>CM032660.1:38891892-39002642 GCA_019095985.1 Streblospio benedicti
CCACAAGACCATGACCAGTTTGCTTATGGTCCGAAATATAGACCACAGAATCATGGCAATACAAAAGTTCATTAGTCAACGTCAATATTGTGTACAGGAATAGCTCCCAGAGAATGCGCAAATAGGTAATATGCATACACATAAATGCTAATAAAACAACGCTACGATACAAATCTATAACATGTTTCTGTTTTTTAATTATCAACAACCCCAAATTTACACGTCTAAAAGAACAAGCCCTAGATCACCAACGTTGTATAAGGAACTCCACATACAGCAACATTATGTGTACTGATACAGGCTTATATTACACGAAAATTGAAAAACAAGTGATCTGATTATGGAGCACACTCACCTCAACTGTCTGACAGTAACATGTCCGGAATTTTGAGAGTGATTAGATCATAACTTGTTATTCGAAGTAAAGTGTCTTCCGCAAGGCCAAGATAGAAATGCACCACAATAGTCCAGCAGCTAAGAAACGTACACACACTTTATTGTAAAACATAAATGCCCACATCCTCACCATGATGGAAATATAAACGCGGTCTAAAAGCTTGACTTTATGGAATAAAACAAGTGTAGTTAGGATGATTACATTTCAGAAGGACTTGTATGACTGTGCATACACACAGGGTAAGACAATACGCGCTATTCATACACCACGTTTACCTTCCATTGATCTGATGCATGTGTTTTAAGTATCCGTGCATAATTGAGGATGGATAGTTCTTAGTAGAGGAGGGAAAGCTTACACATTAGCTAAGATCATTTATATGCCGATTGCTGTAAGCGTGATCCACAATTCCGTTAATTATACCCAATAATGTTTCCATCAAGTGTAGTGGGCATAGACAGTTTTGTTGAAATGCTCAGATTAGACAGTGAATAGTCTTAAACTCTTCCAAAAATGTAGACATACATTCGATCTCATACCTAGGCCTCCAAGCTCACAAACACTTTCCCCGTTGAAGTCTCATCCACGACGTTGATATAGGGCTGTGTAGTGTGAGAATGCAATATTAAGGACTTTAAGTCCCTGGCCAAGGAAGGAAATATTGGGCTACAGTTTGCAGGCAGACTCTGCGGATCGACGGGGCCGTTTTGCACAGCCATAACAGTTGTGCACGTATGTACTAGACTTATGACAATAATTTGACAACATGCCTGTTAGAGTAGAGTGTATTTGCTTATACTGTACTCTACATCATTTCACAAAGTAAACATTAAACATAGCATATACTGAAGTGACTGTCATACCGATACATTACTCAATCATCCTCATTGCATATTTATGAATTATGTACAAGTTATGGTCTAAGAATGGGTTGACCTGCTACTAAAATGTCCATGGCCATTTATGTTCATCACCTAGACTATTCCGCATTCCAGAATATAATCTCAAGCGCCACTTTTCCTTGATATGAAATGAAAGTCATTTACATTTCCGCCATAAAACTTTATCATTGCAATCTCTTGCCACTTGCCAAACCTGAATCAATAAAAAAGCAAAATCGGGAGACTTAAAATGAACCCAAAGTGTGTTGAACATGTGGCGTGTATTTCAGTAATACGTTGAGTTTAAATTAAGAAAATGAGCAGACTTTATTCTAATAACCTTAACACTTATATATGTACATGTACATACAATGATCTAAAATATAATCATTGGTGTATCTTCTTGCTCAGAGATTTATTACCTTCATTAATTAGTATACAGTATTGTTCTTGTATCAATTAGAATTCTGGTTTGATCTATTGGATCTAGATAGTACTTGACTTTTCGATAGTGACTCTCTTTCCTTTGAATTCATCTTTTGTTACCAAAATCTAATCTTATGCCACTTAGTTCCACGTAATCCTGCACTGCTGCAATGCTATGAAATGTTGGTGATGATTTTGACCACTAAAACAAACTAATGTTGTCCAGAAAACAGAAAATACTGCACCACCGCGGCCTTATCAAATACACACCTACACTCAGCCACAAAGTGAGCCAAACATAGCTGTACAAACACCCACCCACTTCGAAAACCACTTTGAGGCGAGCCACACATAAGCGTGTGACCGATTTTGACAAAGAGAAAGGTTAGGTATGACTGATAGACGTAATAGGAGTCCGTTATATATCATCCTCAGCCACTTTACTACCAGCTGCAACCACTTTCTTAATATGTGGGCTTGTCGCAGGGTGGAAATAAAGTGGCTCGGCCCATCCGAGTGGACGCTACAACGGGCTTTTAGTTTGATTATTTCACAGCCACTGGTCAGGGACGTGGGGCGGCGGTGTCCGTGTTGAAGGTTGGGGCTCTTCTAATACTCTGGTGGGCCACTCTGCGCCTTGCATGGGGCGGTGAGTATACACGTTAAAGGTAATGTTTAGTTTACCCTGCCAGGTCCACTCAACTAGTGGATTTGCTACTTTGTCCGTACAATGAGATTTCCTGAAAACTATTTACAGTACATACATGTATATACGTTTGATTTTGGCTGTTTAATTTTATCTTGCATACAGCATAAACGTGGCTGTATGGTCGGTTCTTCATTTAAGTTATTATTGAATTTAGACATCACGTGATGTATGGTTTAGATAGGATGTGGAGAGATGTCACAGGCCATACATTTAAGCGAAAGAGTGTTCTACAATCTGCTCAAATCGTAATTCAACCCGATATGTTTGTGTTAATTGCAATATATGAAACATCACATCACCGTACATACTCATTTAGCATCACACCCAAAAGTTACACCCAGGTCTTGAAGATTTACTCAAAAAGGTTAATTCAATAGCTGATCAAACTAATAAAAAGAGCAGTGCCATCAAGCCGTCCACTATGGCTTGGAACCAGTTTTATGTCAAAATTCATAAAATAAATTGAGTATGGGACATATAATGGTGTGGGGAGGTCGGCGACCTCCACGACCTTGTCCGCCGTCATTTACCGGCTCACTCTCGTCTGCTGCGGGCGCTGCCATCTGACGGTGAGAAGACGCACCAACCACTTGTTTATGGTGGTAATTTGTGATGATCATTGTAAAAAGGTAATATCAAATATACATGATATTATTGAAATGGAAGTTAGCATTAAAGGAATGATATGACAAGTACGAATGCCATGATGAATTTAGCCACTTTTGTAAACCTTGTAGTCTATTAGCTTTATTTGTGAAAACCACGAATTTTAACTCAAATAAATGTAAATGTAAAAAATGATGGTTTATGGTCTTCTTTCCTGCAATGCAGGAACCGACTGTAAAGAGATCCGACGACTCTCGGAGTCCAACACTATCCATTCGGCCACAGAAGCACACAACTCAAGAAGATATTTTAAAGCGCCCTTGGATAATCAGTGAAAATAAACGTATTGAAAAAAAGTTACGATATAATAATATCAAAACGGGAGAAGGCCTATATTATGAATGATAGATGCTAATCTTATCTGATGATATAACCAGCTAGTAGAAGTAGTTCAATATGTCTACCCCAAGATGGTACCGTTCATAGAGAAAACGTGTCCAAATATAGTCTGTAACTATGGGCAATATGCACAAATCCTGTCTGTCTATGTAAATCTGCACAGTGCGGCTGTTATCTCTGTCATTTTGTAAGTGTGTCTTGTCATGTTGCAATCTGCATGTCTGTCTCTTGGCTAAGCTTTTGTTGTATGTAACATTTTGCAGGGAAGGTGATGAAGAGACTACTTTATATAGTGAACAATGCGTTGATCTATACCCATTGACACGAATATTCCCGCCTGTGCCTTTTATTATTAAAGCAACACACAATTGAATATAAGGTATTCGTTGTCTTCACTGTGTATGTCAAAGCAGTGCAATCGACAGCGTTATCAGTCGTTCTAAATGACAATTATTTGACAACAATGTGGAAATACACCTAAAACTCTCTCAGAAAAGAATTCTATCACTACTTTTCCACCAGCTCGTCGTAATTACATTGCAATTTTACTGATTCCATGG
The DNA here is from genome assembly GCA_019095985.1 of Streblospio benedicti. Classification (NCBI taxonomy): domain Eukaryota; kingdom Metazoa; phylum Annelida; class Polychaeta; order Spionida; family Spionidae; genus Streblospio; species Streblospio benedicti. Next base: position 38,895,871 of record CM032660.1, read on the forward strand.
AAGTGCCCGACATGAGTCTATCATTGCTCAGACCAGGCACTGCATTAAAGTGTCAACTACAAGAAGCAGTATTAAGCAGCACGCAATTGAATCAAATTTAATGCAATGAACTACATTCACCACAAGTTTACAATGTTTCCCTCTGCCATTATCTGTGTTTGTAAGTAAAGGGTGACGTGGGGGATTATTCTGTCTATTCACACGTACACATAGAGGAAATGAGAAACTGAGTGATGATCTATATATCTATACCCTGTATATACAATGTATATGGCTACTATATATATAGATGACTAGGTTGGTGTGTGTCAATGGGCATTAGATATATGGTTTACCTGACCACACGTCCTACTTATAGCCTATGCACCAGGTCGCACATATTACAGATTCCTACATACGTTCATACAATGTGGATTTAGCATGTAGATTTTCGACTGTTTTGGCTGGAGACCCCCGACTAAAAGATTTTATGACCTCCTTTATCCAACCAGAAACAGTCATGTATGCAAAGTTTTACGTTAGTACTAATATATTTTGCTTCACTACCTAATCAAATGATGTACTCACAATAGGCCATTTGTTGTGCTAATTGTCTTATATGAATTGATAATTACATGTATATGTAATATGTGAGATTTGGTATACAGCTTTATATCTCATTTTTGTGACTCTCTTTTTCAACCTTTGAACAGCTATGAATAAAATGAAATAAATATAATACAGAAGAATTGACATATAACTTAACCACTGATAACATTTCTTGTACTTTCCTCATAAAACGAATTCAACTTTTCACAGTGACACTATAAATAACATTTGACTTGGGAAAGACGAAAAGACATGTCAGTCTGCTAAAGATTCAATACAATAATACTTTCAAATGCCAAATAACTCAACAATCACTAACTTTTACTATGATACAACAACGCTTTCAGACCATGAATAATTCTTATAGCAGAGTAGTACTAGTATTTTCTAAAAGCACCCCCAATATTCACATTTTGCATAATAGGGGCCATTTGGCTGCGCTGGGCGTGTTTGGATAGATTGGGTGTCCGCAGGTGGTGATGTCCCCGGCATATAAGTCCTCGTCAGCCGCCTGGTCGTCTGCTGCCGGGGACAGCTGAGCTGCCGAGATGCCCGATATTATCACTACTAAGTACATTATCGTGGGTGATAGAGGTTTGATATTTTCAAATATTACATGTGTGGATTAATATGTGTCCTATGATTTGGCGCCGACATAGTAAATGCCCTTCACTGTTAAAATAGTGAAGATTTGAAGAGTGAGCATAAACATTTTGACTGAAGAAGAAAAAAAACAGTGGCCAGGCATATTACGCCAAGGCCACAGCAGAGCGGAAGCTATTAAAGTTAATCTAATCGAATGAGGCGTTATACCCATTGCTAGTGCTATGTATAGTCGGGAGAATTAGCTGGTTCCCACAGTGTAAGTGATAAATAAATCCAAGACCCAAGAGACCGCCGCATTTAACACTGATAGATACATGTATTTGAAATTAGCTTTTGCATAGTCGCTTTTTTGTTCTCGGTCTGTGTTTTAGCATGCAATTACTAACAATAGCAAATTTATTATGATTATTATTATGTTGTTGAACAATTTGTATAGATATAATACATAGTAGCAATGTTAAACTAAATGTTGAACTCAACTCAATAATCTGTACCTTCTGTGTCGTGGTTATAGGTGCGTTTCTCAATTTCATGGTCTTTCTAGACTTTATGAAATATATATACATGCCTAAATTCATATAGGCTTATTTAGTATTTACTTGTCAATACTGATATAGTTATCAAATAAAGAAAATAGAGTTACCTGAAACACTTGTGAAACTCCACATCAATCTGAAATGAATAAAAGATATATACTTAATGCAGAATCAGGACTATAATTTAAACCATACACATGTTAATCGTTTCTTGTAACACACTTCAATTTCATTTACAATACGAATGAACAACATAACAATGGAAATATAAATATAATGCAGCGTGTCATCAATTAAAAACTCTTCACATTTTCTTGAAAAGGTTTATTGGCAGACGACAGCATCATGGTTTGGACCAGTTGTACTTGCTTCCTTTACCACCCACCTGGCTTTACTTCATCCACTTCACTTGTCCGCCTATAGTTTCGATTATGCAGGTTAATATTTATGACTTAAAAGTTGATAATCTTCCCCTCAATACTAACATCAGTTACTTATCGGAGTGAAACATCATCTACCACTAACCCCAAGCCACTATCAAGCACTCTCCATTAATTAGCACCCAGGGTGTTTCCACGCTTGGTGTAGGTGCTAATGTGTCCCTTGTGTAGAATTAGTTTGACTGCGATTGACCATGGGTCAGACATATGACCTTGTCACGTCATCAACGTGTGAAGTATCACGTGACATTGATCTAGAAACCGACTACAGGAATCCACAAAGATATAATATCATAGACCATTAGACATTATTTTATGGCCCAGTACACAATGGACTCGTGTTGTAAACGTTTTATCAAAAGAAAAAAAATACTACTTGATGGGAATTGTTAGTTTCAAGGATCTACGTTGTCAATGCTGACGGTTGAGCCCCGGTGGAGAGGCTTTATGAGTTGGTGGTGCCCTGCTACAAAGAGATGCTCTGGCACGTTCGTGGCAGGTCAAGTTGTTTGCCTTGTCATCTGAAGTCAGTAGATGACAGCAGACAAGGTCACAAGAAGGCAGAAATGATATCTCTGAAATAAACAACTGTCTGTGCAAATCACAGATTGAATTTGGATATCTGCACGGATTGGGGAGATCGAGTTTTTGTTGCTATTTACATTGTCGACCAGTTTGAAAGATGGGGAAAGCGTTTTCTATTAAAGACGTCCGTGATTTGGATTCAGTCGGGAAAATTGTATTGTGAAAGAGAAAGATGCTCAAGGACATCCAATGCACAGGCCTAATTTGTATTCAGGAAGCGGTTTGAAGCGGGTAACATAGCGTCTTAGTGTTTGCAATTGGCCCACGGTCTGGACTGATGTTCGTTGAGGAATTTTCTTTTTTGTATGCTCAGAGTTTTAGATATCACAGAGCTATATACGTACACTGTGTTATTGATTGTTGGTTAAAAAGTTACTTGCGAGTTTACACGTCAGTAAACCACTGATCATTACACAGTTGGTGGAAAAAATGGCTTGAGGGATGCAAATTGTTCATTCTACTAGGCTACGACACTGGCATAACCAGGTTTTTGTAAACAGGAGAGAGGGCCGCACTCACAGAATTTCATCTGGTATTGTACGTGCAAATACTTGCGGAGAGGACACAGGCCCAATGGAAATGTTAAAAGCACACAAAAACAATGGGCATTGGCTGGGACCCCCTGGATCTGCCTTATGTATAAGGTAAACATTGTACAGGTTCACATGATGTCCCTTCAATTTCAAGTTTACCTTTCCCCTAGAACTGGAAATTCCCGTAGAGGCTGGCCTACTCCGTCACTGGGGTGGCAGACCGAGAGATGGAGAACTGCCATCCATCTCCGACACATGGAGGCAGGTAGGAAGATTGATGGATCCAGCATTATTTAATGCATTTGGTCGAATTTCTGGCTTATAGATGTCACATTTAGCCGAACGACAGTTACAACGGTTTCCACTGTAATGATCTGTGTACACGTGTCATATTGTACGTAGGTCTACTCGGGTATGCAGTACAGTCCGTGTGTTAAACAATATTACATGTAACTCATGGATAAGTGAATCAATCATACAAATGTACAAAAAATAAGAAACGCTGGCTCGCACGTACCCCCAATGTTATTAACACGTGCCAATTGTTAATGGTGTAAACTGTTCAGTTAGTTCATTTATACGTGCGTGTGGAGGCCTATTGTACGAGTGCACAAACCTTGGTGAGTCACAATCCATTGTTTCCTCTGCAGCTTCAGCAGAAAGCGCGTCGTCTAAGTAAGAAAGCCATGTTTCACGGCACGTTAACGACGACACCATGATTGGTGCCCATCGATTATGGACAGCAAAATACTATAGGATTAGGTCCTGGAATTGCCAACAATCCCTGGCAAGTCTTTACTGTGCCTTCTTAGGGACAAGAAGGTTGCCTTTTGGGAGTCTCAGAGTGGCAGCTGCCAACGTAACACGAGGCTTAAACCAGGACATTACCATCGCAAGCAATAAGCCTGACAGCATGACATACAATGTTTTTACCCGCTTTGGCCGGGATGTACTATTTTTGTTCTAGTACATGGCGACAGTCACCATTTCTGTACATAGTCTAATAAATATTTACTTGGTTTTATTTGTCATATTGAATGAGGATTAGAGGGTTTAAGAGAAATGTTCACTTCTTACCAGATGTCTATGTATGAAATATGAACATTGCATATATTCTTAAACAAAAAGTATTAAACAATCTCCATTCTTAGTAGTGAGTTCTTACTACATTGTTCGAACTACCACAAAAAACAGGAGAACCGCGAAACCTAACAGTACTCCCTTTAATGCCAAGCGTTTGTTGTTGAGCACGTGTACCCGTGGTGGTGTGAGCCGGTCCTGTGTAAACGTTCAGCAGGCTCGCGCTATTTTAGGGCAAAAGAAAGAAGTTGTGTATTCATCATACTGTCGGAGAATAATAGGCTCGCCTCTGAGGAAATTCAGCGGGCGATAAATCAGGAGCTCACAGCAGCACACGGGTAATTATTAGCGGCGGTGTATACTCGCCGGCGCCGCCGCCGCGGGGCTGCTGCTCTTGCTGGGGCCAGTGCCATGGCGTATAGTACTTAGTGGAAGGATTAGTAACTTTATAGTATCTATTATCCGTCTAGTCAGTTTGTTATATTAGTTATATGTTAACACCGAGATTGGTATTAACGTTTCCCCACCCATGTTCGATTTGGTTTCTGAACATCTTTGACTTAACTGGGGAGGTGTCCTTGCATAATGTGTTCTGATGTGATTATTTACCCTGGTTCTGTTTGATACTATGCATCAGAATCATTATTAGAATTCTATTTTAGCCATCATTTTAGGGATCCGTGTTTATGCTTAACATCCACTTCATCTTCACGTCACGTTTGACTGTTTATATGATGCAAACACAGCAGTGGAATGCTAGAAAAACAAACTTTCTCATGTCCTGGTTCTGACCTGATAGTAGACTAACTCTTTTACCCCTGTGCTGTTGGATCCTAAACATATATTTTCTATTGAAACTATCAAATCAGAACAATAAGAACAGGAACACTTTCACCCCAGTGAGAAGGCAGGATTAGTGGATGCAGTGGAGTGATCATGGAAAATATAATATCACTCAATTTACTTTAGTTATATGATTGAAAAAAGTTAAAAAAATTGAGGAAAACAAGGACGTTTCTAAACGTTTGACACAAAATGTACAGTGGTATATGCAACCCTTGTGGTTGAGTATTTCCCCTTTCATTTATGACAGGCTCTTTACAATATAAATGTGCTTACTCCACTTATAAACAAGTGGGGTAGATGCTTGACGACAACTGCCTGGCTATAGACCATTTCTGTGCGCAATGCACTGAAAATCAGTTGTATTGTTGACAGTGGATTTTATTTTGTCACAAACATATTTTGTTCAATGACTGAACATTACGTGTGTAGTACAAGACATGCATAGCATCCTATTTTTACACGTAGCCTTGTTCCTTAACTCCTATAACGATATTAGCTGCTGTGGTTTCTATAACAGATACATGCGTGGTGTACCTAATGACGTCATAATAGCTCAACAGTCAACTGTAGCAGCTACACGTGACTCATGTTTCAAGAGAATTTGCACTGTGTCACACGTGGAAATGTATATCATAACATTTAGGACAACGTTATTTATTGACTCGGTGAGCTAGAACGGATCCCGTCTAATCTAAAATTGGTTTCGGACAACGGAAATATTGGCCTGCAATTTCTGCTTCCGTTTGTGGAGATTTGTTCAAAATAGACTTCACCGTTGGTTTCTTGTATGATGTAAAATATTTGCTAATTGGATTCCATATGTGTTTGTGCTCGAGAGGAGGTGGGTAACAAAACTATCATCTCTATTGAACTGAAATATAATACTGGACTAACTGTGTCAATAGCACATTGTTTTCGAAAAGGGAAATCCATCCATTGAATTATCGCCAGAACCTACATAATGCATTGCGAAATCTGCATATTTATAACGGAATTGACAAAAAGTGTGTATTGGAGAGTCCCAGGTGGAGCGAAGTGGCTCCCGGTAATTGACTATGTGTGTGAACAGCGCGGGATTAATACTGTATAGTACAATATGAGTAGCCGCACAGATGGTAGAATCCTCAATAAATATGCCTTCGCCAGAATTGTATGGCAGCATCTCATTTAGTCACATTGGGATTTATGCGGTAGGAAGAGCCATGTCGTGTGCGTGCAAATGCAGATGCATTAGCACCGGGGACGCAAATCATAGTCAACGCGACAGCTATATAGGTTACTGGTATATATGGTCTGGCGATGACACGGGGAAATACTTCTCTTTGAGATGTAAGCAATTCTATGTTTGAACCAGGTATTGGTGAATCCAGTGAGCCCTCGGGGTTCCGTATATGGGTGTTTTAACCAACTCACCACATCGTTTCTGCACTTAATTTGTACTATTGTGTATGTCACGTACGTTGCATCGGAGTGAACGGACCACCATTAAGTGCTTAAATGACATTTCTATACCCAAAATGCAGGTCGCAAATACACCATTACACCACATCCTGTAACAATATATACGCCATATTTGGTCCCGTTTGGCATGACATATTCTCATAATCTTTAAATTCCTATTCATATGGTCACGTTCTTACCAAAAGTACACAACGGGCAACGTCTGGCAACTGCACAGTCCTTCCCCGCCAGCTCCCTTCAGTGGAATATCAAACAGCTCAAAATACTTTTTCCCGGAGCTCTTTTTCTGTGTGATTTCTCACCCATTGCGTCTGATCATTAGCGATCCCCGCATTTGATAGAACAGACCCCGCGTTTGATGTCCGCACCCCACCTAGTAAATCTTAGCCGCCACGTCGAGCCATTTCCCAAACGTTGTCCCCGTGCCACCTGCCTGATTTGGGCTGAATACAAATTTGCTGGCATGTGAAAAATTCTGTGTTTTTATATGCAAGAATAAGTCTGTATTCACACAACACAGACCGGAGGATTTTTTATTCAGCTGTCGCCTCATTTTGGTTTATTGATTGTACATGTATATGAGCTTGGTTTGTTATTTGGCATTAAATGCTGAATATGAATAAACTTAAGTGATTTGGTGAATTTAAGGTATTATTACGACATAATAATTTCCTAAAATCTGTATTTTAAATGCTCATCTTCTACGTATTACTAGAAAGTGCAATTAATATAATTTGCATATCATGCCCGAATTTAGTTATTAAAACACATATTCTTTTTTTCTTGATTTTTATTACACATAGCACCTTTTCAGTCATAAAATCCAAATTTCTAAAGATTTCTGGCATATTACTGAGCTATTGTGTGCACAATCCACATGAAATCGAATAATTGCGCCACCCCTACCGCATTTCCAAAAATCTCGATCTGCTATTGCAATTACACCTCCACTTGCCTTCAAAGAGCATTTTACTTAAGAATCCATAATAGTGATTCTTTCAGTGAACTACGCAAAACATTTGTCACTGTGTTTATAAGAATTGTACAAGGTGTGGGGCTTAAACGAGTTACTCATGCTCTATTTACACATAGGAACTGACGTAGATACCAATTCCAACTATAATGACGTCACCAACAAGAGATTGACTTGTCTTTAATAGCAAAAAAAACAACAAAACAACAAAACAGAAACAAAAATCCCACTTATTCATGCTTGAAATATTTGAATGCATTGGCTATGTAATTGTTATATTTAGGCTTGATGTATTTGCTTTGCAACACGAAAATAAAACATATTCTTATTAAAATGTCTACTCTATACGATAATTGAATTGCTCGTTGAAAAAGCAAGATTTATATACACGTGCATGTTATGGTTTTTCTTGCAGTGTATGATACTCACGGTTAGTATATGATGTCTGCTTTTAGAGTGTCTCTAAAAGATGAAGCAAGAATAGTCTGCTGTTTGCATTGACTCAGCTGCACGGCTCCTCTGTGCAAATATGGCCGGGATAATGATGTTTGCGGGAGGGACAGGCGACTTCCACGCTACGGTCATCGCACTTATGCGTAAATGTAACCAACTCCACGTAAAATATAAACTTCCAATAAGCCTTATGGGTGGTGCAGTGTATATTGAGACACTAATTATTTGTTATTGCTAATAACATACTGCGACTGAGTATTTGAAAATTCTCAAAGTAAGGTTTATATTAAAACAACGTTTGCTAACAAATTGGGGCAACTGGAAGAAACTGAATTTAATCATTATTAGTTTTTATTTCACATGTAATATGTTGTTTTAGCTTACATGTATTCTATTAGGCCTATTGTTTTTATGAAGCATGTGAGTATGTGCCGGCAGTCACGTGATATTTTTAAATCCACATTGTAAATAAGCAAAACCATATGTACGGTTTCATGTTTTATCCAAGAAGCATCACGTGACAATCATATCTGTGATTGATTATATTATATTATATTATATTATATTATATTATATTATATTATATTATATTATATTATATTATATTATATTATATATTATATTATATTATATTATATTATATATTATATTATATTATATTATATTATATTATATTATATTATATTATATTATATTATATTATATTATATTATATTATATTATATTTTATTGTACACGTTTTCCTGAATAAAACTAATCTAATCTAATCTTTTCTCATACCTAATAAAATATGACATAACCATTGGATATGAAGTCTATGAGTAACGGGAATTTTAGTAATCTATCCAATGATAATGCATTAGTATGATGATAAATTGCTCACCAAATATATCATATGTATTATTCAAACGGAATTCGCTATTCACACCTGGCTTGTTTTCATCATTTTTATCAACCTATGGGGAACTCTACTAACTTTCCAATTGCAACTACTTATTACCGTTGTTCCAGCAGTGTATGTTCCTCAAATAAATTCCATGACCCTGTCCCACCCGTCCATATATGACACACACGCGCTGAATATGTATCCACCAGTTCATCGTACCCTACATTTCATAGCAGATTTAATGGCCAGAAAGTGTGTTCAGTACACAATTTCCTTAGATCAATTGTGGATTTATCGTAGGTACTGCACTCAGAGTGCACATTTCACCAGAAACCCCGCTAAACTTCCAGCAAATCATCAGCACTTATGTTGCTGGCTACTGATTCACTTTAGAGATCCGGTCTGTTTAGCAAGACCAGTTTCCATGGTAACGTGTTGTCAGTTCATTAGCAATAATCCCGAGAAGAGCCTTGTTCTGCTATGACCCTATAATGAGGCTTTCATTAATCCACGTCGGTCAATGTGTCCAAGTGCGCCGGTCGTGTCATTATTTTTCTATGGGCTAATTTCACTACGAGGTTGGTCATTGGCTGCGTAAATTGCTTGTGACAATATTTAGACAATACCAGCACATCACAATCGTTCTTGTACCTTATGTGCAATACTTGCATTGTAAAAGAAAGAAGGTGGTCTAAAAGTGGCTATTCGCTGGTGTAATTCTTTATATGTACTTGTGTCTCACAATTGGGTGAAAACTGATATGTACAAAATTCAGTTTTGTATTATCCGGATTGGGGGATGTTGTCACTGTTAGAATGGCGAAAATTCACACATAAAATACTCATTTCAATTTGTTATGAAGTTTTAGAGTAATTGATATGAATGCATATTTCTTATAGCATATATTAACCATATTGTTCAGTGCCCGATGCAGGTCTTCAAAACGCAGTAGTGAACTCAACCAGTGGATTTCATGGTTCTCGTACAGTGAAGGCTTGCAGAGATTAAAAAACACTATGGTAATTTATGTTTAAGGAAGCGTGCTTATGCACCCAGCATCCTCTGGATCTGCTCGTAGTATTATCAATTTAACATGTGTGTAGAACAAGATTCATGGTCTGGGCTTGCGGAGGATAGATACTTATGAAAAAAGCACCCCGTACTTGCGCTTACAGCAAACCTCAAACATTACCCAAGTTTTTTTTTATAAGACATGAAGTTTTGCGTTTCCATGAAAGCTTTGACATTGCAAGCATATTAGATGAAACTGTTAGATGGCTGAGTGGCGTGAGAAACTATTCACTTGCATGACTAGGTCGACTTTTTCCCTACCCCTTCGCATTGTATGTAATTCCTCAGGCATGCAACATCCAAGGCGAACTGACAGAGCAAAATTGGCGTATTTTTGGACGCCAGATCTTGATAATAAGTCTGGTGGTTTCTAGTCTTTCATTAACTCAACTTTATTCTGTGCAGATGATGGCAATTTTGAATATGTTCTGCAAAATTATGAAGTGTCATAACACGTACAAAACCATTCCTCAATGTTTCCGTTGAAGAGTCATGGAATACATGTATTGAACTGACGATTTTCCCCCAAGATAAGTTTATTTTAATTTTTTGTTTCTTATGGCACTACTTTACCTCTTAATCAGAAACAAATTTAGGCCATTTAAATGTAATTTTAAAAGCGACATTTATGTGACTCAATAAAATCATTTAAAGCATACGGAAATACAATAATTTTAACTCACATTATACAAACTATAAATTTAATGGACACACACATACATAGATGATATTACCGTAGTGGTGTTCGTCTGGCATTGTTGCCATGAATGATATAAATCAAACAGTGCTCTTAAAACAATACAGTAAACTGCATAACATAAACAAGCACCACCAGTGGGAACACACTGTGTACGAAACAAATCAATGGGCGATTAATCCCTTGAATCATTGCCTCCGCCGCCTCGAGGCGAAGCACTTAGATCCACACGAGCATCATGCAGATGCACATCCTCGTCCAGTACACGGAAACACTATTAAGCAGCATCCTTCCGTCGTCCCATTCGCCTGCTGCCCAATGCTGCGGCTGCTGGAGACGGCCACCATTACTTGTGCCCCTGGTGTCCCCTTGCCACCCCTCGCCTCCGCCGTATATCACGGTAACGGCATCCTCCCAATCCCCCCTCCCCGCGATGGGCGCTGCACCCGGCGGCGACGACAGCTTTATGTCGTCTTTATGCACTTTTTGTAATGGTGCCCTCTCCTATTGTCCTGCTCCGCACGATGAAGACGCGATGCTGGATCTTCGTCAGTCGGCAGCACACTGGCTGAGTTCTGACACCAACTGTGGATTTATTTAGCGAATTTTGTAAATCAGTGGATATTGTTGGTCTCTTCTATTATAACTAAATGCTAAACTAATGAGGAAAACACAACCGCTGTCTATCTACTGATAACACTTGAAAATATACCCTCTCAAAAAAAAACAAAAAAATAACACAAAAACACACAAAACACACACAATATAATAAGAGCAGGGGTAATGTTTCACCAACCACAATAACAGCAGCAGCAACAGCAAAAGTATTCAGCAGCAGGTAAAGCAGTGCCTTAGTAGTATGATTTCATATCATCCAAACACAAAAAATACCCCAAATTGTTCTGTTGCATTATCGATGAAATTGGCTATTTTTGCTGATTTGAGTAGGTCGCGGTTTGGGTTTGTTATTCACGATCTCGTGTTTGGTAGTCATATTATAAGGAGGCCATATCGTGATTTAAAGGGCAACATTATGATGTTCACTTAGAAATTACTTACACGCAATTTGAATTCACACTTTACTGTCTTATACCATTTAATTTGCATCCATATGGGCATGAACTCGTGTCTTGTAACGTACACATAACAAAACCTTGCCCTTCATAGTGTTCACTGTGCTGTTGTGTGAAGCGATTATCGCCATAAAAATCTACAGCTGACAAGTCAAACATGTCTGAGTCATCATTAACACACCACGCTGGATACAATATTAACGTCTCTTGCATTGATGGTGAAAGGCTTACAACCCATCTATATGTTGTTATGTATATATGATATCAATATAACACCACTTTGTCAGTAATAATCATCTATAGATGACACACATGAGCTCAAAAGCCACAATAAATTATTCTGCACGTCCACACGCCGCATATAAGTATCAATTTACGCTTGACAAACATATGCTGAAAGCATTAATGAACCATAAGAGCCTGATGCCTGGGAAGCCCTTGGATGATTTACAACCCTCAATCAGGGAATTCGCCACTAAGCCTGTCAACAGTATCAATGCCACCTTAAAACGAAACACGCTGTGCACAAACGATGGAGCTAAGAGCAAAAACCTCATATGTTGACATAAATTCATAAGCATCCGTGTTTTGTACATTGTTGCGGCATGCTCGACAAACTCTCGTGTGACAATGGTCCATTGATGGTAGTGGTCGTTAGCAGAACCGTGCGTGCAATATTGTTTCACAATATATCTCATCCCCGTTGTGATTCAACATATATCAAGCACAGTGTGTATATTTTCATTGTATAGTGTACAGGGATACCATTGATAGGCGTCTTTTGAGCCGTTAATAGCAAAGACAAAACTACAGCAAACTCTCTGAAAACATCGCGCCAAAAGACCAATCAATTACAGACTGTGGTATGACGTCACAAGGGTGTAGAGCTAATTTCACAATTTTAGCTCTGAAGCAGAGCTTTGCGCGCGCGCACATTGTGACGTCATGAGAAAGTACACGTCCGCATTTCACAGACTCTAAGTGGTGGGTGATTACAGTTGCACTTTGATGGCTAGTCCAGTGAGAAGTGTTAACGTTGCACCTTTCCAGTAAATGTCATGCATAAAATCGTCCATGGAGTTGATATTCCAGTCGAGTGGTTGTCTCAAAAAGGTTCCTGGAGACGGGAAGAGCGTCTATTGCTATCGCCAAGGTGGCGTTACCTACACGTGGCAACGTTTAATCAAGCTAATCTGGATTTTTTTAAAGATCCAATAAACATGGCGCTTTCTTGCCAAATACAGTGACGTATGATTAGCTGAATGCAAAGATCATAATTTAATGACTAATTGAATTTCCGCTTTTGTTAGTCAATGAACACTTACAACGGGGATGGCTCTTAATTGGAATGTGTAAATAACTTACACGGTATATGCAAAGTAAAATCCTATACATATGGGTCATCAAGTAGTTTGGAACAATGGCTGGTCATAGAATAGAGAATCGTATTCTTCATTGCAATACAATTCAATCCGATATTTCTGCCACCTCACAGAACAGAGTGACATGGAGTGAACAAGAGTGTGCAGACGACACAGGTCAGTAGTTGCCCCACGTCCTACACACCACGCCAGAGAATTACATTGCTACATTGTGCTCAGTCTATATGGTAATTGCTTAACAAAGCAAAGTTCACAATTTTCATTATGTGGATTGAATCAATAACAATAAAAGGGTGCCCTTTATACACTGTTGGTACTCTTATGGCATTTTATGCGCATGTCCATATAATGTATATTCACGTGTATGTATTCGCCTTGATTGTCTTCGAAGCCAATATTACCTAATGGCGAATGAATTTTGTGTGTTAAGTGTAGTTTATGTGCATATATATGCTTTGATGCAAATTCAGATCTTTGTCAACTCAAGTATCATGACAGATGCACGTGTACTTATAGTCTTAATTCCACGGTAGTAAGAATCTTGAAGGTGTGAGCCACATGGGTAGTGGGGTACGCTATTAAAGCTATTGATTTTTCAAAAAGCAACAGCAGTCTTGGCATTAATCAAAATAATCTCATAGAGTGGCTTTTGCACTGCCTCATTTCACTGCTGATACATTAGGAGACTGCTGTGGCAGGCAATTATGTAAACATGCAGGGGTTATGATTAAACACCACCGGCAAGCAATACATCAAAGCCTGCCCAGAGACGACCAAAGCCCGACCCATTTTAATCAGAGAGTTAAAGCCATCAACGAGAATTTAGCGCTACAACTTTTCAGCACTCTCGTTATGATCTTATTTGATATATGAACATTACTGTATTGCATATGCTGGGTTATGGAGGTACAGCAGAGACTGTCGTCAGAATCCACGCCATTGTGGACAGATGGTACAATACGTATACACATACTTGTCCAATGGTTATTGCACTAGATTAACTCTACATAATACACACGGTTATTCATATTTCATTATAAGTATTGGTTGAAATATTTAATTCTGTCTCCAAATCTATAGGGATATTGCATGGCCTCTGCTTTAAGCTGTAGCTTCGACGAAGTGGTCAGTGAGTAAGTGCCACAGTGATAGGAGTCCAGGTTTCGAGTTCCGGCAGTGGCTATGAGATATGGCCCTATAGACTGGGAGGAAGAATCCTCTTTGTCAATTTCAAAAGAGTTAACATTTATAACTCGAAGTAAATGAAAAATTCACTACGATAAAATTTCGACTCAATTAACCGCTCATTGAAATCTAATCATATGTTTTCTAGGATGAGGAAACGTGACTTACCGAGATCCGTTAAAAATTCATTGTCCAGCGCTATTGACACTTCAATTCCTGCAAAAAATAAACAAAAGTTACCTATGCAATATCAAAGGTAATATCTATACGATATACAACTTCAGAGTGTTTAGAACGACTGCTGTACCTTGTTAATGGCATAGGACCGTGTTACTGCGATTAGTTACCACTCTACAGAGCGATGGAGTATTGAAACCTGGTTTATTTGTTGGAAATACATGAAAAACATGTAGCCCGGCACCCATTTTATGTGGACCAACGTGGCCCACATTTCATTAAAAACATCTGTATGAAATGGTTAGAAAAAGCTCTCCATGAAATACATAATACTGATTGCTGAAATCTTTGTATGCATCCCATGCCAAATTCAGAATGACTCTTGTATATCTTAGTGCATGATTTAATGCCCACGTATATATCTTTTCATCCATCTATTCTACATATAGAATTCGCCTTTGAAGGTCAAGGGATAAATCGAGAAAGGACAGTCAACGTCAAAATGGCTGGTGTATACGCGTTTACGGTGTTTACAATGAAGGTTGCAGCTCGGCAAAGGCATTAATGGACAAGGATCCAAGGCAGTGGGCCGTTTATATTGAAACATTGATCACGATGGCCAAATCCACTTGCACATTTTACATGCACCATTTAGTCTAATGAGAAAGACTCGCTGTTGATTCACAGGGGGCAGTCGGGGTTCGAAAGGGTGCATGACAACAATCCGTATTATCACCCACATATCGAATAGTCTCGCTGAGTGCCCGTGTAGGTAGATTACCTTAGTACTAATGACTCACTGGTTACTTAGAGATGTGTTTTTTTGTAACTGAGGCACATTAATTGTCTCTCTTTCTCTTTTTGTCCCGGTGCGTCTTTGATGACCTTACCGTTAAGATTGGGTTGAATTGGATGAAAGGTTTAATAGGTATTTTCTGTACCAGTACGTGTGCTGGGATGATTAAAGTGACTGGTGTTTTGGTTGAAAAGAATATTATTTTTTCAATACATTGCCTGACTATGACATCGATGATAGGAGTTACTATTGAAGGATGTTAGAAACATTGAGTAAACTAATATTTTTAAGCCTGCTTCTGACCTACATATTATTTGAGCAGCGATGCATTTTTCATCATGGCTTAAGTGGTCTTCGCTATCATACAAGAAGAAATCAAACAAATGTCATATCAGTTTATCATAGCCATCAAAGAGATCACAATAAAAACTTACGCCGTGTGTTTGGACCCGTTATCAGCACTTATCACATGATGACTCAATAAGAGTAGGCTGAGTTAGTTACTGGTATAAAAAAACACGACTGACATTTTATTTCCCGTGTTTTTGTATTTCAATGTGCGTTTGGGGTTACAGTATTTTTATGTGTTTCGTGTTAATGAAACACTTTATCGTTCTATCAACTGCATCAAAGAACACGACAGAATGAGTTTTATCATGTTCTGTGACATTTGTTATCAACATGTGTATCGTCGTGACTCAGTGAGAAAAAATGTTGAGTATGGTAATACAGCCGGTAAGTTTACTCAACTTACTGTGTTTTGCTGTCCATATTTGCTCTGTATCTACTGAGTATCTTCTCTGTATAAGTTGGTGTTCATAGTTTGCATTACATGACTGTTTGAAAAATATACTTGAATTCTAACGTGTATGCACAATTGCCAGTTAATAAATATTATGTTATTTGAATTATAAGTATATATATTTTATGTCGTAATTATACACGGTCACTCATAATTGATTCCATGTAATCTTTATAAATGGGGTTATGATGTCAGTGGCTAATTATATTTTCACACTGCACGTAAGGCCATTCCGTGTAGTAGTTTATATGCAATCATTGTTCCATCAACATAATGTGCTCAATGGCAATATAATATCAATGCCAACTACAGTTATGGTTCATTGTCAAGATCATAAGTTCACTTGAGAAGCAAATTCATCTTCAACCCACGCTTCAACTTAAATCATGGTCAATTGAAAAATGGCTTTTCATGAATGATGGCCACATTTTTACAAACATAAGAACGTTTATTTAACATGGCCCTTGTTGACCACCCCACTAACTTTCACCCCAAGCTCACAAAAACACCAGTGGACATGCGAGAGGATCCTTCGTATCTTAAATGTCCTAATATATTGCTAGCAGTAGAACGTTGTACCCCAGTGCTTGCTATACCAATATCCTGACCGGTTGTTCACCCAAGCTGACATGGCAGGAGTTTGACTGCTGTGACAATGGAAATCATATCCCCACCATTCTTCATGTAGTGATAGGTGCTGTGCTCGTACAATTGCCAGCTATAATATTTGTTAGCGTAGGAGTGGTGTTTGTTGGGTTACAGACAAACATATGATATAAAATGTTTCAACTAATGAAATATGTTCAATATCGAATATGATTGAATGAACGTAGTAACTATTTTTACATTTTGAAATTGATATATGCTCATCACTCTAGGTACATTTATATCGGGTGGGGGTGTATTTAACATTCGTAGATATTCGTGTAGTGCCCATAGGCACTTACAAAACCTGTTTTACAATGAAAATCCTGAGCGTAAACCCCCATCTTTCCTGCCAAAGAAAGTGATTGATGCCACCATTTTTACCTCAAAGCTTATCGATTGCTTGGGCATATGCGATTAGTGGAGAGAATAGCTCTTTCAAGGTTTTGTTTGGCCACTTTAATTAAACCGTATCTTTAGGAGACAGAATTTTCGCTTGGTATTAGATTTAGGTAATTAGGCGCGCTTCTACTGTTCATCACGTAGGACGAGATTTATGCTACGTGTGGTAGGAAGAGACAGTGAGCAGGAAACAGTGACCTAATTAAATCTGCGTTGACCTAATAAGGACACGTGGCTGAGTCATGCATGCACTATGGCTTCTAGTGTAAAGGAATTATTACATTCAATAGCTACCCCATATCCACTGTGCACATTCAAAGAGGCTCACCATGTGAATTGAATATGTGCCTTACTGTAATACTTTAATGTGATATGCTGTAAAGCGTGAATTTGCTGTGGGCTGAAATCTTTGGGACACGCGTTTATATCACTATAATATTTGTCATTGTAGCCTACCCAGCAGAAAAGAATAATATTCACAGTTGTGTAGGCAAAAATTCATACCTAGCAAACCATGCCACAAGGAAACAATGAAAAAGTGGGCATCGTTCTTTACACATTGGTCAATCAATTTCAGCCCGCTGTGTACCAGCTCAAACAACGGTGCTGAACAAATAGAAATGCGTGCTTTAACTTAAAATATTTGTTATTAGTGCAGCTTTTATTAGCCACGGTGCTCTCTGTGTGATTTGTCCACCATGTGTATTTGCTTTCAGACATGCCCAGCTAATTGCATGCCGGGTAATTCATTAGCAGACGTGTATATGGCCGCTTGTCCACCTAATGCGCATCATTTCCTTTGCATTGTGGACGCTACGCTTGCCCCATTCACCGCTGCCACTGTTTACACGTGACTGACATGTTTTATAATTCGCTCATAGTCTTTTGCGTTATAAATTATGTACACAACGTATTGATTGACGCTGCACTAATAACAGACTGGTCATACAATGGGTGCAGTGAGATATGATAGCTTCAATTGACCTTGGCTTTGCATGATAAAGGGAACAGACTGCACTGACGTAATACGACTTTTCGATTATAGTGAATGGCTCAGTGCAATCGGTGACATCGTACCATCATTATTATTACTAAAACAAGTACAGCGTGGTATCAATATTTAATACCGCCCTACTCCACTACCATACAACTCAGTATCACTACTAAAGCATAACATGAACGCATTTACAGTTCACAATCTGGGACCTAGCTGTAGTGCATTTCATGTGAATGCCTAATAATTTCAACCGCATCACAAACATGTCCGTTGCTTACTTAGTGATGATGCTGTCACCAATTTACAATGGATAGATTGGTAGGATTCTCACTGTGGTATAGGAGCGATTCTCCGTGATTGTATCGCATACATGCCCCCGATACGTATGCAGCTGGAGGCTTTTTTCATTAGCACATAGTAGGAGGATAAATGGAAATGTTTGGCTGCAATTACGCTCACTGACATTGTCATAGACCTGTCACGTGACGTCTCATCCAATTACGAACTGTACAGGTACATTGGCGGCAAACATAGTATTGTAGAAGTATTTTTTTTTCATTTCTGCATGCACATAGGTACCAAGATGCCGTGATACCATTATTTGTTTGCCAGTTATAGTTCATTCATTAGTTGAAAATTTGAAGCAGATTCTTTACAAATACAGGGGAAAGTATCAAATTGCCAGTCACCAAGCTAAGCAGCATGGAGCTACTCAATCAATCAATCAATCAATCAATCAATCAATCAATCAATCAATCAATGTTTAAATATACACCCACGTCTTACTAATTGAATTGCCCAAAATGTTGACAGGTTTAACCAGTTTTTAGATTTGCATATTCAACCCATATTCACAAACAAGAAAAGTTTTCAACAGAGTGATAATGCGTTATACCAGTAGAATATACACATTGCTAATGAAATGGCATATCTCATCAAACGGGTTGAGTCATTGCGCCTTATTATATAAATGAGGGAGGCAGCCATGTGTGAGCAAGCCTTTGTAATGCAGCAGAGCTAATCCATAATAAACTGTATTAGTCGTGCTTCAGTGCTGATAATCGCCTACCTGTGATATTTAGTGGGGAAATAAGAATGAAATTTTTATCATTGAACAACAGTATACTGTTTGGCCCAGTATTTTCACGCATTGCCCATTGTCGTTGAACCCCATGAATAGTCACTCCATAAACTAAGTGCAATGATTACATGAATATTTCAAACGACGAATTATGAACCACATGTGTGTTAGAATAGTTAATGCCCATTATATCAAACTGTTGATATTTAAGTTTAGGTGAAAAGTAATTAATTAAATGTAAGTATGAATGTTATAACACCAGGTCATTGGCATCCAACTCACACTATGAGTCCTTTTCAACTCTCGGGGAGCATACGACACTCGCCCAACATTGCTATTGATATTAAAATTCATTTGCTTGATCTGTACCCCATTACCGTATAGGGTCGAGTAGTAATTTGACCGTTTAAAGATTAGTTTGCACCCCAGACCAAACTGGAAATCAAACCCATGACCTTCTGTCACGAGTCCAACTCCCTATCCAGTATCCACCCTGTCATATAAATACTCCTGCAATCACGGTTCCCTGCTGAATAGAACCACACAAACTTGAGGTAAGGAAAAACTACAGCACCCCCACAATACCATTAATTATATCAGGCTATTGGCAAATCTATTTAATTCCACCATGTGTGGTCATTTGTATTCAAAGTGGTCTGGCTGGCACTGTGTCACGCTGACTGCCCGCTACTGCTCAAAGCTGTGGGCGGATTTGCTGGAGGGGAGTGTGCTCAAAGATTGTGAGTGTATGCTCAGGCATGATGATAATACCAACGGTCATTCAACTGGTCAATGTTTGAGAGAACAGATGGGTCTTTTGGGTATGTAATGTAGCGATGAAGTTGTTGGTCTGACTGTTGTTATTGCTGTTGCTGCTGTTGCTGTTGCTGTTGCTGCTTGCTGCTGCTGCTGCTGCTGCTGCTGCTGCTGCTGCTGCTGCTGCTGCTGCTGCTGCTGCTGCTGTAGTTGTTTTTCGTTTTTCTTGGTGGCGTTGTTTGTCCATAAAAATCCCAAAGTGCAACGTTTATCTGTAAAATTGTATGAAACGTAAAAATATTGCAATGGCAATATAGACATTCTATAAAAAGAAGACCAGACTTTTTCATAGACGACAATGATCCTTCATCCATCATCTCTTTCATATTGTTTTTTGAGAACCGATTTTCAAATTATCTTTTTTCTAAGTGTGCCAAATTTATGTCGTTTTCTCTGTGGTTCCCGCAATAATGCAGCCATAAAGTAGGAAGATGATAAGAAGTCAATGTGTGCAATGACTTTTGCCTCTCCGTATTGCATGTCAGTATAGCATGTTTAATATGGAAAAGCCGCCAATCAATATGCTGATTACCCGCCAAGTGGTGATTATGCGTCTTTGGATAAAGCACATAATGAACGATAAACGATTGAAGGCAGATCAATTATCAGCCATTACGTCCACTGGACTAATCCTACGTCGGATTATGGAAGATGAATGGAGCCCGCTTGTCGATAGGCTCAGGAAGGGCGATCTTTAAGTAAAATTAATGTGTCGATTTAACGTGTCTGCCCATCCTTTTGAAATGTTGAGGAGGATGCTGCTAAAAATGGAATCTGTCCAAATTGAGGCTGATATAGAAGAATGAGTTTTAATGCTGCTGTAAGTCCTCTCAGAATTTCATAATCATGCCAAGAATGATGAACGTCGGTAGGCCATATCCTGATCTGGATGGGATTTTTTGTGAATAATGAAGTGTTTAACACACTTCTAGTACATGCCTGTACTGTTACCAACAGCAGCAGTGTTTTGTATTGTGTGAATATCCCATTGTATCTTGGAGCGGTCACCATTTATGATTGTGTCCATCACTATGAATCAATCAACTGAATCTATATGCTGTAATGGACTTACTAATGACCCTAAAATCATTGCGGGTATTTAGTTATTATTCAGAGTGCAGCAACGTGAGATTTATAGTGCCTAGTCCCGAATACAGATTAACGATTCTTTTGTTAGAATAAATGCAGGTGTTCCAAGTGGACGATTGGTTCAATATCCCAGGTTTACTACCAAATATGCCCTTCAAAATATTTATGTCCAGAGCCTCGATTGACGTCACCACCAGAGAATTGCATCCTCCTATGACATTTGTGTGGGCCCTTGGCCTGCTGAGGAGGGTCAACTGCCAGACCTCGTCCTAAACGACGATCGATTCGAACGGCTCTGTGCACCACCGTATTTACACACTTATTTCAAAGTCAGTATTAACCAATGGTGAAATTATAATGCAATTGTTAAAATGCATCCCCCAATAACTTGTGAACAGAATACACGAGAATGCATTAAGTTCAGTGGAGGTGGAAAAGTTCATGATAAAAGTGTTGCGGATATTTAATGCCATTAAAAAGAAACCAGCGCATTTGAAATGACCAGGTAATTTACTGGATACAAGTCAATGCCATATCGGGGACTGTGGTGAAGCGATGGTGCGGATGTTTTAATGTTTGCCTCTCTACGCCACATAGCGTAACTGTTCGCTGTAGCCGCATATGGCCCATGGGTATAGTTTGCACCATCCACTCATTGATTGTTTCCATACTCCACTATAGTCACCACTACTTTACTCACCCGCGCAAATCAATGAGGGGACGTCATTTTAGTGAGCTTTCTGTAGGTATGTAAATGAAATGATAAGTGGGATCTTGAACATACATACATGCATAGTATGTGGGGTTTCAATATTACTTTGGTTGACAATATTACTAGCGTGTAAACTATGAACTTGAATTCTCAGATGTATGTGGCTCCACACAGATTAGCGAGTTATTTCATGGTAGACCTACTGATTATATGGCAGTGAACCGAAGTTTAATGGATGTAAAAACTGATTTAACCACCTATTATTGCAATCTAAGGACACCATTGGCCACAGCTGTGTCTCTAAACTGACTTTGAGCCCACAAAGGGGCCGCAGTGCCGGGTATCAGCACTCTTCATTAACTTTCTAATCACCGCTGGATTGCTTCGACCTTCATAGACACATTCTTCTCATCCGAGCATTGATTGGGGAGGAAGGACATTTTAAATGGCTACTCATGAGTCACTTAAGTTTCTCCTAGTTCCTTATAAAATGGTTTGCAAAGTTCAGCATAAGACTATGATTTCTTTCACTCTATCATGGCGGCCGACCTAAAATTGGTAAGAAATGCCACACGTTGCATTCAGAAATGTATGTGTCTTGTTCTTAATATAGACAATATCCTTGCCTGAAGAAAGTTTTACACTCTATAAAACTGTTAAAGCAAAGGCATATGTAAGTCATTCAACTTAGCTAGCTCAACGGTCCATAAAAAAGACGGAAACAACCACACACCTGGGAGGACAGTCACCGCGGAGCCAAACCCTATTGACTGGCTGTAAATGATTGCCAACACAACGTATTAGCCGGCTACTTAAGATGGAGAGGAGGACTGATTACACAGCACCCTTCAATCCTGATTAACAATTGATTGTTATCTACAACTTTCAGATCCAGAACTGCTGAATGGCTTGATTAATGCTCATGAATTATGCATCAGTGAGGCCATCTCCAAGTCCCCGTGGGCTGAGTAGGTACCTTCACCAGTCCGTGCTGCTTATGGGATTATGGCTACAACGGAGCAGAGTGCGGCAATGATCCCACCTTCACCGGCTGCATTGCTATTTTATGATATTATGTGGGCGTGTGTAGTGATATTGTAATGCTAATGTTGCGAACCTTATGCTGGTATTCAACTAACACTTGAAGGTGTGTAGATACTATGGTGTGAACGTTTTCTTTGCAATATGTCAATCTTTATGTGTATTTGTAAATGTCATCATATATAGAACTTCTTTTAAATGTGTGAAACCCATAGTGGAATGGACATAGATCTATATATGTATTGTCATTTCAATTATTTTATGAATGTTATTTTTCTTTCTTCCACCAATGAATCAATATTTACTAACTTACCCTGTACTTATTTTTAAAACAGTGCCAAATAACCTTTATTCACCGGTTATGGCAGAGATATTAACAGCTGTGCCATTAATATGCATGGATATGTCTGCTATGCCTATCACGACAACTACCCTGCACAATGATGCAATCTAAGCCATCCACACGTCTGTCATCACGTCACATTGACACACGAGCACGTCATTAAGAGGGGCAAATGTAGGTATTTGAGATGCTCGTAAATGAGATGCTTCCACTCGTCAACGTACATGATCTATTTGTACTCACCACAGCTGGTGCTTCCACCTCACAGCCCCGTGGCAATTCACCTAGGTGGTTCACACTGGGGTTTATTAGTTTAAAGGGTTTTAATCAGGTGTTTAGAAGCATTTCATTTACGATAGTTTCCTCAAAATAACTTCCTAAAATGAGAGTTATAAGAAGAAAATAAATAATCACACATCCCTGATTGTTTGTCATTTCCCTCCACATTTCACAAATTTTAATGCGCTTTCCCTCCATCCTAATTCCTTGAAATCCCAAACCTCTCTTTTGGGGTATTTTCCCCCACAACTCGTTTTTCGGCCCTTTTCCCGCCACCCCACTTACCTATAAACCCATCATAAAATAAAATGTGTATTTTGAGTCATCACAGTCACAACTATTATACATATGATCTGAAGTTATGCATACAGAAGTCATCATCGTTTGACGGCAATTATCGCAAATTCAATGGGATTCCAAACTTACACCGTCATTCTAAATCATTCTAATCATTACTTCAACGCCCCATACCAAATACTGCATACCGCAACCTAGTTAAATTTCAACATATCTTACCTATTGCAAGTTCTCTATCAATTTCTAATGACTAGGACCATGTGCATGGACCAGTAACCGCATTACAGCAAGGCCTTGGGTGGGCGTCTGCCCTGCCGAAGACGGTAAATAGCCCACCAGCTGTGTGTTCCCACCACTGATCATATTACAGGACTGAGTACCCACCGGGGACCCATCCCACTGCCGGACTTGAAATTGCTTGCTGCGTGGTTTGGGCTTTGGACCTCTATCTATAGGTGTTTGCAAGTGATGGTAATGTCTTAAAGTTATACATGTATACGCTATATGCTTAAGATGTCCAACTGTTTGCCCAGTGTGCGAATACATACATCCATGTATATTTTCTTTTGTGTACGTGGCTGGTATTGTTATTTATGGAATGTTCTCTTTAAGAGTTATCCAAAATATGATTGCCAGCTACATTGTATTGTCAACATATATATGTTGCCACAGATGCCATTTGCGGCACAGACATATTGGGATAATTCATATGATGATGCACCATCACAATGTAAGCGAAAGAAATAATTTGACACTGCAGCACATTGCAACAGCAATAGTGTGGATATGTGCACACATTATTTTCTTACCATCATAGTATACTGGCCTTCACAGTCTCATGTTTTCGCCAACTTACTGACAAACGCAAATACTTAGGCGTGTGCTTACTTCAATCTACACTTTCTTCAGCGCCCTACTAATACATACATGTAGCTCCTGCGAATGGTGAATGTTGAAAGACAAAGGCAAAGCGTCACCTTATAATGTGCCTCTCTGCGGTCACAGCGGTGTTGAATTATTCACACCTTCCACGCCAACTCTTTCAAGTGTTTAAGCACCCGCAGTTTGTTTCATACAGAGAAATTATGCTGGTATGATATGCCGCTCAGCAGTAGTCCACACTATAAGGTAGCCGCGGCTCAGTACATTATGGCTGTGCTCTTTGATGAGCGAGAATAGAGGATTTTGACATTTCCTACAGCAGCACGGATCTCCACATTGCGTCATTCACAGTGACATTAAAAAACACCCACATGTAGAACACTACGGGAATCCAATCGTAATCAAATTATGATCACGTTGGGTAAATAGTTTTGAGGATTGCACAATCAATTATTTTAATAAGCAGCATATGTTTAAATGATGCACATTACTGCTGCGTAGTGGCTTTTCGAGTGTTCACTTCACCGGAGAACACTCTTAAACCAGGCAAAAATGTTTGGTTGACTGCGCGCTGAATTATGCTTTCATCTCTGTGTTAAGTTTCTTGTTACCATGTGTAATAGGCTGAATGTGATGATGCGGTTGGAATCGAGAAATGTATGTTATTGAATATAATAAGTACATGTAATTCAACTGTTACAAATTGAACGTACAGACCCCAAAAATACGATTCAAGTATGTACCAAACGGAGTAAGTATTCACATGTCTTAGATTAAATAAAATCGGCGATTTTCGCGTTTGTTGGTTTCTCATAGTGTTTCCCACGAGCCCCAACATCGTTAGATGGAGGTGGGGGCATATATGTTTTCTATATTTACTATATGAGCACAATTTTTACTCCGATGATATATAACATGGGTAAATAACTACACTAAATCAAGGAAATTAGTGCATCCGTTTTAGTCTTGATTTATGTATGCTCTAATATACTATTGAAATAAGCGGACGACTCAGACCTATCCAATCAAAAATTAAATATGTTCACCATATTATCCCTTCAAAGTATTTAAATAAGCTGACACAGTTCTATGCAATCACAAATTAGATATCTTTACCAAAATATATTGGTTGAAGTGATAAAATATACACTATAGCATATATGCCTTAGCCCCACTTTTTATGTATGTTTAGTTACTTGTCTTATATCATAGTAAAAATGGTTTTTGGTTGTTTTTTTCGTCAGTTTTTAGACCTCCAACTTTTTCTCAAATAAACGTTGGCAGCAGCCTTCTTGTGCTGCTTGCCACCATTTTCACTTATTCACTCGTTTATTTTCTCAAAACAAGCAAGACATAATTTCAACGTAGTATCAAAATAAAAATCAAAATTTTTGTGTACAAAAATTACTTTTTATTTTGTACAAAGTGCAGTTTACTGAGTTGGTGGTTTGTGACCTGTATGGGGTTGGTCACTCCTGTTATGTTGCATCATTGATTTATTATTGTTTATCCCGTACTTTTACTACGACTACGGTCGTCTGGTAATGAATACTTTTCTATAGATTCATGTAAAAGCCCAACCTCCGCCATTGTGCAAACTTGCTCCATTTGTTGGGCTTTTATTCAGTGTTTTCCTTCCACTTCCCCACCTTCACCCTTAAATGTTTGGTTGTGCTAATAAGTTGGTTCTTTAAGTTTCCATACTTGCTTCAATGGTGTTAGTAGTTTTTTTTCTCCAACTTCTTAGTTTGCAATTTTAGGTTTATAATGTGTTCTGTAACTGCATTGTAGTGTATGAAAGATTCTTTTTAGTTTGATTGTTAGAGTAAGCTTAATTGTGTGTTTTGGTATGTGCAGTATCATATTTACTTTTTTTTTACAATTGTATTACTAGTTGGGTGTGGGTCGGTACTTTTATTCCTATATTTGTATCACTATTTTGTTGTGGGTCGGTTTTTAGACCCTCAACTTTTTCTCAATGAATGTTGGCAGCAGCCTCCTTGTGCTGCTTGCCACCATTTTCACTTATTCACTCGTTTATTTTCTCAAAACAAGCAAGACATAATTTCAACGTAGTATCAATATAAAAAAGGTTTTGGTATTGTAAATATAGTATAACTCCACCCCCATCTAGCAATGCTGGGGCCCATGGTTTTTCACACTGTCTACTCAATAATAATGATAGATTCGATTCAAACTAGGATTTTTTATGAACGACGTCAAAGTTAAACAATACCTTAACGACATCAATACTAACAAAACTAGATAGGAGAATCATCAGTTTGTCACATGTTTTCGTGACTCCATGTGCTTGTTTCTCGCCCGCTGTAAGGATTAGCTTGATTGGACTATGCATTATTGAAGCAGCGCAAGTTTAGTTACTGTTACCTGTGTACAGAGAACAACATTGGGCTAGACAGTCTCATGGATGCGTGTATTACAAACTTGTCTGACTAATTAGTGTTTCCACACTCGCCCTCACTAACAATTCATGCATGTCATGCAATTATTAATACTTAATGTTATGATTACTTTAACGTGAAAATTTAGATGAATTCACATTGACGATCTCAAAGCCATTTGTTATGTATATTAATAGCATGTAATCTATATACACGTAGATGTGTTTCTTACATGTGAAAGGTAAACACTAGTATTTAGTATTTCTTACAAAACAATATAAATTGCACTAACATAGTAAAAACAAATAAAATCTTCATCTCCTATTTTAAAGGGACTATTTTCAAAACAGAAAAGGCACTCCCTGTGAACATCAACTTGAAGTGGCATCAGCCAAATGTGGGAGATTTTCCTAAGCAGCCACACACAGCTGACAATAATTTTGATGGATGCATCTGTCACTTTCATGTAGCAGCCTCAATTCTTTTCAATATGTTACGCAAGATTAATCTACAAATGTGTTTGATAGCGAATTTGTCATATACGAAGCCGCCGCCACCAGTGAATACAAGCACTTTCCCAAATTGCGTCATAGCTTCCTGTCATGCTTGCTTGCAGCCTATATCCCCCATTACCGCCCAAGTTGAAAATCTTCCATTATCGCTCATTGATTATGTAGCTCATATCATGGCAGTGTTTGCTGAGACACGGGTATTGACTAGGGGAAAGGACTACAAAGGCACAATAAACGCTCCAAAGAAAGCACACTGGGAAAAGTACAGAATGCTGAATAAGCTCAATCATATGGGTCATATTGCAACACGATTTCAGGTTAGGACCATTAAGCTTACCATTTAGGTATGGCATGACTGCAGTAGGAATTTACTGCTTCTTGTCTTTGATTAGATTTTCTCTTTATTAGATGAGGAAAAATTACCCACAGGTCTCCGTGTGTCATTCGTCTCACGCAGGCTGGCTATAAAATATTAACTATTGGGCATGAAATATGTGTGCATGGAAACCGGCATTTCTTATCAGATTTGTCTATTTCTAACACTCTCCGGAAAATGGCATTGCGTGAGTTTTTAGGTGTAAAAGCACTTAAGCTGATTGGCCGTCAAAATCTGACTTTATAACTCGTGTTATAATAGTAGCATAGCAACCTCTAAAATTGTTTAATGCGTTGTATACCAAGCTGTGATATTTGTCGGATAATCGGTTGAGAGACTAGTGATTGAAATTACTCAACACAAAGAAATGCAGCGAATTCCCACACATACAATGAATTCCCAAAATTGCTCTGCAATACCCTATTGCAATGTAAATGCTGATACAGTATGCTTATCTTAATCCCTTAATAATACAGCCTGGGCTCACAGCAGCTATGTCTAGGGAATATCTGTAATCTGTACAGTGTACCCAGTCAATTGGCACGCTTTGCTGGTTGGGTAAGGTTCAGTGTAGTACAAAACAATGGTGTTCCTCATCCTAATTTGAGGCTTAAAGAGGGTAATTTTAAAATCAAACAAATGGTGTATGTACTGTTCGACTTTACTACGAGGGCATTATAAGTCCAACCTCAGAATTTTATTCTAAAGTTGCTTTGCCAGCTAATGAGCTTGATGGTCGAAATGATGCTTGTGTCAAGTCATTAAACTATGTGTCCATCAATACTCCAAGGAACTAGTTCATAGCATAGTATGCAACGTTATGTTTATTTCATGTATTCTAATGTGTTTTCCCCAAGCTAGCTTGTGAATTCAATTATAATCTCTCTCTCTGTGGTCTATAGCAAGCAAGTTCCTACCACTGTATTTACTTAGCTGAAGACAGGTTTTCAACCGTAGGCTTCCATTTTACTACATCAAGTGGGGCTAACGGTCCTCGAACTCACATAGAGCTTCAATGGGATATGGTGACATATTGTGAGATATTTACAAACATAGTTTCATAACCTCTGTATGTATCCATTGACCCATTGACCCAAGCATATAATTATTCAAATCACACCCAAAGTTACATAAAAACTTAGGTCCTAATATTGTTTAAACATTTTTTTTTCAAAGTAGCCTCCTTATAACCGCAGCCTCACCTGTTCCCTGTGATAGAGTGAGCAGACTAGCCACTGTTGTCAGGACATGGGTTGCCATGGAGATACATATTGACGCGAAGGGTGCAGGTGGTGACAATGCCCCCAGGGGGCTATCTGTCAGCACGACACGACTGTCTTGTGATGGAGCGGTGAGTTACAACTGACCACAGTGGCACAGCGGTAACCGCTAGATCAGCAGGACAAACTTGAGCTTTGTGTTATAAATTATATGACCTTTATAATCTGACAAAACTAACATACAAATGTAGAGAGACAACGCATTGCTCTCTCACCCGAATATATTTTATACAAATGGATGGCAATATTCGATGCATTGTATATCAACGTAGTGTTATATATAACACTAATACATTGCACAGACTACCTTATTGTATGCCGTTGTATGTATGAAAGAAGAAGAAATAACAGTACTGCATCATTGAATTCACGTGAATCAGAACTACTTATGCTTGCAGATACTCTCTCAATCCCACTTGCCCAGCTAATCAACACACTGCAATACGACTCCATCCATTATTCACGTGTCCCTGGCAATGCTCCTTGGGAAGCAAACTCCCTTACCCATGTGCCCAACCTCCCTCAAATTAATTGGCTTGGAAGCCACTGCCAGTATATCCTACCGCAATTACATTGCCAATCTATTTGGATCGTTGTATGTTTTATTCAGTCAGAGATACGAGATGGAGTTAGGTGTGAATTGAGCGTGACATCCTGGCACCTCGTGTCTCCTGTGATTCCATCAACCTCAACTACATTCTTTACGACCATTATCCCGCTTTTTTTTTACTAGACTAGATTTTGTTCTTTAACAATAAAAGTAGAATTATCTGACTTAACTTTGAAACATTATGGTAAACTTGATGTTAACTGATGGTGCTTATGTAATGGATATTGAATGGCTTCCTTTCGTTCTTCAATGTTTTGCACTATTTTTGAATGGGAATAAATGGGCTCTGGAGATAGACTGAACTACACCTCATAAAATAGAACATTGGTGTGGCATCTATGTAAGTGAACACAGTTTCCAAATATGAACTGAAGAAACTACTGTTCATGTTGAGAATATTTGAGCTTAATTAAAGACAAATGAAGCAGAGATCTTCAGAAAAGCGGCCTCCTGACAACAATGTGGACAACCATAGAAGACCATACTTAACTAAATGTAAGTATTTGAACATAAGCTAATGGTTCTTAATCAGAACCATATCAGTCTAACGCTACCATAAAATAAGATCAGTCTTGCTACTGCTGTTTTCTAACTCTCTGAGATGTGACCAAGTGCATCAAACTATGATCACCAGCTAAAATTACAGCAAACATTTCTAGAAGAGTGATTGCAGAAAATCCATACGCGTTTGCCCCATGAACGAATTTGTAGGCAATTCGATTGTACAAACATAGTTGTGATTCGATTGTGCAAATGAAATACTCTGATTTCTACACAAATGTTGTTTTACTTCTTATTGAAATAATGAAATCTTTCACTGTTGTCATCTCAACGGAAATGGCCCATCTTGGGAGTGAAGTGTTGTGTTTAGGAAAACTATTATGTTTTTAAGTTTATGCCCACGCTGTGCACATGCTGAACTTTCAAGAGTTTTATTAAGATTTTTTTTAACTCTTTGAGTTCTTACATCTACAGATAATATGTAATAAGATAGTGCTGCGATTCTTTTTTGGAAAATTTCAGAAACAGTCCCAACACATTTGACATAGCATAGTCATATAGTTTTGCCATTGCAATCAAAATTAATCAAACGTATAGTTATATATGCTCAAAATACACATCTTTGTGTACCGTCTCAAAGCTGCTTTCCTGAATCTCATTGCTTTCGCTTTAGCAGCACAATGCTCGCAAATCTGAGGCCTGAGACTTTCTTTCTTATCTTATGTGCCATGTTACTGATGCGACAATATATACGCCTGGGACACCTTATGCGCTGGCAGAAGGGGCTTACAAGCAATATAGTGGCATAATAACACACAGACAAGGGCGTGCAAACTCATTACAAGAAGATCCTACCGTCTTGCTGCGGATAGAACCACACTAATACATTTCTGCTCAAAACGTCTGTTGCTGTTTTTTTTTGCATGGCAAATTGTAGGAAATTTTCACCCACATATGATGATAGCCAACCAGCCTTTATAGGATTGTGAATAATATATTATTATATATGACTATATTACACTTCGAGTGATTTTAAAAAGATGAGGCAAGTACAAGAAATACAGCGTCTATTTCAGTATTGACAGATTTCTATGGATATTATTTTCAATATCTATTAACTTTCGTGTGCCTCATTTTATACCATGTAAGGTGAATTGAACAGCACATGGTAAGAGCCATTTTATTTTATTAAATAAACCTCTAATTTGGCAAAACTCCTCACGCACCATGCACCCAAAACAGACCAATTGCTCCAGTCATCTTCTATGAAATTAGACTAACGTTTCATCAACTACATCTGTAATCATGTTTTGGGGATATCAATTCTGTAAGATATACCACTGCAATTGCTTCAAAGATGACTGAGACGTTTGGGTGAGGTTGCCCAATTTATTTTTACTGAGTAGAGGCTTACCGAGAAACAATGTTAAATGTTGAATATTAGCTAATGAGCTTTAAATTTATGCATATTTATGCATATTGATTATGCGGCTATTGAAATAGGAGTGTTTAAAAAAGTTATTGTTATTTTCCAGGGAAAATTATTGACGTCATTGAATGTCGAAATTTAATTGATGCAATAACATTGTTCCATTCAATGGATCCCTGTGAAAGAAACATGAGTAACCAGAGGTGAGGTAAATTAATGTTGTCATACTGACATTATTCTGATGCAATGGCCACTGACACAACTTATCACCAGAGCATCAACCCCATGATAATTCACAGCATTACTATAATAGGTAGCCTACGCATTGTGTTATTTTTGCCTTATTTATCATCTTCGAGACCAGCAGTAATGTTAACGTAGCAACTATCAGTTCATTACCACTTGCTCCTTGCAACAATTTCTTAGCAGAGACCAACAAAGACCTACAGAGGGCCCTTGAGCGTAACTAGACGAAGCAACTGATAATGATCATAGTCGATAACTGCAATAGCACTCTGATATTGCCTTTCGCGGATGGTGAAACAGAGACCAATAACAACTACACGCTTGCAATGAGTATATCAGCTTTCACTTCTGCACGCATTGTAGGGGCACTTATTACCCTCATTATTTATAATGATTATACATTGCTGTAAAAATAGAAAATAAACTATGCGGTCACCGCGGTTTACCGCGTAGACTGCATTTGCTAGAGTCTATGTCATCAAAATGCTCATATGAAAATTAGTTACAGTCCACTTCGAACGTGGTCTGTGTGTATTATATCATGTTCCTACGGTGCATGTGATTAGCCAGTAGGAAGCATTGAAATAATGACGGTCTCCACCCATTCCTAAACATAGTCTTGGCCAATGCTTTAGCTGAGCTAATTGATGACTTGGTGCCTAACCTCGCCACCAGCTACTAGGGGACTTAATTGATGGCTTGATATCAGCACAAAGACCGGCGAGACTACGCCGATGGCCTGAAGGAGGCAGATGCCATCTTTATTAATGACATATGTGCCTATTCTGGAGCAGTTGGCGGCTCTGAAAATGGCCCGTATTTTGCTGTTGATGGTTTTAGTGGAGAAATAAAACCATCACCACACTGGCCATGCCAAGCTGGCTATATTAAGTAATGGTAAAGATACATGTACGTTCAGTGTTACCATATATAGGTACGGGTAATGTCACAAACATTTGGCGTTGTAAACAGATATACTGTATACATGTAGTCCCCCTACGTGTGAAGCGACACAGGTGATTTAATTATGTAATCTCTTGACCCTGTATTTACTAATTTAGTAATCTATATCCCATTGTAAAAGTATATATATTTAGTGCATGAAATGTATGTAATGGAAATTAGTATGTAATTGATACCGAATTTTAATGAGAACATCGCCCCAAAATATACATTACCTGACGTCAATGAATAGACATCGAACAGGATCAATACGTTTTCTTCAAAGATGGCTGCATCATAATTTAGTTTTGTAGAGGGGGTAGAAGGGATGGCCGGAACTACCCAGCTTCCTCGGCTCAAAGGCTGTGCCATCATAACCCCGCCACAGTAGTCCCCTGCCAGTTGTTTATGGGCAGAGTGCATGGGAAGGTAGTGGAAGCGGCCAAAGCTGGAAACATTTCTAAGACAGGCCCTTGTTTTATGATGCAGTTCATCAGAGTTTAATACTATTGTTGGCTATAGATCTAATCTGACTTTGAAGCTTCAACTTTAAACAATCATCACACGTAGGTCTTGTTTTGTAGACATACCTAATATGCACTCATATGAACTTGACGAACGGAAATAAACCAGCTTGAATGAGCAAAACAAGAAAAAAGTGATGAGTTGCACTGCACGGCAAGCTCTCATGATCAGTCTTCATTTGACGTGGCCTCCCGCTAGTCGGCATTGGAGGCTTCGATTTGAACCGGCCATCATAAGACTAATTGCCGTTTGGCATTTTCTTTGTCCACGTTTTCTAATTTGCCACAGCTGGCAAATGATTGTGTTTCGTTTTATGGTAACAGGAAAACCAGCTTACAATAGAAAAAGTGCAAATGTGTACATTTACAGCATAATTATTTCGCAGGACGATGCTTCATATTGGCTAGATTTTTGAGATATGTTTTGCAGGTCTTTTCCATTCACTTATGGAAAGCAAAAAAGGCTAACTGCATCCTAATTTTGTGTGATGGGTTTTATACTTTCATGCACATAATCATAACTGCGCTGATAGCACAGGATGAGTAAATCAGTATATTGAAATAAGTAGCGTATGTTGCATGATATATGCACATTTACAGCGTTCAAATAATGTTATAATAATTGCATTGAGAATTCTGATCATGCACATCTACTCGAATTATTCATTTATCCTGGGGACCTTTTCAATCACCATGCCAATTGAGTCTGTCATACATGTACTCTTTTAATACACTTTTGTAACAACAGAATATAATGCACATCCATATTTGCATACATCGCCGTTGAATAATACGTAGATACATGTACTTATACCATTAGAGCGATTGTTAATGCTCAGGAATGCAGACGATTAAAATGATGGCAAAGTCAGAGACAACTAGAGACAGCTCAGGAAAGCGTCACAACACACGACTGTGCTTGATTGGCAGGGTCAAATTGTCACTAGCAAATGCAGATATATTCATCAAGGAATAGAATAATTTCCTGGTTCAAGTGCGGTCAACACATACAGTGCCGTTTATTGATTTTGCGCCATTCCGTCTTCGGCTAGCAGTTCATTTTTGAGCGGCCGGTCATTCTTATCTGTCATTCCCATATCCTTCCATTTTGCCGACTGAGAGAAGTGCCCTTTGTATGGCCGGTTTATTTTAGTGCACCTTTCCTCTTTAGTCTGATGGATGATTTTCATTACACTTTTTGCTATGCTGCTTCCATTTTATGTGTATATTTATTGTCTGTATCGTTAGTGCCTGTAGCTGTTAAGTGGTGTGCCTGTTTGATTGGGGCTTGTATATTTGGTGTTTGGACAATTTTGTATGTTCTCACGATGTCTGCACGTGTATATGTATGTATTTTATTTCTGTGATGGGATAGTGGTATTGGCGATCGTGTCGTTTTATGATTTGGAACAAGTACGTGTGTGTGCTAATCTTAAGTAGATGTGCTTGCACTATATATGTGTACATATTTAATTAGACATTTACGAACTATAATAATCCTAGTCGGTGTATAAATATAAGATATATTGTAAATGAATATATTATGAGCACATTATTTCCATGTCAATATAGCATATCAATGGAAATGGACAAATACTACTACTAGTTACACAGCAAGGCCGCCAGTGACGTCTCTTGACCGACTCATTGACCGCTTCACCTGCAGGATGAGACAAAATCACTCTAATGCTGTGTCATAATGTGAATAATCGCACAATTACTCAATGAATGCCAATGTTCTTTGAATAGATAATGAAATGTACTTGACTCGAGCACATGCAACACCCGATGAAATGAAGCCCCTCACCCCACCCCACCCCACCCCCACCCCCACCCATAAAT
This sequence comes from Streblospio benedicti, assembly GCA_019095985.1. Taxonomy (NCBI): domain Eukaryota; kingdom Metazoa; phylum Annelida; class Polychaeta; order Spionida; family Spionidae; genus Streblospio; species Streblospio benedicti. The sequence goes on from CM032660.1 coordinate 38,931,289, forward strand.
GTAACACGAGTGTAGCAGCGGTACGCCAAAAAAAGTGCCCCGTACGCCACTCATCAACAGGAGTTAACAGAATAATCTTATCAAGGACCGCCATCAATCCACCTCTATTATTCCCTGCACAGAAGCGTGGATGTATGAATCAATATACTTCAGTACTTCTGTTATGATCGGGGCGATATTTGATGCCGCTCAAGTGGCATGCTTTATGAGAGATGAATGAGACTAATAGAAACTCTGCATGCGCACTCACTACTGACTAGGCAAGTCATAGAAAATCGTTAAGGATGAGTAATATCCGCATATAGTCCGGGGTGGATTATCCTGCCGGTACCGGGTGAATGAAGCCTTTGTTGAGACTAATCATGATGTGTGAAGTTTGGGCGTGGACTTATAGCTGAAGTGCGTGGGAAATATAATCTAGGGCAAAATTTGACACGAGAAGTCTGGAAGCATGCGCTAGGAGCCAACATTCATGATCAACTAAGGGTACCACAAATCCGGTGTGTGTGTGTGTGTGTGTGTGTGTGTGTGTGTGTGTGTGTGTGTGTGTGTGTGTGTGTGTGTGTGTGTGTGTGTGTGTGTGTGTGTGTGTGTGTGTGTGTGTGTGTGTGTGTGGCTGTGTGGCTGTTGGAGAAAAACGGGGAAATGTGTTGTTTTCATGTATGGTGTAGTAAGCTAACATTCGGACTCCTATAGCAAATTCGATATACAATGTTTAATAACAAAGTATTTTGGTTTTGATAAGAAAATTACCTTTGCATGATGCTGAAGACAATATGCAGTCTTTACAGTCCTTACAGCATTATATTACCCATTCTATTGACCTAAACATTTGTCTTTAACCACTCCAGCTATCTTACAAGGCTTCAATTGTATTTTCATACAAAAGACAATTCATTTTTACTAGTGGAATAATGTCCACTTTACATAAATTATTTTACATGCAGTGAATATCTTTATATGATTATAATGACACGATGGCGTTATGAATAATAACGCACGATTAATCACATTTTCTTGCAACATTGATGTAGACCTCGCGACATTCTCAATTACTCTATATATTTGGCGTTACTGTACTGCTAAGTGAATTATCACTACCCTGTCGTTAATAATGTAAAAGCTATTAAATAATGAAATTCGGCTGCCAAGTAGAGTATTGTTGACATTTCTAGAAGAATGCAACACCACTTTCGTATTGACTTTTAATGTCTTTGCTACCTATATCTGTAATGCACAAACACATATGACAATATATATTTTAAGAAATTCACTTTCCATATGGCGTTTCATCATTTTTAATAGCACTTTTTGTACTTGAAGCAAATCGTTTCTATGCATCCATAAACTTGCATCTACATAATTATTAACAAGACAAATACGGACATATTCACACATTATAATCTCTCTTTCAATGTTGAAACTCAATCTTCAGCATCGCATATGAGTAGTACTACTCTTACACAATATCTATGTATTATTAACTAATGTCTAAAAATACATGCAGCTAACTGGTTGTCACCGGTCAAGCACGAGCCCACAACAGGTAACTACTCTTTCCCTCTGCTGTGTTTTGCCCGTAGGAGAATATGAGCATTTCTGATGGCGCAATGTTGACTAGTCTTTATAGGTGCTTCTCTGTTCTGTTTAAATATAGTAATGCACAGGTTATGGTGAGCCCCTTACGTGAGCAGGGTACAGAGGCCACTTCTTACAAGCCTTATCTATAAGTGACCTTAAGCTTTGCCATATATAACCGGCTGAGGCTTGCTACAGGAGGGAGATGGGAACACCACTACCTGGCAATGATGCTTTTTATAGCTCACCTATCCCTTCGTGTGCTACTAGGAGTGAAGTGCTCGTTTCAATGGTGATATTTGCCCCTAATTGGTCTTATGCTGTCCCATAAACATAACGTCCTATCTGGCAGCGTGTGATAAGCGTAGTTCTATATGGGCTGTGTGTGAAATGGCATATTTAGATGGCATCTCGTCAAGTTTATGAACGATATGCCTGGATGCCATTCATAACTGACACTTTCATAAGAATTGATTGGTTTTTTTTGCGAATGAAGCTCGCAAACGGCAAGACAATGTTATTGTTGACAATCACCAGCTACTCAAGACAGGTGTATGTTTGAAGATGGTGTACAAGATCAGCAGATCAATGGTGTACAAGCATACATTGAGTGTGCACACGACCATCCAGCATGCTTCATGTGAGATCAAAAAGCGCGAGGATATCGTTATAGCGGGTAAGACACCACTTGTGTACATGGCGCACGTGACCAACACACAGGCAGCAGTAACGGCAACAAAGGAAGACAGCACGCGGATCCAATACTCTCAGCACGGCGGGCTAAGAACATTGCCCGCCAAGGGCGTAGCATAGCGCTTTTTCAATGCTCAGCCGCCGGTAAAATCATGTATGTGATTTTGCAGCGTACTGCATTTGTACACGTTGTAAACGGCCAATATGAGTCGCCGCCGAAGGACACGTCCATAGTGAGTGGTGTTATTGATGTACTACAGCGAGACTGTCCCACGCCACCCGCCCGGTAATCGTCGATAGATATATTGACCACTTAGGCTGTATTAGGAGGATGAGCATATTATGTCCTTTTCTGAACAAGTATTGGCAATGGATAGAAAATATCTATTTGTCAGAGGGTATTGTCTGCTTGCGTTAGGTATGAATTTGTGCGTTTAGCATTCTGTTAATGCATGGTCTGATGCTTTCATATTTAGTTTGAAATCTACAACACTGTCTTGCTGTACATTGGGCAATAATTTTAAATGAAAATATCTTATCTATATTTGTACTTCGTGGTATTTGCCACAGTTTTTATTTGCGTTTAAATCTAAATTGGACTTTCAGAGACACAAAAATAGACACATAAACAACAAAACAAACAAGATGTTTTACTTACCTAATGATCTGGTAAAAAAGGTGAAACTGAGAGTTTGCTATTTATAAACGGTATAGTGTCTACTACATGATATTTTGCGTTCAGTGTAATGCCTCATAACAGACCCTCCATCATAGCCCACCTGTGTAGTTGCCTACTCATAATTTGCTCACAATAAAATATACGTGCGTTGCTTGTTCAGGTATAGCCATTTATCCCAAGATTTCGTTCCGAAACATTTTTTTTAGAAATACTAATTCTACTTACTTACCATAGTATATACATATAATAATGCTTGTTATCACCTCTGTGGCATTGTTGATATTCAGGGAAATTAGGGAAATTAGTTTTTAATATTATTGAAAGGCGTCCATGACTTTAAAATATTTAATGGAACTTGGTAGAATGTAAGTTCACTTTATCACAATCATATGTTTCATATGTTTTATTTAGCTATTCTTTTATCATGAAGCTATTTTAATGTAATGCCGCATAGGCCATATATGGCCGGGCGACATATATTAATAATTTTTAATTTGTATTGTAATGTTTTACATGTTGTATGACATCAAGAAATAAAAAGCTATAAACTAATTATTAACAGTGTATGTTATCAAATCTAGCAAGCTACACTGGCCATACAGAAAATCTGAGGCCAAAGAACAACAGTGACATGGTGCTGATCATACATTAGTAATGGTCAAAGAGTAATGATAACACATGTACGAGTAACGTGTTGTATACTCCATACATACATCAATAATGCAGAAAAATTAATTAACTTAACAGGAACTGGACAGTGCATTATTACTTTATTACAATCAGTTCATAATTATAATACTAGGTTTATGTAGATATTGTTGCAGAGCATACGCACATTATAACCGTTTAAAACATACGTTAACATAGTTTTGTAACCCATCACCTGGAAAATGTGCTGGCTACTGTTGTGTAACCAGTGTATTGTGTAACCGGTAATGGAAAATCCTCATGAACGATGATGCCTGGCTAATACTAGTGGCTAAGCTCCAGGGGAGGGTGAGAGGAAGAGGGGGGGGGGGCTATTTATGCATAGCTCAGTGTCGTGTAGTGACGTGCCAGTGGACAGGATACTATTTCTGGGCATACAATACTGAAAATGATACGTTTTATGCACCATTGCTTGTGTTTATGACAGGGTATGTTTTTTGATGGACTACTGGTTGTGAGAGGGTCTGTAGTTTGAGGTAGTTAACATTGGAACAGGCCAATAGGGTGTATTTTGAAGTAGCTAATATTGGAACAGGGTATACTATCCTTCTAAGGCATTTTGTGAACTGGTCAGGCTTCTGATGTCCTGGAGACACAATCCTCCCCAAACCCATGATAAATGCCCCCACCCCCACCCCACCAACACCCTCGCCGTGGATAAACTGCAAAAGTTCAATAATTATGTCCACGGTTGTTCGGTTGTTCAATATTTGAGTTGCTTCTATAGTGTTATAACTATTGCTAGCAACAATGTTAAATGACATCTATTCTAAAGCAGTTATGGACATCCATAACCCCCATTTTACATTTAACTATTTAACTATTTTAACTACCCCCCCCACACACACACACCCACACACACACCGAGGGAGTGGATTACGCGACAGAACGTAGTGCACTTGACATACGATGTTTCCTTTCCGGGTTCCTTATGATGACATCATTCCTTACACGTTTGTAACGGAACTGGAAACGTGTTACAGTATGGACATCTCAGGTACCAATGAATGCCATGTATATAGCAATTTGGTTCCCAGGCGCCCTTGCCCTTTACCCCACCTGAAGCTGGTGCACTAGTTCAAACAAGTAGCGAGACACTCACCTTCAACGTCAACCTCTATAACGAAGCACACATTAGCGTAGCCGTGACATCATCATATATGCAGCTATTTATAGCAGGTAAATCTTGCTACTGCAAGTAATTAATGCACACAAGTCAACAGGCAGCTCGTAATAAACACAAGAAGCACCAGTTCGAGTAAACAGCACGTTATTTACCGTCTGAGGGTACCCAGTTGATTTATTGATGCCTTTCTCTCTCATGCACAACAGTAGATCGGGATTTGTGACAAAACTTAATTAATAAACGGCTTTAAAATGAAAGTGTATGATGCAAACACACAACCCTTCCATACAACTTCAGAAGCAGTGGTGAAATTTACACCGTATGACGTCACTGGGTAAACCGCAAACGGCAATGACGTCATCTTAAAGTTATGAGTTACGCGATTATACAAACAAGGACTTACCTGTGCAGCAAGTGAATAATCCTCCGATGAAATGTGGCACTATCCTGGGGTTTGAAGGCGGCTTTATCCTTGAGTTGACAATGAACGCGCTACTATTTTACGTTAAAACTAGATAAGGTCGCTTGTAAGACCAGAAAGGATGGTGATTGTTCAAAAAATAAAAACAGAATACAGAGTGAAGAAAGGCGTGTAGGTGTAAGAGAAATGTAAACGGGAAAATTCACTGAGAGTAAAAAATAGCTGGAGTATCCACTTTTAAGTTACCATGGCAGCATCCTCCTGAACAGGGGGTAAAACAGCGCAGCCGAGCGAGTAGCTGGGGTATGGCCCCAAAACCTTGCTCAGAAACTGTCCCCAAAATACGCACGAGTCGGCAGCAGTGTACACTCTCTTTGTGAGCGCAGACGTACACACTATTTAAGGCGGCGTACGCCTAACGAGCATATTGCTTCTGACTAGTAAAATCATCCAATCTTATCTCCATTTTAAGTATATATGTACACCACCGTTACTTTCCACGTCGGCTAAAACTGCATTTTCGGTCCAAAATTCAAACGGAGAGCCGCCAAAATGCTTGAAAATCTCATACGACGAGCATAGCACTGCTCTAATTCTACTTATACGCTATCACGTCGTCTGTATCCCTGTCTCCTTCTTTTACGTATCCACGTGTAACAGTCCACTTCCCGTAGTAAACAAATCCAACATTCGCGCATCCATGGCGGAGTCGCTCCGATTGGGCAGAACGACTTTCTACATTCTATGGGAATAGCCTGTTTTAGGGTGCGAGCCACCAGTACACACGCTGCTGCCTATTTTACCTCCTCAAATGGCTCTGCTTTCCCTGCTGCTATGGGAGGCGGCGGCGGGCTGTGCTCGCGAGACAGCTATAGCAATACGGCGGGCGGAGAGTTGCTGCTACTCCTTGCTCAACGTAGCTGTAGTGCTGGGGGTGACCGCCAGGCGGCGTGTTAAGTGTATTACCCTTTTCACTTGTAGCACAATATGCTGCTGTGAACATTTTGCGCTACAGTAGAATTTGCTTGGTTTTCCATAACGTCGTTTGTGCGTTGAACTTTTATTTCTTGTACACTTAACCAGTTTTCAGCCATCGACGAAATGATAGCTCAGTGAAATTTGAGAGTGCAACTCGACCATTAAACGTAATTGCAGTACAATGAATTGAAATGAATTGAACACGTAGCGGGGAAAATGCGGTTTTAGAAAAGAAAACAATTCTGTCATTATATTTTGACAGGTCATATCATATTAGTTTTTATTGAAGTATGGTCATTTCCCTTCAAAACAATATATCTCGACGTTCACACGGCTTATATTATGCGTCTATGACAGATTGGGTGTCTTTCATTAGTTTACCACTGCAGAACGATCATTTAGTGGCCAATACGGCTTGCTGGGTAAAATACAATGTTTTAGCTATATACATAAAATTCTGTTCTTAAACCTATTCATTCTTTACAAATACAACACACAAACAGATGATTAATTAGAGTAATTGGCCAGTCTCCGATATCATATAGTTAAAAATCGTGGTTTTAACCTCCAGATGCGTTTTATGTCCATTAGAATGTATAGAACATTGCGTTGAAATCTGAAATCTATGAGATTCGGTCATATCAATACCCTAAATAGGAGAGTAAGTGTCTGTATAGGCAATGCACGTATTGTGGAATCACATAAAAGGTCACAGCATTCATCGCTATATTCCAAGGCAATGAATTGTGAAAAAGGATGAATAAAAAAACACCGACACTTCTGTGACACAATACTGTATAATTTGCAGGAGAATCGTTTGTCTATGATGGGCAACATTAGATTTATGATTATACGTTATTTACATATCATAGTGTATATATTTTTCTTGCCATGCAATGCCCAAAATTCATAAAGATAGTCCAAATTTGATATATTTAGGCGTTGCACGGTAAGAAAAAAATATATACAATATAAGACAACATGATAGACCTTTTAAACACAAGCCACTTTGAGTACACTGCATATCTTTATTATATTTCCAATCAAGTTTTCGTTTATTTCAAAAGCCTCGAATGCATGTGTGCCGTCATTGGCCTTGTCTTGCTGAAAATCCATTCATTCAACATGCCCCCCCCCCCCCCCCAATTCCCACACCAGATGTTCTGGAGGAACAACAGATTCCAGACGATCGGCGCACATGCTAGGATCAGACTTCAGCCAGCTAATGAGAGTTGTTTCTTTCATTGCATTTTTGAATCACCTGTTTCAAATCGAGAATCTTCAGACTTTGCGTCAAAGGAGTTTCCTGGTTGGTCAACACGGCGATGGCTTTCTTCTTCCGAAGACAGTCCACTAAGGAAGCAATGTTCTAAGAAACTTTAACACTATTCGAGCTCAAAGAAACTCTCACTGGCGGTGTTCTTTATTCCACCCTTACAAGATATCCATTTTATACAAACTTAATTATTTCAAGTGTAAAGTACCTCGCTCATCATTGCCCCAAAAAGCCCAAATGAATGCCTCTCAACTAGGGGCAAGAGCTGCCACCGTATACCACGCATATGCAGTCTATGGCATATAGTTTGAGATTTGCAATAATGAAAATAAACAACGACTGATGCCGAAACTATTTCTGTAACATCCTATATGATTAGGCAAAAGAAAAATCTTTATATAACGATAAAGCCACCAATTTAGCCAAATCAGGAATTAACCTCGGTGTATAAATCAATAGCAAGTCAATTTGAGTGGCGGGATAGACCAAAGTGTGTCACTCGTCATTATGCTGATCATTTGGGTATTAGTAGTATATCAATTATTCAAAATAATCGCACTCGCATGCGATTCTTGCTATCTCAATGGAAATATTATTGACAGCTACTTTTAATTACCCTCACTCGTACCTAGATTTTAGCTAGATTGGCCATTATGATATTATGTAGCTTGCTTATGTAGGTTGTCAATCCACATTACTTAAATCTGAGAGTTCTATATCTTCTCCAGATGAAGTGACGAAGATAAGGATGGTGTCAATACAAATTGATAAAAACATACATTTTTACCAGTTACTCATTGGACACAAGATACATTTTCTTGGTAACTAGGCTTGGTCGTGAAACGGGAGATCATGAAAGTCAAGTTAGTGGGGTTTGTGGGATGGGGGAGGAGGGTGAAGCAGGGGCAGCGTGATCTTGTTACCGCATAGTGTAGGTGAAACAAAATTGCTCCCCACTTCCAATTTCACTGATGCAGGTGTGATTGAGGAAAAGAAGCTCATCAATTAAAGTCATAATTATACATTCATGTGCTTTGTTTGACACGCATGCTTCCCCATCCAACCTACAACTGGAAAACATTAAAAAAAATATAAGAGATTGAATAGTTTACTTTTATTCTCAACGTTAACTATAAAAACGTAATGATGTTACCATTGCAACATATCACAAAATACCTACACAATGCTTCGCTATGTTGCACCAATTGTTTATCAACACCTGGATCCATTTTCTATCACCACATGGATCACCAGTGGATTCGAAAAGTATGTTGACTTGGGTGTAAGATTGTGTAAATGTTATTGTACCGGCGGCATATACATGTCATCCGTGAAACAATAGAGGATGATATCAGCAGACAGGAGGACTTTTGTGTAGATCAAACTGATTAGATTGGGGAGTTGCACTTCAGCTAATATCAATTTGCAATAAATTTCAGTGAGAAATGTTATAGTTTAGTATCATAGAATAGGTGTCAATTGTTGTCGCTCACTTACGAGTGTACACAGGTATGGCCGACCATGAGTATGCAGTTGAATGACTATAACTGAAAGCAAAAAAAATCCCTTATACGGGCCGCATACAGCCCTCGCCATACAGGTCTGTAGCTTAGAACCCCCAACATTATGTATAGGCTGTACGTTCTTACATTAAAGCTGTAATTTACCTTGAGAAACAAGGTCACTATTTCTTACAGTCTCATTTAACCTTTCACAGGATAAACATTTGTCTTACTCAATGCAAGTGATGTGCAATTGAAAATAAGCTACGTGCTGTGGGTTTGCAATAGATGCAATTTTACACAAGCTCGTGTGTGAAGATATAGTGCATATTGAATTTTACAGAATTAAATCTGTAAGCATTGGTGCAATTAGGGCAAATGTACACTTTCAGATAAAATGGTAACTCATGTATATCTGTAGACATTAATTAACACAGGAAAATAAATGTGAAACATACATGTATCATAATATTAATATATGTAATATTACATAGTATTTGAATTAAGATCATTTAACCCTACTAGAGAATGAAAAATACACAGACGGTACCACGGTGCATAGTTAATCCAATCACCAATGTCCAAAATCAATCTCATGTTCATTTCTCCTGTACTCTCTTTGGTATCCTCAATTGGCAATAACTTCTACATCCAATAAACACCATGTCATTAGATATAGTAAGAGGTCGCGGTGAACACACTAAACGGTAACTACCGTACGTAGCATTTTCAGCAAATACACATGTACTAGTACGTCCAATTTGACAAGGGTGATGCAAAAATGCATCTGGATACTAAGATTCGCAGTAAATAAATCCCTGCCAAGACCTATGGGGACCGATCCGATGCGTGAACCTTCATGGCGGAAGTATCGTAGAATTTACTTAGATACCCGTGGGGTTCAACCGTCCCGAAGGTTCTTAGTTAATAATAGAATAATGTGCTTCTCGTCTTACAAGGGAATTCAGTGGCATAGCATTACTTGAGAAGCGAATTATGGACATGAATATTAAGAGGGAACGTCTTAGAAACATCCATGCTGGCAATTCATAAACCAAGAGCCTAACAGAGAAGTGAAAATAATCACCATATCTAGTAGCAGCCTATTTCTCTTCGAAGAATGCACGCGTTTCTACCCATCAAAGATGGATTATATTTGATAAGAGCTTATTCCTTTTCATGAGGTTTCCTGGTACATCTTTTATGGCGCCATAAAGGAATTGGAAAAACGTCTAATACTGTGTACTGTGAATACAAATCGTAATGTTTTCATCTATTTGGCCCGCTAAGTTTGTTGTGTATGTGTGTGCATTTATTAATTTTCTGTTGGTATGTAAGCTACGCTGACTCATAATTTACACACAAAAAACACAAACATGTATATCTCTGCTTCTGGGATATGGTGGTTGGACCAATAGCGAGAAGTAAATAGAAAAAGTACTGTGTGTGTGGTTGTGTGATTGGTTGAGTGAATGCGTGAGTAAGTTAGTTGGCGAATTGGTGAGTTAGTATCAGGCACATAAGTAAGTACGTTTAGGTCAGTAAGTAAATAAGTAAATAAGTAAATAAAGTAAGTAAGTAAGTAAGTAAATAAGCAAGCAAGCAAGCAAGCAAGCAAGCAAGCAAGTAAGCAAGTAAGTACGTTCACATGAAGTATAGAACATGCGTGTCAGTTCCATGGTTCCACCCGAACCAAAGGGGTGGGGGGGGGGGTCGGTAGGTAGCATTTATTCATTGCATTTTTGTATGTTTATGTTTTTTTGCATACTAAATGTTGTATGCAATCATCCTGTGGGTGACCACGTCCATACTTTATGCTAAGTTACAAGCGCTATCACTTGCTCGCCTCTTTGCACAAAATGCTGTTATAGTTATGTATTCTGTGGTTGATCATGACACTTGGCGGGCAAGTAATTACACATTCTCATAAAATGTGATTTGTATGGCAGCTAGCATCGTGTCTACGCGTGGTTCCCTACGATGATAACTGTTTAAGGTAACTGGCTAGAGGTAATACATCATACTTAGCCGAATCAGCTCTAACTTCTAAAATGTGGGTATTGTAGCGTAAATTTATGGTGCTGGACTGGCATCTTTACAGTGTGCAGATTATTAAATTCGCGTCACAGTGCGCAACATTTGAGAGCTCATAGCTTTGCTGTCTGGCAAAATAGGGCATAGAACTTTTACCAGTGTTAATACTTGTGTTTGTAAAGCGCGAAATTCTACATTTGGTTCACGAAATAAAAATAACAACAATATCACAAGCTATTAGAAACAGATGATGTAAACGAACATACAAAAAGGAAAAAAACACACACACACCGCAATAGCTTATGCTTCGGTTGAAGCGACCTGGCAACTACTATATAACTAAAGTGCCATAAAGAACTGTGTGAGAGTGGATTAGAGCATAAAGTAAGAGCATTATATACATGGCTTTACATTCATAATTCTGAGATAATCTGCTCAACACAGCGTGAGTTACCAGCAACATACTGTGCTCCAAAAACAAACATTACAGCTAAAAATATTCTGTAAAAATATTCTGTAAAAAGCCCTATCATAAAGTCCAGCAAACGACCATCACTGTCATATTAATCGATGCTAAAAAATGCCATATAGGCGTTGATGGGGATTCGGCAGTGTCGGTGGCTCTCCGCGTTTCTTGCATGGATCAGCGACGCATAGTCAAAGCCGGGTGCAAGTTTTATGGGCATGGCAATGATAATCTGAATGAATGATGTAATACAGTGACACTGCCATTGGCAGTTGTGGTGTTTGTTTGTTTGTTTTTCGGGGGGGGGGTGGCAATGTTATAGTTGTTCTTTTACTGAAACAAACCAAAACAAAGCAGCAGGTTAGTTGATTATTAGCGTCACGTGCTTACCAAGGTTGACTGTAATGGCTCATAATTCAGCATACGGCTGTAACTGAATGAAACCGCCTATATTTCTTTAAGTGCTATTCAAGTTAAAGGTGTGACACTCTTAGAAGTGTGCGTGTTAGAGGAGAGGTGATGGGGGTGGCAAGGGCATCGTGGAAAGAAAAACAAATATGCATGCAAATAAGGACAATGGTACAGATTTTATGGGCTCGTATATCAATTGGTCGCAGATGATGGGGGGTCTGAGAATGATGGGCCATCAACGCGCTGAGTTAGAAAGGCCTCGTGTAAGGTGTCAACAAGCTTGTTCAACATTCTTCACACGATTTTATCAGGATTCTGTATATGTAATATTGAAAACAGTGCTGTTTTGTAATTAAAGCAAGAACTTTTATTAATTACTGGTGATGCTGCTCCATTCCTGTGCATTTGAACCACCTGCAACGTTGGTTTAACCTGGTCAATGTCTATGCTCACTTATAAGAACCAATTTCTATTGTTTACAATTAAGTCCTAGTGTCAGAGGACTCAATGAATATTAAGCAACATGACATATACAATGGTAGCTTTGTGCAATGGTCATCTCTTCAAAAGTAGAACTAACTTTCTCATCCATTCACTTTCTCTCCCACTTACTTTCTTATTACGTACTCACTATCCCACCCACTCTCTCAATGACTCAAACAAAACAGGAAATGAAACAACTAATCTCATAATAAAATATTTATTATTATAAGCACACATAAAATCATCGTAGCACCAAATGGTTTTTAAAATTGAAGGACACTTAAGCATTCTAGTTTTTAAACTAGATCTAAGAATCTCAAACATATTCCATTCTATGTTCTCCTTCCCGTGTAAATGAAATTGTATTTACATGACATGCAATAAAAATTATCCAGCAATATACATGTATTTAATAATAGAATAAGTATGAGGTGTTTGGTCATATGCAGTCAAAGCATGGGACTAATTGTTAGTTTTTAGGCCTAACTGAACACAATAATAACATGTAAGCATTCTACTATATCATAATTTATAAATGTGAACCACAAATGATATTAAGTTTTGTGATTGTTACAAAGTATGAAATTTATAAAACAAACTATTGATACTCACTTATGTACAAGAACATGTGATGTTAAAGATAAAGTTCAGGGTATTCCTGGTACTGTAATTGAAGGCCATAAAAAGACAATACCATATCCATTACTAAGTGACTTTACAACTATAACTTTTTCATTAAGTTTTGGGTTTGGATATCCCATATAAATGATATGTGTTTATATATAATAATGTTCTACATTGCCATTTACATTAATATTATCATGGATAGCACAAGTATAAAAATAAACTAACAGTACAGCTGTGTAGACCACAGATATATGTATTTTTGTTTTAAATATCTTTATATTCAACATGGACTTTTAACACACGTTTATACGTTACAACTATTATTAATACTCTTCACATTACCCCCAAAACTCCTTGTCGTGTTAGCGAGGGTCACTGATTATGTTTTTTTTATGTGATGATGATGCTAACACTCTACTATGGAATTTTATATACCAGTTACATGGCCAGTGTATTGTTAAGTTATTAGAGGTACATATATGTATTTCCGAAATGCTCAATATCTATTCAACTGTACTGTAAGTTATCAACCATATTTATATCCATGATATTTCATTGCTGCAGTTCATCATCAACCACTAAATACAATTAACATATATTCTAAATAAAGAAATATTATACATAGCAACATATATTGAAGGTCCTTGTAGAATCAAGAGTTCATAAATATATAGGAAGCATGGCAGTGATTAAAAAGAGTCACCACACAAATATTTAAAACAATTCTCTAGAACAAAGAACACAACTTCTTACACTGTTTCATCTAAATGCATAAATATTGCACAATCAAATGCACAAATATTTCACAATCATTTACTTTTATCGATTAGCACATTTCTAATTTTCATACATTAAGATAATTTAACCTTGTATCATACCATATACATTGCATCTGAAAGTATAAGTATACAACAGATATTCATTTATTTAGAGCATTTGTTTAGGTGCCTACTTTGAGTTAAGAGCATCAAATTTAACTGATAATGACTCTTCAGGAACAAATAAAAACATTGGAGGTACACAAAAAAATTTGCAATCATGTTTGACTGTAATGATTCATTAATTTCAATGTCGTAAAGTTCAATATCCATATATATGTATCGTGTTAGCATTATATTATTGATTAGTTACTTTGCATATATCATTTAACCAAGCAATATATAGTAACGGTATATTCTAATGTGACTTCGATCACATCCTAATTAAAATACACTATTCTATAAATATATAGCTTCTGCAATAAGCAAAATAACGCTTCATAAAAACAAACATGAGGTCCGTCTTAAATTCAACTCAATTGTGTCTAATAAGAGAGCAGTGATTCATGGACTTACTAATATACAATCTTTATCACATTCTCATTTAAAATATTAATAATTAAATCAGTTACACCTGCAATATATGCACTGTACATACACATACTGATTTCAACATACACACACTACAAAATTCCCGAACATGAAACTATTTCATATTGTCATTTTATTAAAATATAATCATTCAAAATATTTCAGAAGTTATGATAATGCAACTCTTCTGGTCAATGTTTACTAATAGCAGAAACCCATAAGAGCTGTCTCTGCTAATAGCCATGACAAGAGTGCTCTCTTGTGCATTCAGCAAGTATGGAATGTACATCAACATTTTACACAAACTAGATTTAAAAAATCAGATGTCTTACCAGAAGACCATGAAACTAATTATTATGTAAGAATATTGCTAGAATGATAGTAGATATTCTTTAGCTCTCATTCTTAGTGCTTTCTGTCCGCTAGTGGGACATTAACCTGAAGACGGCCATCTTTCCCCAGACGGCATGTGATTTTGTCAACTATGGCCAGTCCAGGTAGACTGTACTGCTTGATCAGCTTCTTCTTTGGGTGGCCATTCAAGTCCCTTTTCTCCCCTACAAAACATTGTTATACCAAAATTGAGGCACTCTAGCTATTATGGTGAGATCTATAGATGGATAATAAGTGGCGACCAAATAAAAACCATGAAAGACTCCAATATGGGATCGATTTGGTCCATATGAAACTGGTGGTCATAATTTTGAACTATTAAAACAAACCCGCTTTGAGCCATAGTGTTCAAACAGTATAGCTAGCCTGGAGTGGGGTCACAAGCCAAGGACTAAATAATAGCCATAATGCATCAAAATATTGTTTGCTACAAGAAATAGGTACCTACTAGTCACTATATCCAAGTAAAAAGCATCTCATATGCCTTATGAAATTGGGAATATATTCATTTGCATTCAGATGAAAATATGAAAAGGAAATCAACCAATATGGATTAACAGAAAATATAAACACACGTTATTGTAAATCGATGCATTTTACATATTAGAAATGCAAGAACGAACCTATGTTAATCATCCTAATAATCTCTCTATTTTTAAAATTAACAGTATTAAAGACCCTACAATGAAATGCATTTCTGGAATCTAATACTACATTGTATGTTGCTAGAAAAATATTTATTCTTTAACACTACTACAGTAAATTAACAGTAAACTGCCAGTGGCCGTGACTATGCCTCCCTTTGAGTGACTCTGGCCGGGAATAGCCTGACATTTACCTTCGCTGCTGCTATGTTTACACTGCCCCAGCTAGTGAATGATCACCCACTGATGGATTGTGGGTATTCATTAAAAGATTTGGCACTGCCAGATAGTATGATGTGTATATCTAATATATTAGTGATGATATGAATCGCAGTGTTATTCCACGTACAGCCTCATTGTCTTTTAATGAAGAAGCAATAGCCACAATATATGACAGACAAGTCAATGGAAAGTACCTAAATTCTGGAAATAGTTTATTTCTATTTAATTCAAGATTTAGAATTAGATTGGCTGGTTTTAGTAAGTAATACCCGCGTTCAACGCTCACTGCGAGGCTAATGATTTCATTTCTAAAGTTATTATTGAAGTGAATACATAATACGAATTTCATATAAGTCATAATACCTTCATTGAGTGTGAAATAATTAAAGTTTTTCTTGTACCATTATCATCAACGCCAATATCTCCTTGTGTCTAGACGTCTGTATTGACAGGTAACATGCATGAGAACATTATGAAATGAGTTTTTTAAATAATAAAAACTAAGTCGGAACATGCCGATCCCACCTACCAATGATTACAAGTTTGTTTTCGTCATGGACTTGGACCTTAAGGTCGGCGGCGCGGTACCCGCTGCCCGTGTTGACCAGGATCTCCAGGCGTTGGTGTCCGTCACGACCCGTCTTCACCTGTTTGGAAAAGCTAGGTTTTACTTGCTTGTCATCTTTTTCTATGCCACATTTTTCGTTTAGTGTATAAATAGTTTAAGAATTTAAGCAGAACTTTCACATCAGTACATGTACCCATGACAGACTATTTTAAAGGGAGAGAAAGTGCTTCACACCGCAAGCAGATCAGAAAGAGAAACAGAGGATACATCCGCACACCTTTTTACGTAAGTCAAAGTAAACTGTATCAACATGTTTATATCGCAAAAGTGCGACTAGGTAATACATAGGCCCGAAACAATGTAGAGAGTAAACTACTTGAACCCTGAAATTCAGAGGGATGCATTATTTAAGGTTGCATTGTGACCTTACCTGATAAACAAACGACTTGGCCTGACGCCCGCCTTTCTTATTTGTGTTTTCAAAGTAGTAGATCAATGGAACCTGAAAAGTTAATACATGTATTCACACTTGCTAAATATTAGACCGTAAAATGTAACCAACCTTAAACTGTAACCGGTTACAATTTACATGTATGTCAACGTATATATCATGACCAGAGTCCAGACCCCTGCACATTACATGGCTACCGTACAATGTAAAAATAATGATGCATTCAACGGCTGACCACGGCAAATGATGCATTTGTTGGCTGACAGGGAATATCAAATCCCTTCTACCCGGCCTTTCGTCACAATGGGTCTATGGTGAACACAGAGACCCATGGCCTCACTATAAACATCCTCACCGGATCCATGCATCGTCATAGCTGAACCTGAGATCTACTGAACAGGCAAGTGCATGGACACGGCGGAGAGGTGATATTGAATCCCTTCTCGGCGACTTGTCAAATTCTATAGAACTTTGATACAGCAAACAGTATCTAAGTTTGATCTTTTGGTGCCTGTCCCACCGCAA
Organism: Streblospio benedicti; assembly: GCA_019095985.1. Classification (NCBI taxonomy): domain Eukaryota; kingdom Metazoa; phylum Annelida; class Polychaeta; order Spionida; family Spionidae; genus Streblospio; species Streblospio benedicti. Next base: position 38,948,423 of record CM032660.1, read on the forward strand.
TATGGCAGTGAATAAGACTCCTAAACCTACATTTCACTGCATCTTACAAACCGTTTTCAATCGTATGGCAATAAAATGCATTAACGTAAATTATAATTGTTCACAATTCACGTGCATTATTATAGTTTGTGGTCTAACAGACCCCTAAATAAGTGTGCAATATGCTACACAAGTTAGTGGTAATCTCATAAGGCCATAAATCTCCATTTACATGTATATATATTTATTTACTCCTTTAGAGTTACATAAAACGCAAACCAACTTTAATAAACTTTTGTCAAAATTATCACGTTTTTTTTGTTTGTTTTTTTGTTTTTGTTTTTTTTTAAGACAAAGCAGGATTTCTGCCCTTGCCACTGACCTCTATCTTCAGCTGGCCCGTCTTGCTGAGGCGGGATCTCAAGTTGAAGTCGTCGGCAAAACGAGGCAGTTGCACCTTTTGGGTGAACGTGCGCGTGGCGTGCCCGTTGTGGTCTGTCTTGGCCGCCCGGACAATCACCTGATGGCATGAGATGTTTAGTCATAACGGAACCTGAACGAATTTCACTGGTATGTGCTTTGCAAAGTGTATGTACTTACTAATATATAAAACACACGATTCTTAGTCCATAATTCAGTAATAAGTGACCATCAAAATTGAAATTTAGTTGCCTCACCTAACTGGTAGTGTAGCCAGAGCCATGTACTAACTGGTATACATTTAAACGTGTACTTTACCTTGCTGGTTAGCTTGTCAACACTAACGTGGATTTCACTGGGCAGATACCTGAATTAAACAAAATGATATGTAAATACACTTATGCTCTCGGGTATTAACTAGAATATGCAAAACACTGTAATGAAATCATTGGTCATATGTAAACCTACCATTGTGCATTATCCTAAACTGCATAATAATTATTATATTACATCTGAATAAAACAGTAAGCGGCATGGTAAAATTGACAAATACGTAAACCATCCTCATAGGGTACAAACTATTTGCCAAATGGTTTCATACCCCGTAACGTCAACCATGGCCCTGAAGACAGCCTTGCCATCACTGGTGTCGATGTAGCTGTTGGAACCCTGGGCCACCCCGTTAGGACTGGCGTCAAGGCCCAAACCCGATAGGCCACCGGTCAGCGCATCTACGTCATCCTTCCACTGTGTCCGCTGCTCATCTAGCTCTTTTTGGATCTGAATGAAGCAATATAGCATACATCAAATAGTGTCATTGTAAGGTGGTTCTTCTTGCAAACATACATCAAGCTATGCATTCAATACAAATATAGGTTTCAGGGTTATGTCATCTGTACTTCTCGTGTGCTCTTTATTTATTTTCTACTTTGCTTGAAAAAAGAATATATATTTTGGTATGTTGAATCACAAGATCAACCTTTTTCAGAAACTTTTTCTCCTTGGGCGGTGTCTGCCCATGGCGTGGTGAGGGCATCTGCGTTCTGACCTCGCGCACATGGTGTGAGCTTGTCATACCGTCCCTGTCAGAGAACTCCCCAACACCGGATAGGTCATGGTACCCATTGCTGTCAGTCGGACTCTGGACCTATAGAACATAGTTACCTTTGATGAACAATTGTGGAAATGTAATGTTCCTACAATCAGCATCATATGACTAAATGAAAAAGGGGATGCTTAGAATAATAGAATCATTAGCCAATAACCGAAACTTAAACTATACTCCATCACGGTTGGATTCCGGGTACATGTAGGCATGTCAAAAAAAAGTTCTATCATACTTTCCAAAAACTGTTTTCACACTTTCCCCACCCTTTCCCTGCACCTGCAATAACATGGGTCACAATGCCTGATATGTTTTGACCGACATTGCATGAAATGCTTACGTGTGGTCTCCACACCCCTGCCTTCAAACCCTCACACACATCCTTAATCTCGCAGTACCGGTGTTCAAAACCATGTACATGTATTTCTATCCAAAAATATGCATAGACCTGTAAACCGGATTTTTTGTTTCACAATGGTTGCATATGTTATAGAATCCATCACATAATTACCATTTCAGATAATTGTCACCGATTTCACACCATTTTATTGACAATTAAACCGTCGAATCTTTTTAGATGAAAATCCACTTAATGGTTAAACATTCAGCCTCTACACGCTGTGATCTTCATATCTCAACTGACCACTTTTGCCAATAATTATCTACACCTACCAATTACTATGACGTTAAATCAATTACAGCATAGTCTAAATACATTTACATGGAAAAAAGATTCGAATTGCCAAAAAAGTTTTCACCTCCGGCGATAATTACCAGTTCTTTGTAGTGATTGCAACTGTCAAAATACTATTGACCTAGCCACTACTCCATGAATAGCATGGGGAAGTTACATAGTTTGTGCACTTTTACCACGAGATCTGTCATTATATCACAATGTGTTCACTACTTCGTAAAGCAGCATAATTGCATATCATTTAATGAGCGTTAACAACTTTATCGAATCCATGCATTATTAAATGCAAATATAAGGGGTGTTCATTACTAGCACCAGTAAGATTGAGGTCAATATTTTATAGATATAACTGTAAGAAAAACAAACCGTAAGTGAAAAAAGTCAACTAGAAGTTGTATTTAGTATAGTGCGTGTTTGTTGGTTCAACGAAATCCTCATTTACGTAAAACACTCCATCTATATAAAATTACCGACTTGTTTACATCTTGATGTTTCTATATAAAAACTGTATAGCATAGTTTGCCTATCAAACAATAGCATCTATCAAAACACCCGCTTGTATAATAGAGCAGACGTACATGGACTTTTTCTACTATCTATCTGATTTCCTGGAATGCACTGCATCAGACGATTGATCTGTACCAAGCCAGACACGGATTAAGTGTCAGATTAAATGTAAAGATTTTATAAAATTTAGATTGATATCCTTTATTGTGGTTCATAAGCAATTGCGTATACGGTACATTTGAGTTCTATACCAGCATGTAAATAAATCCTCAGTAGGTTAAATTGTTCTACATCCAAAACCAGTACGAGTAGCCGAGCAGTAAATCCGTGGTGCAGTGGCCAATTCGCTCACTTTTAGACTGAATTTTCATTAGTTTGACCATGTCTCGGGTCCGATTTATTGCAGGTTGCATGCGTTCCCTAATTATAAGCGCATATTGCACTTCACACCTCCCGACTTTCAGAAATTCCGAGATAAGTCGGTGATTTTCCCCCGTGGACTACAGTTCGCATGAAATGTATGTCATAATAACCATATAATTGAAATCGCTTTCGATGTATGTGCGATGTGATTTACTTACGTTAACAATGGGTGCCAGGTAATGCGGTCCGATTAAGATTTAGAGGACCCCTCATAGGCAGATATAGATATTTTTTAAAGAAGGCGCTCCCATAGGATTTCTTGGGCTTTGTATGCAGTACTATGCACTAAATATCGCGGAAATGCCAATGTTACCATACAAATGACTTATGTTTTTGGTTGAAAATGTGGGGGGTGGGGGGGGGGGCAATTCAGCTGTTTATCCCCCGGGCTGTGATTCTATGTGAGTGGCCTTAACTTGAGACTTCTCACTGGTGTTAATACGTGCAATGCGAGGCCTCTTACAATCTAAGAATAGTGTGTAGCATCGTTTTGTCGTTTTTCCCTTTTCCATTTGAAAGTTCGTTCTTTTTTCAACGTATGCCATGTATTGCGTATATTGCACTTAAACAAACCGGCTGTGTGCTGTGTATTGTTCAACAGCTATTTTTCACTGCAATTATCAGTGACAAGCGTTTTGAAAACTGAAATCAAACACATATGAACTGCAACAATACTTATAAAAGATGTACCTGGATCTCTATGGGCGCCTTCCCTTGCGGATACGGTGACATATACACACTTGGCAGTGACTCGAATGACACGTCACTGTGAGCCCCTGGGGAGTGTAGCTGGCCACGAGGAGAGGACATCGCGGAGCCACCAGACCTGGGTGACATCATGGCAGGCGATGACGTCTGGACAGGGATGTCTTGATCAAAGGACGAGTCTTTTGCCCATGCTGATGGGGACAAACTGCTCATATGGTCGCCTAGAAACATTGGTACTGACGTGGATTTATTTGTCCAATTTTGATTGTCATCAATCTTTTGGGATTTCCCCGGTGTGCTACTCCTTGCAGGAGACGCGATATTCGATCTGTGACTTGACGATGAGTATCCTTGTCGGGGTGAACTATAATTTGAAGAGCTAGCATTTTGAAATACAATGCCCTCCTGTACGCCCAATTTACCTCTAGGCGTGTTTCGAGGAGATGCCACGGGCGATTCCCAGTGTCGAGAATGAACTCCTTTTGGTGAAGCAAAATAAGGCTGCTCATTTTGGGAGGTGGATATAAACAAAGGGGACAGTCTTCCTGAAGAACCGTCTGTGACGTCATCGTCACCTACATGTATTTTGGTCACTAATCTACTCGGTGAGGGTGGGACGGGTCTGCCACTGGACTGCGGGGTGTGTCTGTGTCCAATGAGACGTGGGCTTCCCTTTGTCCCATGGCCAGCAGTTGTATGCTTTGTGTAAACTGTCGACCTCGTGGTCCTCTGTTCGTTGGGGCTGGAGAGAGGGAGGTCTGTGAACTCCGAGCTCTGACCTCCGAACTGCTGCTCCATGAGCCGCTGGGCCGCGGGGTCAAACATGATAACATCTACTGGAGCATCTGGAAAACACAATGGAAGATACTGATGTATGTTGAGAGTATTGCCTAGTTTCTGTGTTTTTTCATGTGATGCAAAACACGGTAGTATCACAATGTGAATGTGTGATCAGATTTTTGGTTCCTACATTATACATCATATCCTTAAAGTGCAACATATATTTAAGTGAACCTAGTAAACAAGCAACTGGGCTTTCTGATTTATGACCAAAGGTTTCAGTATGCGCACATTGCATCACATGACATATGATCAAGGTTATAGTGACACATCCAATAACTAAACACTATTTTACAACTCTGCTTGTGATTGTATGGGTCAACGTGTGAAGGTTTCTAACATAGCTAGGACCACACAACCGCAGGAATGTATCAATATCGTGTGATTTTATACAAGATGTCACCGGCACATGGAAATGTCTACTTCACATTTATTCTCATGTATATACTTGGTGGTACATGGTGTATTATAAAATCTGTTTGGGCTAGAGACAGTCACAATTCTAAATGGACTTTCTTATCCGGTGTACACTTAATTAATATTTGATCACTGGTCTGAATTCTGTTTATGTAAATTACAAAAACTATTATGCAATTCTTTTGACAGACTATTCATGGTGCTGTGCCATTGACAATTCTATAAGGGTTTTGGTAGCCTGTCTCTGTGCTTATTAAACCTTATGTGACAAGTCGTGTAAGATATATGACCTTCGCCTCTGTGGATAAGCTGTATATACCGCCAAATATTATCTACATCTGACAGGTTTGTCATCACCAAACGTCGTGTATAAATGCATCTCAACGGCTTCATTGTCGGTGCAAGCTGCTATCTGCCATCTGTGTCACCTGCCCATACTTTGTAGAACAGCGTTTGTAAAATTTATTAACTACATGTACTACAAATTCATAATTTGATCATTTATTTAGTGGTCATTGAATTGTAGGCTATTTGAAGATCAAATCAATAATGGGTCTTGAACTGTTTAGGTGCATATCATATGTACGTTTGTATCTCTAATGCCTGTTATTATGTCGAGACTCGACATTTCCCCGGGCAGCTGCCCGACTTCCCCAGGAGACCGCTCGGGACAACCAGGCTTTCTGTCTGTCTTCTGTGTTAGAAAAAAATGTCTGCAGCTCTCTGAAGGAGGTTCTCGCCACTGACCTTTTATGATTCATACGATGGTTTGCACTCCAATGATGGTATTGGTTTGCGTCCGTCTTACAGCAATACATTTAATACATCATCGTAATTAAACATGAATTGTGCTTGTGTGTACAATAGTGGGTGTATACCAAGTACCATATTAAGCATTTACATGTACTATTCTATTTGTTCTCTACTTCGCATTGTATACTCACCAGATCCGCTGAACTGTTAGTTTGGAGGTACAGAGTATAGTGTTTACAAAGTAAATGTTTCTACTTTTTCTTGAAACTAAGAACTTGAAACTTGAAGACAATTTAAGAGACAGTTGGTTCAAGCCTTTAGGCGGTAATAAGTACATTTGTAGTAGTTGCATCTTGTCTAGCGAATTTTGGCTTGTTACAACATTTTAGGCAATCACGTCGTAATTAAAAAAGCAGCAATGCTGTTGGTGTACTTATGACCTGAAATTGACAGAAGTTTGTGAACGAGGTGATAAGTCATCGTTGATGTTGACTAATTATTGTGTATTGTGACTTCCCATGCACATGAAATTTTAATGACAATATTTACTGTTTCCTAGATGCCTCCAATAAAAAATAAACCCATCATTCTATCTAGCAATAACATATTGGTATTACATACTAGGCTTGTAATCCAATCACGCAGATCCACATTAATTGCAAATATCTACACGATGTACAACTGATAATTACACTGTACATTTGACATTTTAGACTCAGTTTATCCCCATTGCACACTATGAAGACTACGAATGAGATCCTTGACTCAGATCGAGCCTGAAGTTGTGAAAAAAATAATGGTACCCAAGATTGAATGTGAAGAGCCGCTCCAGGCACCAATTGGACTGGAGATCGCAGTCGTGTAGTATGCTGCTGGCTTTAATTGTTCCAGGTTTGATAAATAATTGCCACAACCGTGATCCCCGCCCCAACCGAAGTTACTATGAGAATCACAAAAACTAAGTTTGGTGGTGGGTACGGGTTGAATTAGACATGTCAGACTTTTGTCGATTCCAGACGCTATCCCAGATTCTCAGTCGGATTTTGGATCCCGGTCGCGATCACAAAAATGGGCAGCGTACTTATGTAGTTTATTATGTAGGCGTAACTCTTCTTTTAGATTAGAAATAATAGAATGAATTAAAACTTGCGCGTATTAAAATATAAAGGGGTAGTTAGCATAATAATTGAGAATCAACACTGTGGTCTCGTTTTGCAGTGTGACTGAATGCTAGTTAAGTTTTAAACTATTTTCTAGAATTTATAACAATAAAGTGAGCTTTGGTAAATAAAAAATGAAGACAGTGATTCATTGATAGTGTGTGTTTAATTAATTAATGATGGATGCAACTGCTTGTAAGATATACATGGACACTGTGAGACCAACCTTAACATACCACAGGAGTTAAATTTTCTATCTCATGCTGATGCATTTAAAGCCTGACTATAAGTATCACTGGAAGGTGATTAGTCAAGTGGAAGCTTGACACAGCTATTGCTTTCATAATGTTTAATTATCTCAACATCCACTTGCTATATCTATAGAATAATAAGGCCATAGCTACAACAGAAGTCTTGTTTTGGATAAATCTCTCTCATCGTGCTAGTGAACTTTAATGTGGTACATATTTTATCTTTGGTATTTTTTTTTACAAAAAGACGCAAAACGAATTTCATGCAACTGTTCAAGCAATCCACTCAACTCCTATAGACGCCTATTGCCATTTGCGATATGGCGAAAAATTCAAGATCTAGACTAGACGTTATCAGTTCAGGTGGACTGTCTTTAGACCTCGCAGGAATATGTACTGTAACTCTGATGATTATTTAGATAGCATACATGTTGTTCAAACTGCGGATGATGTATCATCATTCAATGCCTCTAAAGTGTAAATCATTGTAAATTAAGCATATCAAAATTTGTGATATGATTGTGTTATCGTAAATTACGGTATGATATGAAACTTTCTCTTTCTACACTTTTTTTTTTTTTTTTTTTTTTTTTTTTTTTTAGCAATGGACATTGAATCCCGTTTCCGTTTTCAGACTTGGTTCCATCAAGAATACGATTCATAATCATCCGTACTAAAGACAACTACTTACACTGATAACAAACAAACCGTATAGAAATGTTTAGGATAATAATCTAGCAAGTGCTTGAATAATAAACATACATGTACGTTTCGTTGGTTATGTATTCAGTTTATTACGATTTACACGTATACATGTATGTTAGACCGCAAAATATAACCAACGCAAAATATAACCAGTTATGTTTTGCGTTAACGCAAAACATAACCAGAGCCCCGAAAATGGACCTGGTGACGCAAAATATAACCACTGCCGCAAAATATAACCAAGGTGTAGGGAGAAGGCTAGTTTGTGGTTAAAATCACCAAACTGCCGACTATTCATTTTTACAGTTTACATGGCACATACTCACACAGCAGAGTGTAGGCTCGGGTGCATAATGTCTAAAACTGGTTTAAAATAGGGACGTTTACTGCTGCATTTGTGTGGGTTGTATATGAGTAAAATATTGGCAACAAATCTGTAAAATGTGAAACCATTATATATGCAGACATCTTGTTTGATCTTAGGGTGTCTTGTGGTCAAACGTGGTGTGCACATCTGTGGTTTGTAATGTGATGAAAGACACGAATATATGTAGCGCTAATTGAGCTTAGTATATAACAACTGTAACACCTGATTACACAACTATGGTATCTACAAAAGCGGCACCATCCTGGCCTTGAGTTTGTTATCTCTCCATGGCAGAAATTGCATTTGCACTTACGGTAGTAGGTGTTTCTTTATGTTTTTTTTATGTCTCTGTATGTATCAAGACCTCGGGTGCCGTCTGTTTTTATAGTAGATACTAAAGAAGATACCGTGGCATTTTATGTTCACCTGATGGCTTAACCGTACTATGTGGTGGACTCCTCATCCTTTGTGAATTTCCTGTGAAAGCCTCTAGAAATGTTTGATAAGATGTCTCTACACCTTGCTGGACGACTGACGAAGCAAACCCGAACTACCGGCAGCCCCTACAACCTGGTCTGAGTGTGGCCTTCAACTCTGGCACAAGGTACAAGGACATGTCATACGTCATGTCCCCCAACAACACCATCAGTACGGTAGTCAGAGAAAGTGCACAACCATCCTGGCTGAACACACAAAAAGAGTCTACCTGACATGGAGCAAGACTGGAAATCCATGGCTGACGACTGGTACGAGAGGCGGATATTTCCTCACACCACAGGTGCAATTGATGCCAAGCAGATCAAGTGTCCCTTGCACAGTGCTTCAGAGTCCTACAACTACAAAGGGTTTCCACTTATACTCTTTGCCATGGTGAGCTCAGACTTCAAATTCACGTACATAGATTTGACGCCCAAATATACAACAACAGTGACCGTGTGCTGCTGACAACAATGGACCAGGAGCCAGACACTGTTCGTCTCATTGTTACCACCTGCTGTCTCCTGCACAACCTGATGAGAACAAGGTATGCCCAGCTACAGAACCGGCTGCTGAACCGCGAGGGACCTAACCTAGGATCGTCCCTTGTAAATGGAACAGGATAAGAACCTTGAAGACACCCTCGTTTACCATGTACAAAGACCAAAAAAGAGCTTCGAAGGAAGGCAAGGCCCAGTCGTTCTGTTCCATTGCAGGGTGGTCATGGAGACTGGACATCTACCAAGACAGTGAGGATTGTGGGACTGTGTTGTGACTGTCATGGACTTCGGTGTTTTCATGTTCGCCATTGTGATATGTAATACTTGAACACATACTATGTTTTGTTTATTAGATGGATGTACAAAAGTATTGGACTTTAACATATTTTTTCAAATAAATGTACTTTGATTAAATATATGTTCTTTCTTTTTTTTTTTCAAATTAAACTTTGTTTTAATAAAGCTTCATTTCAAATGAACTGGAAATTGCTTATAAATTAAAGAAGGCGCCAAATTTATTACGTGATCGACAAGCTGTGTTTATGGCAACAATCTGCCGCTATCATGCACTGTCTGTGAGCTGACTTGTTGCTTTCTTTGGAGCTACAAGGTGATATCTCTCAACGGATTCGTACAGATTCGAATGCCTAGAAAATCCTAGAAACTGTGCGCAGAGTATGTGCTTTGGGTATAGAATCTTGGTGGAACATAGCCTTAAAGAAGAGTTTGACACATTTTCAGCATCATTATGCACATTATACACACTATTATTAGCTAATACATATCTGGTTAGTTTTTTTGTACGCGAGATCTAAGTAATCTTGAGAAAAATGGTTCAACCCACAGACTGTGCCCCCATCTTGCTTGTATTACTGCTGGTAACTTTCACAGCGGTACCCTAGTGAATAGACCAGTGGGTCATTATGATGTTTTGAATCCCAATCTGGTCTGTCTCAGCATTCTCCAAAGGTCTAGTGTCAAAAGCTTCGAGTCATAAGTTTTGAGGTCCCCGCTTAGGCCTATTGATGACGTCAAATTAGTGTAGTGTTAACTGTCTGCATCTGTGTATATTGTAATAGAAACATGTTCAACGAAAGATATGTATCCAATTTTGGAGTAGGCAGAGAACTGACAGGCATTGTATAATGCATATAATTAATTAAAATCAATAATCATTAGACAGAACCATCTACAAGTGCACCATTACCAAATGCCCCAGTCAGACCATTCTAAGCACTAAACATTGGATGACTCGAGTAAAATATATCTGATATGCGTCACCAGGTCCATTTTCGGGGGTGTGGTTATGATTTTTTGCGTTAACGCAAAACGTAACTGGTTATGTTTTGCGGCTGGTTATATTTTTCATTTAGAGTTGTTACTCTTTTTGCTATCTCAATGATGAATATACTCTCATGAGTTGATATTGTCAAAGCATTAATATTTTTATAGACGCTTGAACTTGTTCGTATCACTAAAATTTGTTTATCATGCAGTTGATTCAAACAAGGATTGTCAAACTACTTCACCTTTATTGATTCAAATAATTTGATTATATGTAAATTTACTTAGCTGACATAGCATTTGATATATTAGTTTGACTAGACCGCTGGCATCTAAATATGCACACTTCAATGTTAATAGGACATGATCTACTGAATTGATACCTGACCATCCAGCCATGTTAGTTCGGCCTTGAAGGTGTAGCCCAAACTGGTCACTATTTAAACTAGTTCAACTGTCCATAAATAATAGCATATGAAAGGTGTTAAAGATTACCATTGAAATTTACTATACGGATATTCATAGCAAATCCTGCTTAAACCTCTAACAAAAGAGTAATCATGTGGCTGCGATTGTTGGTGCTTTCAAGTGTGTAATTTGTATGTTCTGGAAACTACGAGAATTTTTTCTCCCACACCTTGAAATTCAAAATCGTAAGACGAGAACTGTATTCATATATAACAGCAAAACCATGATAGCTTAACACCCCTACCAATAGAAATAGCAAGAAAAGTATCGCCGTCGTGGCTGTCATCGTCGTCTTCATTATATTCCTCATCTTCGTCATCTTTTAGTCTTCGTCATAATTGTCTTCAGCAGCAGCAGCATCCGCATCAGCAGCAGCAGCATCAGCATCAGCATCAGCAGCAGCAGCAGCAGCAGCAGCAGCAGCAGCAGCAGCAGCAGCAGCAGCAGCCTTACTAGCAGCAGCAGCAGCAGCAACAGCAGCAGCTCAGCAGCAACAGCAGCAGCCTTACTAGCAGCAGCAGTTGCACCAGCAGTAACAACAACATTGTCAAAGCACAGGTGCAGCAATAGGGCCTAACAGCAGCAGCAGCAGCAGCAACCATGAACCTTTGTTTGGTCAACATTTAATAACAATCCTTGAAACGAAGTTCAACCAGAAAAGTTTGAGCAGTTTAAAATGTTGCCGACCAAACGACCAAATATTGTTCTGAAAGTCACTGAACCGGCGTCCAACGTAGGCATAACTAAGTTGGCGACAGAGCAAGGCACTTTCTTTTTTCCAAACGTTACTTGACCGTTTACACCACTGTGTGGAGCGTTGGGACAGTGCTTTTGAAAAAGCCAAGGAAAGCGTTGTCGGTGAACGAATAGCGACGATGGGCCTTCCTCATGTCTTCAAAGAAAGAGAAACCCGCAGACAAGGATTATAGTACAGACCAGAAGATAGTTAAATACCATGTGTATCTTCCGTGACACGTATAACAGAATCATATAATCGTTGCCATGTACGACGTGAACAGCTGTATGAAAATATGCAACGCTGTCATGTCATTGCTAGTGGAGCAGACGGACAAGACCAAGGAAGATTAGATGTGTTGGGGAGATATACAAACTAGAGTGTAGTGAGTTTAGCTTTAGATATCTAGGTGAGATAGCCAGAGCACTTAACATCAGGTTCAAAGAACTTACGGACGGTAAATACTGCTATTTGGCAACATGTGTCAGAGACGAGTCACTAATTTATGCTGGAAGATGTGCAAATCCTCGATCAGAAGCCGTTTAACCCAAGGAGGAAGATTTGAGTGGCCATCCACATCCACAGGGAAAGACCAGACCTCGATCCACTAAGACACAGGCAGGTTTGGGCTGTAATATAGACTCTAGAACACAAGGTCGGCTCATATTGGAAATCTGTTGGGGTTCTACGGTTTGTGATGGTTCATGAAAGACTTGGTAAATGGTGGCACAATTCTTTACAGTGGCCACTTCAATCATTCTAGCATCTAGTTGTATGTCTATATTCATAGAGGTGCTAATAATATCTTATTCATAGGCCTAGTGTTTGTATTGCGTTTAACTTGAGGTATCGCGTAGAATGGACTCACTGTATTTCACGTATTCCATAACATTGGAATGATAATGTCACGTAATATCATGATTAACAGACGACGATCATGGCAAAGGTGTTTTTCACCATGCTTGCAGACAAAATAGATGTGTTTACATCATGCAAGCATTTCCACTATACAAAAGGCTACTGTCTTGACCCCTTAATGCTATGTTAAGCTTGAAACACATCTAAGCACTATTTATTAACCATTTCGTAAACGGGCAAAATTTCTTTCGTTTTCCCAGAGTATAATTTATTAAACCCAGGTAATCATACGAAGAATGAACTGTATATATAAAGGATCACTCTCGACGAGAGGTCAATGACTTCGGTTCACTTTCATTTTAAATACCCATACAAGTTTTTACATGAATTCATACCAACTTTATGCGTAGGTAATAGTTTAACAAATTGCGTCTTATACTTTGGTGACTAAAGTGTATGGATTCTACTGAACAGATTGTGAGGACATTGACCTGTCATTACTTCGTTACTCAGAGGCTTGGGTGGATAAAATACGATGTATCTTTATTGAAAAAAAATCACATTGTTTCAAAACAAACATAGCATATACTATCAGAAGCTTCTCTCAAAATATGATGGATAGATCTATGTATCTACACCATGTTCTTTTTCATAAGTAAACCAAATCTACTCGGAGTATGGCTTCGTATTGGATGTTAAGAATAACAGGATATGTTAAGGGTAATTATAATGTTAAAACGCAAATAATCGGCTTGTCATAATTACTGCACGGTCAATAGAACTAGTTTACATTGAGATTGGGGATTAATGTGACCTGGTTCCCTAAATGCACCCACGAATGTACTCTACCCCCCCCCCCACCACCACCACCAAACTGTACTCAATATCGTGGTACGCTCCAAATAAGATATTCATCTCTATCCTAATTTTTAAAATACACAGTCATTAGACTAGCTTTTATAAATACGATATGCCTTCAAATTATTATATATACAGATAAGTGTCATGGCATGTCTTAATATATGTTCAATTGGTAAGTATTTAACCGCCGAGGGCATTTTTAGTTGTAGTGACATCAATAGAATTGACCTTCTTTAAGGCCAAGAGAGCATATAATGCAGTGACCATCATATCATGGCATTATAATACATACATGTAATACCTAACTAGCAGTATGTCATTATAATTCGTCATTTTATGGCTTCGTTTCAACTTAATGTCTAATTAAAGTAACTATATTACTACAAATAGCTATCATGTCTCAATAAATCTTACTGGTTCTACATTGCGTTTCGTTGACTGGATTGAGGAAATTGAGTTAAGCACTTACATGTAGATATATTTGTATATAGTTATTAATACAATTGTTTATGTTAAAAAAAACTTTCAAAGTTACTCCAGCGGAAGAATGTAATGATGGCTAAAAATAAATATATGAGATACCATTTGAAGGTCACAATAGCCTATGTACTTTATTTGAAATACAGTCATAACAAATGTCAGCAGTTATCATCAGAAAATAATTTCGTATATAAACTGCATTATAGGTATCACATCAACATTAGAAAATGATTATTTAGATTTGAACAGATATTTTTCAGATAAGTAACTACCAACTATTTGGTATCCTTATTCATGTAAACCTATACACTGACAATGTCCTTGGTCGAATTTCTAGATATATTTACTATACAAATAACATATCAATTAAAGGCTTACTGTTGTAGTCTTTTGAACGGTAATGCTGTTACTGACGATGAGTTCTCACCCATGACTTTCATATGTTCGACATTAATCTTCACTTTAATGACCACTTCAATAAGTTTAAAAAGGAAAATATATACACGTATAGTCAATTATAAATCATACACATCCGTCAACGGTCTGCCAATCAAAAGTGCTGTCCCAAGTCAAGCTGATGCCAATTATGACAATATATATTATATTCATAATTAAAATATCACGGATGTAAGCATTAGGACTCATTTTTATATATGATCTTGTCTGAATAGAATTCAAATGGGGAAAAAACTGTGTTGGTATCGTATCTACAATGGCATAAAAATGTATCATGATATTACCTATTTACTACTAACTATCTAAATTTATTAATGATATGTATTATCAAGAGTATCCATTATAAGTACACTAACACACTCACCTAATTTGAAATCGCCTGCTAATCCAATACCTCAATCAATGGTATAGTCATATTTGTTTCATACAGAAAGCTTACATTTCATGCATGTGTTTCCACATATGCAGCATTCCAAGCTTTATAACTTAAATTATACTGGCATAACAAACCACACTCTATATAGAGGGGTTCAGAAACCGAATAAAAGTATAAAACAACGAAGTTTTAAAGGTTTTGGTGAGAGCCTTGGTAGTCTAGTGTTGGGTTGACTTGGCAAGCCTCCCGTTTATAATACATCATAAGGCTCGGCAGCATAGACTCTGCATTTAAAATGCAAATTGTCAGTGTACCTGGTTGAAATTCTATTTTATGCTAATTGCTTAAGTTTCGATATTTGTCAGACGATAATTATTTCAAGACCATGTGGTGCTTATTTAATGATACGAAAAAATAATGCAACCAGCTGCATTTTCCACATAAGAACATGTAATACAATGGGAGGTGTAACACTCATATGTTCCATAATTAGGTATACATAAACGGCATTCAATATAAGTTGACTCTGCTTAAAATGATAACACAATTTTTTTTCTATGAAAATGCATGCATGTTTCACATGTTTGTAACGCCATTTATTGTTGCATGTTCATTCTCTATGATATGAATATCGTGGACACATTATATGAAAAGCTATTATATATATAGTACATGTATATGAAGGAGAACTAAAGTATAACATAAACTCATTTATTACAACAGTGGATATTTTGAAGTAAGTAAATGTAACAAACATACCTAACTACTCATTAAACCAATTTAATCAATCAATTTAGAAATGTATATTATATCATATCCCTTCTATTACCCACCCCCTAATTTACATGCAAATCCTTAACAAAAATTGGGCTGTTTTGGGTGTAGAAAATTATAAGTAAAATAGAGAAATTTTGAATTTTGTTTGGGGAATAACAGCTTTGCTGCTACCCCTTACCCCAATCCGCATGCTGTTCCTGAAAAGAAAACCTCTGCAAGTCCTGAAAAAGGAAGCTGTTCCTGAAAAGACACACTGACGCCATTTTACTTTTTTTTTCCATGTCTATATTTAGTTTGTGTTTTGACGGGAGTTTACACGTAGAGTGTGATAGTGCAGCTGATTAGACTCATTGACCAGACTTCAATCTTCTGCTACAAATCCACTGTTGGATATCATACGTGGATAGCGTGAGTGGTATAGATCTTTTTGCTTGGACTGACATTATTATGTGGGAGAAAATTTTGTCTTTCATTCTTCGCGCAACTAAACCATCATACAAATACAAAATGTATTATAGCAACACATTGTTTATGATGTTGATGTTATAATGACAGACGCAGCGGTTTTTTAAATATCAGCATTCCTGTGATGAATGGATTTTTTGTTTGATTTCACTTTATACAACACAATTATAAACATATATAATTGTCAAGAAATCTGTTGTTTACACACAAAGTCATCCTAGACATATGTTCAGGCTGTCGAAATACATCAAAGTTAATATAAGTATAATGCAAAACAACTTTAAAGTTAATGTACATGTGTGTCACAATATGCTAAATTACATTTGCAAATATACACGTGATTTTTCAAGTCTTATATGCACACTAGTTGAAAATAAACAATAATAGATAAGATAAACATTATTGTGTTAAAATACGATATTCACGTTCTTTGCAAGTGCTCATTCTATATTCTATAGCACAAGTACATCAACTCCATTTTATCCTAATATGTTGTTGTAACCAGATATTAAAGACACGTTAAAATAAATTTGTTATTATTATCATAATTCCAATAATCAATACATTTGTAATATCGAAAAATTTAACTACTTTAACTACTTAATAAAACTATCCAAGAAAACGTCTTTGTAACAAGGGAATTGTCTACACTGTCATAATAAGTACGTCTCGATGCTCGAAACATAGCTTGCTGGACACAATATTTCATCCACTTCATAATGGTAAGAATCAATTCACATTTTCGTGTTACATGCGAAGTGCTATATCATCAATTTCAACATTTGTGTGTGTACTATTGTTTACATTACTATTTTATAGCTTTATGAAAAGAGAATTATATCCTCTTTCTTTTTGGTGAAGAATGTGTTGAACTGAAGTAAACCATCATCACACGTCCGTCTGGAAGGCGTGGAAGGGACTCTTTAGGAGAAAGGTCCCCTTCATGGCCATGAGACCTGCAAATTATTGACATGATCATAATCATTCTATCTTTAAAGCTTAATATTGACAATGTGCAAAGTTTGGGAGAAAAGCCAGGACAGTCATAGTAAAATAGCCGTATAAATGCTGGTGATGTTTGCATTATGACTAATTTGGAAGCCGCCTATAATGATAGTGATTAATATTCGACTTTAGAAATTGGATATTAAGTAATTTAAGTTATGAGTGATGACAAGGATATATAATACATATAAGACAAAATCATAATGATATTTTATAAATAATTGAATAATTGATTGTAAAACACCAAAAAACAATTGCGGGTTATTTTTGACGAGTGCCGTGCAGATGTATGGGTATTTTTATCCATGCCGTTAAGAGTTAATAGACTACATACAATGTATGCATGTAGTTAACATTCGAAGACCCAATGATTCCGATCTTTAATGATTTTGTAGCTTGAACTACAAATTACAGACGGTTGTATTTTAGCTTAGTCACATATTATTAAGTGCTGGATTTCATAGATTGATGCTATGCTTTTTCCTTTGGACAAAACACATGGCTGCATTTTTGTTGGTAATCACATTTTAAGCAAGTGATCCATTTTGGGGTTCGGTATCCCTTTCCCAAACATAGATAGAAAATCTAGACAATGACCCCTGTTCCCTGTCCGATTATGCTCAACACCCCCATGTTACCACTGACCAGTAAGCGGCCTGCCCTGGTGCCACTCTGTCTGTACCCCAATGCTCCGTCTCGGGCCAGGGTTCACCTCACGAAAGCTCTCCAGGTGCAAGGATGATGTCTCAAATCTACAAATGCGCATGCACACAGTTAATCCGTGCCATGGTCTCTAACCTAATCTATGTTATACTGCAGATCATTGGCATCATTTTCAGATCAGCATCATACATAATGCTTGGAATAAAGGCACAATACAACAATATTAGTTTCAGATAATTTGGAAATGGGCCTTTTTCCTGCTTGGATTTTGAAGACAATTGTAATGTTATCATAGTTTTTACACATTGTGTAATTACGTTTTCAGTTATATCAGCATACGTTTAATTCAATTAAAACCCCATTTTTTTTTCAGGGACTAGACTATAAAATATATATAATACTTCACATTCAAACGTGAGGGAGCCAAAGAATGTGTTTCCCCCCATCTTCACACCCACCCCCAAAAAATGAATAAATAAAATAAAAAATAGAATAAAATAAAAGGGTGAGTGCAAAGGCATCCTGACTCCCCTACTTCCTACGCCACCGGTGGTCCGCCTCCCCATTCCAAAGGCCTGGAGAAATTGGAAGCATCGGGTTTGACTGATATTCAACCCAGCAGAACTAACTTCACAAGTTCCTTTTAGCTCCCGTGCACACAATATACTTTCTGCGCCACGCATATATTATGTAATTACTCATCCCGTGACTTCAATAAGGTGGGAATTACGTGTAACCCACCTGTAGCGGCAGTATGTGAAGTGTGTGCCCAGCAGCTGTGACCAGTCCTATAGGTGCGACTCCAGGTCCGGCGCACGGCTCGATGTCATCTGCAAATGCATGTCACGTGTCACCATCTATTTCAATTTTAGTATATAGTATATTATGTTGCAATAGGTGTAGGAGGGTATAAAGAGATACCTGGATACTGTTGTTGCTACGGTGATCTTGATCCATATTTCTTGGGTCACGATCCATATGAACCTTGCGACTCGATGTGTCACCCCTGTGGTAGTAAATAAACTATGGAGTAAGCAATGAAATGGTTTTACAGATAAATACATGTCTCAAATAGAACATTTTCTGTAATCACAATGTGGCTGTATACATGCACTCCATTCTCGCGAGGCTGGCTCACCTGTCGTGGTGGTCGTGAGAGCTCTGCGTCTGCGCGTCCAGCATCTGGCCCCCGCCGCCGGCCACGGGTTGGTACAGCTGCTGCTGCACGTTACGCGGCAGCGAGTACATGCTGGCGCTACGCTGGCTCTCTGTCAGCTGGTAACCTGGACATAACAGACGAGGGAGGGATTATTGATGCATTGTGTAGTGAGCATAATCACTATTAAGAAGTCGTGCTGTCATTTTTCTAAAGGATTGCTAGCAAAACATAATAAAGATGGCCACATAATAGTCGCATTTCAGTCGTTCGACTCGAGTCATGCAGTTAGCTTGATGCCATCTGTGTAGAAGTATATGACCATCCATATTATAAGAGTCTCGAATATGCCATAAACATGAAGTACCCGCGTGTCTGTTCTGGGTGCTGTAGCCATCTTGGTGTGATCCATGGGCTCTTGTATCTGCAGATGCCACTTCACTACCATCTTGTCGCCTGCTCATATATATGTATGAAAAAAAATAATTATTTGGACTAAACAATATATTATATTTACTTTATGCTCATCATCCAACCTGGCATTTTTCATGATAGTCGTACATTTCAACAAACCAAAATGACCAAATAAATCGACTTCACGGTACTGCCCCTGAGAAAATTTTGAAATTATGACCACCTTTTCGGATTTGGGCTGACAGCGTAGCCCTTCCTGGATGAGCGGGGAGTCATCTCACTGCCGTGTGGCGCAATGTACTGTAGACCTTCGCGTGTGCCGTCGATGGGAATGAGGCCCATTTCTGTCATCATGTTGCCCGGTTTTGGAGTGCTTGGTCGCGATCTTAAGTAAATGTATTTATATTACCAAGTAACGGTAGATTATGAAATAAATCATTAATTAATTATTAAATAACGAGTCATTGTGGTCCACATTGATATAAAACACACATTGGAGAAATACATCTCAGGTGCCCATCCCCTTCCCCCGTCGCATCAGTCATCATTTTGTACCCGTACCCGTACGTTGCTTTATACAAAATACAATGTACACTAGTCGTTTGTGGCCTTTATAAGAATAAAAGCAGCACCACTACAATTACAGTTCCCTAACCTAGCCAGTATGCCGTCGCTGGGTGTCTGTTGGATGCTTTGGATCACGTGTCTGGGGATGTTGTCGGGGTGAGTGATCACCTCTTCCATGTTGGCGGGCGGGCGCGGGCGCAGCGCCTGCCGGGCGTAGTTGACAAACACCTCCTGCCCGTCCATGCCGATCTTTTGGGGGATCTCCTTGGTCAGGTACGAGAATAGCACGTGCCTAGAATCAGCGATGAGTAAGGGTTCCGCCATGACTTTTTTGTCAAGTTTTATTTCAGTTCTGTTCCTTAAGGCTCATATTGGTCGGTAACCATTGGTAATATATATTACCTGTACATGTAACATTTTTTATGATTTCTGTTTCCGTGTTTGGCGGTGTACATGACCTGTACATGTATGTATTTGCTCTCTCACAAACAAACACGTGATATGTATGCATACGGAAGATATACAATGTATACACATGTTTCCCTAATACCCCCCCCCCCCACACACACACACCGCCGGCACCACGATTGTGTGTGATATAACAATTGAGTATTTATGAATGAGCAACTGAACAATCTCCGACCGGCCAAGTCACATTTTGTCCAACTAAGATGCTATTTAACTTTTGAATGATATGTTTGAAGCCATATTCTCATCATGTGAACATTGCCAATGTGATTCTCCCAAAAGCTGTCATTACGTTTACCCTATCGTATACGATAAAAACCTGGTCTCATTCTCCAGCCTGTAGCCGTGGTAGTCGATGTACTCCCTCTTGGAGTGGACCACGGCGCCGTACTCGGACAGCTCCTTTTCCAGCTCTGCCTGGGTGATGTACTCCGGCACGTCTACCAAGGTCACCTATATGCCAACACTGAGTGCTCGTCATGTATGCCTTCTACCAAACTTTTATAGGTGTGCCAACCATTTATAATTGTTGTTAGTTCACGATCTCATGGCGTTAAGTTTCCCAATCACAACCGCAGTTTATGTTTTTAATTATTTGCTTGCATAGTTTTAAATAGTAAATTTATGCATGCAAATAAAATTTGAATCATCTTTGATCCAAGCATACCAATGTCAAAACTGAAGACCACGCATGGTGAAAACCCAAACCCTCGACTGCTATTTTAGACAAAGAACCTACACACACCACAGTTGTGCCATAGACTTAACGGTGGTACAAATTGTTGGCAGTGCGCATTGCCCCTCTAAGGACTTACTTATCTATGCATCATATTTGCACACTCAGTATGAGCATATCCCAACTTGTACCTTTACAAAGAATCCACTTTCCGTAACGGGCGCCAGACGAACACCATTTATCATCACCTGCAGGAAGAAAATGACACAAGTACACGAGAACATTCCGCACCACGTATTCCTTTCTTGATATATACATTGCGACTCACCATGGTGTGAGAAACTAAACTGGTATATGCAATTGCAGACGAGACTTACTTTCCGCGCCGCTATCTTGGCGTCCAGGTCGGCGGAGGCGTCTGCGTTCTTGCACGTGACTCGGACCACGCCCTTCCGCTCTCCGTGCAACTAAAAGCAGTATTTCCAACGTGCACGACATACATTTTTAACCAAAAAATACAGTTCATTCACAACTTTACTAAATCATACCTCTGCTATGCTAAATGATACCTTTAGAGCAGGTCTTAAACGTAGAGAGACATGTATGTTGGCAGTTCGAGGGCATGCTGTACTAAACACACCATTCTCACCTGGTTGACGCTGGTGACGAGCTGCGGCGTGGTGGCGGCGAAGATGCCGGCCAGCATGTCGGCGTTGCTGAACGTGCACGGCTCGATAGGCTTGAGGAACTTGGTGCGGTTGCGGTGCTCGCGGGCGATGTGCTCGGCGTCCGCGCTGATGCTGCTGCTTGCGGCGGCCATCCCTTAAAGTGGAAATTTAGGATATTTTTTTTAATGCAAATTTGTATTGTTGATTGTTGACACGTTCATGCCAATGCACGAGTAGCCGTCGATGTATTAAATCAATTGTATTTTTCTATGATTAATTGTATTTAGTTCGATTTACTTATAAGTGATACATTTTAGTCACTACTTGCATTAAGTAGTATCAATTTTTATGTTCTTTTGTCTTTGTAAATCTTATATTTCTACTACTAGTGATTACTAATTTGAATTTATATTTAGAAGACAACATTTGCATTTATAATTAATAGCACTAGTCCTTGTAAAATATTCCAAAATGCACACACGTGTAACTAAAACAGCTTCTGTTTTCACCCGAATGTAGCTTATAGTCATGGTATGGTACACCAAAACGGCTGCCATCCCTTTGATTCCATTCCTCATTAGCTCACACAATTATAGCACCCCATTGCCTGGCAAAAACCAAACGTAGTTGAATTATGTGTGTTAAATAGGAAAGCCCCTCAGCAGTAATGAGTTTTGGGATGTGGTGGTGATGTATATGAATGGCCAGAGATGGTCACTATGATTTGGCTGGAAATCAACTAGTTTGTATTCAGTTCCGTATCAGTTCATGCTGTTTGATTATATGATAAATGATTGGATCATATGTGCTTCGGGTGTGTTTGGTGAGCGGCTTGATGGGTGATGTACAAAAGAGCTATAGTGTGCGAAGTGCTGAAATCTTCGTCACAGTGGACCTATAAGCACGTGGTATTTACAATGATCCATATATATGCTGTATTACATATTTGTGGCATATTTACAAATAACACTTTGCATTTTGAGGATTACACGTGTATGCAAATCAGGAATCACATCTACGTACTAAATATCTTCAATAGAAATACATGTCTATTGGAATGGAATGGTAATTCTAAGGCAAGCCAAAATAGCAGATACAGGAAATACTTTTCTATCATAAAAATTACAAGAACGATAATACTATAAATAAACAAGAGAACACGGGGCACCGGAGCACGGATAAAAGCGTGCATACGCGCACATTGTGTTAATTGCCCGGACTCGCTGCATTGCACACATAATCCTAATGGCCGCCCACAACACGGATTATGGCTGACCCCTGCAGGGGTGCACGGGCAGGCTCGTTTTAGATGCAAAATCGTTTATAACAGTCACAGTTTGTTTCAGGGTAGAGAATAGCACTTTCACCACTCAGCCCCATGATGAGAGAAGGGTTAATCGTGTTTCTCACACTATGTTGGATTGTCCGGTTTACAGGTGGGTGTATTTTGTATTTTTCCTTGTAAGTTCCGTTATTTACAAGACGAGATTATATGCCACCGTAACAGCCTTGTTTTGTTTATAAAATTTTGGACCAAGATTAAGAACGATAGTAATACGCATACATATTTATAGAGAATAGGCGAACTAAAACGGTCTGTGCCGTTTTTCTATGTATCTACTAAACTAGCCTTTGACAAGCTCTAAGAATAGAATTGGTACAATCCAGTGGACATTGTTTCCCTCTTAACAAAAAAAAATGCACGTCCACATTTACTTTAATATTTCCCAGCGAGGAATTTTGAAAACGTATGCGAGTAGCCTTATTTAATTGTCGCCTTTGCTAAAAAATAACATACATTTGTACATGTAACAAATACACGTACATATAAATAACAAACGTGCATAGAAACTGGGTGAAAAAGAATTTGAACGTACCTTAGCTTTCCCCATTCGCCAGCTCCCATTGCCGTATACAATGTGACGAAGCCACACTGTCTCTCCAGACCTGGCCCCTGCACTGGTGGACAACACGTCAGCGCCGGCCAAGCCCAAGCCGGGCCGCACGTCCGTGAGCCTGGGCAACACGTGGTACAAGACGTACAAGCTGGGCGAGAACTTCACGCTGCCGTGCGTCATCTTCGGCCTGCTACCAGACCAGTACATCCTCTTCGTGCGGCTCATTGATGACACGGTCAGTGGTTGGCACTACAGTCGTACTTGCATACGCCAGTATACGTGTCAGTAATTCCGCTGAATTGCAATCGTCTTCTGAGTAATGGTCTGGTGTTACATTAATGTTTAATAACAGCTTCGGATATAGAAGGCCAGGTAGAAAATATCCTAAAACGTTGTAGTTGCATATTATTTCACAATGACTTTGCACAGGTATAATAATATATGGAGATTCTAGCGCCCGAACATTAATTGGGGACAACAGTGTTAGCACAATTGAGTACGTATAAGCCTAGAGAAACTAATTGAATTGTTTTTCATCCTTCACTAACCATTCCCTCAATTTCTGTTCTATCAGCATGATATTCTCAAATTATGTTTCAGGACATCGTTATAAGTAATGGAACATTTGTGCACTTCAAGTACAGAAGAACGGGTAGATACTACATCACGGTGAGAACTACAAATGAATCGACCATCTATTCGCTGAACATCAATGGTAAGTATGGACCCGGGGATAGAAGCTGGTTTAATGCAGTTTATGGCTTCCAGAATTGTATTCTGCCAATGCAATGCTCATAATATTGCAGTTACGCTTATGTCCGTGTCACACTGGATTGCAGCCCCCCCCAAAAAAAAAGACCCCCAAAAAAAAAAAAAAAAAAATAGGAAACAAAAAAAGTATTAACATTAGGGTGTTCTTTCACGAGACGTGAATACATGATACATGTCGTGAAATGATTATAGGCGTTTTCTAACCAACAAGTAACTTGTTGCAGACATGACGAGTGACGACGGCGGGCGACTCGGCTGCAAGATCGGGCCTGAGAAGTACGGCATGACGTCGTACACGGGCAGTGTCATCACCGTGCACGGTACGTGCCGCCCACACACGCACCGCACGTGCGCACTTTGGGTGGGTGTGCTTCGCGAAGTTTCACGTTGTGAATGTGCTCGTTGCTTTACTACCAAACTACATCACAGTTGTATATACTGTATAAGGTCTTTGCATATAATATGGTCTCAATAGTATTGAAACACACCACACGTGTCAGTTGAACAATTGTGACAGCTTGTAGTTTGACGATGTAAATTGATAATTTATCGGGGATCTTGCTCCAGACAAACATTAAGATGCGATGGCTGTGCAAGAAAAATATTTCGAATAGCAATTGACATGTGTTTCGAGATACACAATCTAAAGAGTGGGACCAATGCGAATAATGTATGGGGGTCAAAAATCATTTGAAACTCTAATAATGTACTCTTATAACTTAAATTTGACATCACATGATTTGTTATAACATTTGCAGTGCCTATCTACGAGCTGAAGATGGAGTACAAGATCGCCAACGGGTCGTACACGCGGGTGGCGCACGGCGGGCAGGTGCTGTTCATGAACACCTGGTGGCGCATGCACAGCGGCGTCCGCTGCCAGGTGAGCGCGCACACGCACCCACACAGACGACCTACAAACTACATAACTACATACAAACTACATAACATGGGTTATTATTATTGTGGCATCAGTGTGAGCAGTCTGGGCCAGGGACCATGAATATTCAATTTGAATAATGCCGTTCTAAGATGATTCGAATAGTATGAGGCTCATGAATTTCCTGGCACGGAGATTCCAGTGTTATATAGGTTGGTACTGATTGTTCTTTTTACATTTTACATTCAAGGTGACTGTGAACGGCGGCGCAATTGAGCCGAAGGTGGAATTGTATCTATCTAAAGAACGAATTACAAAACGGTAAGTTTGTTTCAGTTGTTAGATATGTAGTTAGTGATACGCATTTCTTTATCTGTATGCTAATTAGGGGTTCGGCATACGCACCATTGGACCCTTGAGCTTACAGGCCTTGAAACTCGCCTATCATCGTATGATAAATAATTAACAAGCAGGGGTTCATGGACTGCTGGAATATGTGATGGTCAAATGAAAGTGACTGCTGGGAGAGTACAAAATCACTCTGTTGAAGAGTCAGAATGACCAACTTTTACTCTCCTTTTGCTCAAAATAGACATTGAGGCTGGGCACCCTTATAAAATTCACTTTGACTCAGATTTGGCTGGCAGATATGATAATGTATGGCTCATACTCTCATACTTTAAAAAAAATAGAGACAACGAAAATGAATCATCTAGCTCCCTAGAAAATTATGCCGTCTTCCAAATTCCATACAAAAGTACAAATGTCGTCTGCGCCCTGTCTCTTCTATCAGCTTCAACGTGACCACGGAGCGTGTGTGGGCGGTGGACGGCGGAAGGCGTCACTGGGAGCGCGGCTACCGCGTCACGTACACGTACGAGACGTACCACCCGCAGACCAGCGACAACGACAAGCTGCTCGAGTGCCTAGCGAGCGTACCCTGGTACGACGAGAGACGCGTGGCCGTCACTCTCAACGTCACGTGTACGTCTCCTCGTCTGTTTCATGTGTTGGGGTAGACATTTGCAAGGGTTAT
This sequence comes from Streblospio benedicti, assembly GCA_019095985.1. Lineage (NCBI taxonomy): Eukaryota > Metazoa > Annelida > Polychaeta > Spionida > Spionidae > Streblospio > Streblospio benedicti. The sequence continues at coordinate 38,974,692 of CM032660.1, forward strand.
GGGGCTACGTATGATACATCAGCCTTAGTAGTATATCGGACATATCATGCCTGGCATCAAAGGTTTATCAACTTATTTCAACAGAGGCCTGCCATACGGCAAGAGCTATATTGTATTCATGTGATGTTGTATGGGCCGGAGTGAGTGTGCCACTGCGGAAAAAAATGATGTGATCAGGGCTGGTAGACGCTGTATTGACCTGGTTTCCATTCCGCCTTTGCTTTCTATTCTGCGTGTATAATTTTAATTAAAACACGTTGTAGTATTTAGTACACACATACACTGCCACAGTCGCGTACATTGTATATGCACAAATTTCCGTCATTACCAATATCAATACAAATTTGAGTAGTTGTATATGTATACAACGTTTGCGTGCTGCAGACCCAGCCACGTTCTGGTGCGGCACCAAGAAGTACGGCTGGCCCAAGGACTACAACGTGCGCATCGGGTGCAACGTGTCTATGAACCCGCCGCAGCCCGCGCATGCGCTGTGGTGGTGGCGCGAGGGCGTGGGCGAGCAACAGCTGGGGCCGGCCGTTAGGTTTCGGGAGTACAGCACGGGCCACGAGGTAGGCGGCGGTAGTAAGAGACAGAGTGGGTGTATGCAGGTGGCGTTGATATTAAAAGTGGGTCAGTGTGACCCTCTTCGCCAAATCGTGTATCGTATATCTACCACTGGTCAATTTATAAACATATTATGTATGAACACTATGTGTTTGTTCTACGGTATGCTCTATTGTGTTTGTAACTTATGAATGTACACAGGTTCGTCTTCTTACAGAGCCGGTAGGTGAATACGGAGTCTCACTTGTAACCATTCAGCTCTAAACAATAAAATAGCATGTGTTGTCAGCATTGTCAGAAATATCATATCTGCACTGATATTTGTGTTTATAATTGTGAACAAGTGTATCTAGCTGGTAAACCTATATCATATAACAAGAGTGCTGTCAGCAGGGGCAACAATATCAACATATAGAAAACGAGTATGTTGTATTAGTCCGTTGAACAGGGATATCTATCAGCATTAATTTAACTTACATAATAGGCTCGGTCACACTTAGTCCACGTGTCAACCGAACAACCTACATACTCGATGCTTGTTTCAGATGACACGTGCTCACACAACGCACTTCCACCTGACGATCACGTGGCTGGAGGACAAGCATTTCCACACGTACATGCTCGAGATCGACAACGGCATGGGGCTGAGGACACTCCACATCAGGATCATCCAGGGTAAGACGCGGGGGATGCAAAGATGCATAAGTGTGGGTGGGGGTGGGGGGAGGGGGTGTTCTTTCTCTAGTCGGATGTTTAGCGACCCAATAATAACGATGGCAAATTTCCATACTTGAATTTATTCTTAATGTATAGTTTATGCCATATTCACCACGGTTTTTTTTTCAGTCATTTAAATACATACTTGTTTATAGGTATTCAGGTCATCGGATTTGTAATTACTCATGATCATGATTTCAGTCTTGTATCATTAATATATAATTACGCAAAACCGGCTGTGCCTTTTTTGTCCACCACTCCCTACGAATCTCGGACATTATCCATCCCCCTTTGCTTTTATCAGTGGCGTTTTAGGGCTTCAAAACTATACCCGCTCCCTGCCTTACTACTGTGTGCATGTTGCCATATGCACCATACCTTTCATTCTCTACTCATTTAGGCGACTGCTTGACCGAGCCTGCTTGACAGTGCTGATTCGACGAAAATGTGACATTTTTTTCTCTCCTGGCGCTCACCACTACAGTTTTGTCACTTAAAAACTTCACCTTGAGCTACGTCAGTAATGTACAAATGGGTTGACAGGGCGCACGCATTCAATTATGTCATCATTTATGAGAAAACTGCTTTGAATTGGTCAAATGATAACCTGAACTATAAGTGGATGCGGCCATATTTCCGGCCACTTAGTCAATTCGACGCATTCGTTTATTGGCTGATACAACAGTTTGTTATTACACAATTGTCCATGGGTCAATCTGCCGAACATAGGCGTAAAAAGCCGCTATTATCCATTGGTCAACCTCCCGGGGACACCTAGCCTAATCCATCGGTCAATCTAAATAAGGATGTATCAATTGTTTGGCGAAATAGCTTATGATTAAAAAGAGAACGAAATAAATTTTGATTAACATATGTGATGAAAAGACTATTGACCTTGCAGTAACACATGCCGTTCCAAACTAAACCGAACACCAATATTCTTTCTTACGATTTATTTTAATGTAAATAGATTTTCTATTATAATCTAATACCACACATAAATATATAATAATAATAATAGATACTGGCATATACCCGTGTGGTCAAAGAGGCATGCTGAGAATCACATTGAATCACTCCAGTTACATAATCGTATATGTCAACCCCAACTAAATCAATGGTAAAATCCATTGACTTAGCATGTAAAATGAAAATCTAAGGGAGGAAATGTTAGTGTCCATGTAAATGGGAACACAATGCCCTGCGTGGGCATAGAAAAAAAGACATATTTGGTGAGTGTGTAAATATGTTTTTACAGCATTTTATTTTCAAGCACCCTTGTCCTGACGACACTTGCCCACGTCCTGATAGCACCACCACCTATCCATGGACATAGAAAAGAAGATATATTGAGTAAAGTGTATGAAATGAGTACAGCACTCTTTTTCTCCAGCAACCACCCTTGTGCAAATTGTGGGCATGGGTGATACTCTGTAACGTTGGCTCTGTGAGCTAGTACATACAAATAAATACTTTTTAGTAATAAATAATACATGTATTGGCACAATTCATTGTACTGACAACTTTAGCAACTTCCAAGTATCAAGTATGATATGGAGAAAGAGTGTTTTGGAACAACCTTTAAGACTGAAGGTAAATTGAGATAGGGTAGTTCTTATTCCACAATATAGAATATTTGTAATGAGCAAGAAGTCAAGCAACAGATAAAGCTATGATGGAGTTCTGAGCTTGGGTGTGGTATACTTGGCGCAGACGGAGAAGTATATCTTCTCAAGTAAGTCATTGATCACTGTAAATGCACTTGGCATCTAATAAGGAAAAGCTACGGAATGAAAAAAATAGTGTCTATGGTAATGGGAACATAATGCTCTCCATGGCACAGATATTCTCACACACTTCAGTAGAACATCCCTATTAAGACTGTCCAAGGGCTGGCGTCAAGTGGTTTAATATAGGGCTGGTCTCTTTAGGGATGTTTGCAATGGTCTTTTTTTTATTATATATGAAGACATCTCATAATAGAGGTGGTGTATTCATAGAGGTGGTCTTGATTGAAGGTTCTAATGTACACACAGCCCAATTGGCAAAGTGGTGGTGGTTCCTGGTATTTGAATTCATGTGACGCATTTGGCGTCTTTGTGGCATCACACCACTCCACATGACGCTGTCATAGCTGCCGCTGTCTGCTATTTTTGTTATAAAACTGCTAATCAACAACCATCAGGGCCATTTTGACGATGAAAAACACATTCGTGCAAAACTACACAGTACCACAAACGATCTCCTGTAGTCAGATGGCGTCCAGCTAGCCAGGTTAAAGAGGAGATAGCCGGACAAAGTCCAAAATTAGTGTATTAATATATAGGATAAATAAACGGTATGTACAATTGTATTAGAATAAAAAAACGGCCGGTTTCCAACAGTTTATGCCGTGTGTAGGCTGTTTTAATTGTCGGACTTCCATTATCGCCATGCTGGGGTGGCTTTTTAAAAATATACACCCCTCAAAATAGGCTCCGTAGGAGCCGGGCCAGCTAATTAATATAAACTGTAAAAAAATCTACTCAAGCATACTTTTATTGATGGCAGTCTTTACAGATGTTTGGTTCCATAATTTTTCAAGTGGCAAGATTATTATTATACCTTTGCTAATGTATTTTACAGGAGCAGACCCAGATAGAAGTGTGAGTCTACACAGCAAAGACAATGTACTTTATGTTGGAGTGGGCGTGGCCACTGGCTTAGTAACACACGGTTACGGGTTCATATGACCCGCGTCGTGCCCATTACCGGCTGGAACTCTTCTAATGATAGGTCAAAACATTATGTCATGGTCATTTGATGTAAGTTCGTGTGAATTAAGCATATTGTCTGTACAATATACACTGAATTTACTTTTGAGATTGTTGTTTTTGGTTTACCTTAGAAGCCTTCGAGTTGTGCAACAACTCTCCTCAGCCATTTTCAGTACTTACGTCATGAAGATTTGTGCACAACTTGAAAGCTTCTAAGATAAAAAGCTTCATATACTAATTAAGTGTAGTGTATGAAAATAGATCCTATAAACATCTTTTCGGTGTACATATTGAAAATACGTTTTTTATAAAAAGATGTACATAGCCTTGTACATTTTTAGCAATGCAATATGCATAACATTTAGTGCTATATCTATTCCACTTTGTCATGCTTTAGAAAGAACGACCAATGTGTGTGCGTCAGATTTGACATTTAGATATAATTATACTATATATCTATTGTATAGATGTTATAATGCGTGGTGTTTATGTTTTTTTCTATTTTTTGAATAAAATAATGCATGCTGGGTGTATTATCAATTGCATTACTTATAACTAGAATTGGTCTGAACGTATTGCAGACTGGGAGTGACAGTTGCAATTAGAAGCGCTCATTTATCACAGACTCTCAACTTAATTAAGTTTTCAGATACCTAGTAAGGCTATTTTTAAATCGTGACTGTCCTGGTAGAATTCTATAATGCAAACATTGTGGTCAACAGCTACATTGTACGCAACATCAACGTTGTGACTTGTGATGATACGAATGATCACGAATATGGAATGACGTAGACATCTATTACATTTGATGCTAATTTTATTTATGTATCTCTCGTTGAAATCTTGTTCTTTGACATATTGTTCTTTGATATCTTATTATGTTTTCCAAAGCGTCCTATATATAGGACACTCAACATGGATGGGTCAAGTCATCGTTTCAAAAATCGAGTTGAGTGTGGTCTGCATTTACCTCTCACCTCATTAGTGTGAAGTGTACCTAAAGTGGTCACTTTGTGGTCTGATAACACACAGACCACCAACTGCTCAATCCGTATTTTAAAACACGGGACTTGCAAGTTTGTGCTAAAAGTGATGTAATCCTTTACTTACTTATGCTTTCTTTATGTTCTATTCACCACTCGGCTGTATTTTAGAGTAATGACAGATGGGAAACTTTGATCCACCATTAATGCTGTCTCTATTTAGGTTTGTTGTTCTGCAAGTGGCATGATATGTCACTGGCAACGCAGAAATATTACCTAAGTGCTACCTCATGCATCATATTGTTGACAGTAGTGACAGTGTACAGAAGCTATTTGGTTATTGTTCTTCAGCAGAAACGCAATGATCGCCTGAGGTGTCACAGAACAGTGTAGTCTTGGTCACTCATGCCAAAATTAGACTGGGCAAAAATTACTATCAATCAAATAGCTGCAATTATCTGTGGTGTGCACTTGATACATTTTATAGGCAGATACGGGGAGATGCTTCCCTGCTTTTTTTTTTACCACAAACATACATTTTTCACGGGATTTTTTGCATCTCCGCGATGGGATGCGCGTACGAAACCCTGATAAAATCCTTTGGATGCCCCCCCCCCCCCACACACACACTTCCGAAAACCTGTACCTGCCAGTACTTGACAATGTTGTCGATTTACCCGGCATAGATCACTATCATATCGTATGCCGTATGAGTCATATATTGTGAGATGCCAGTGATTTTAATGTTGAAACGGATACATGTGTAGAACTCTCTCAACATTATGACATAAACAAAACTAGCCTAACGCTTGTCTCTACGTGCGAAACATTTAGATCACACGTAGAAGTACATGTAGGGTTAAGGGTTTACTTCAAATCCGACTTACTACCCTATTATCGTGCGGTCACGAAATGCCCCCTCATCCAATAGATGACGGAAAACTAAAAACTCAATTCTCAAAACGACTTCTCCTTATCCACAGAACCCAAACAAAAATCATCTCAAATTGCAACAACTAACCTACTCTCCAGTCACAATATCACTCTGTGGCACTGTAATGTGATACGATTCATCCAAGCAGCGGTAAAAAAAAAGACTGGAACGATGTAAGTGCTCCATTAATATTCAGCGCCATTCACATAGTCTATATCTATTGCATTCTCACAAGAGACTTTGATTAGGGAAATGTGAAGAATTTGCAGCTGATCAAGAGTCTTTATACAATGGGGTGCGGACATGTAACAATATAGAGATGAATCATATATACATGATAACATTATACATGTTCATGTTCATGTAACATGGTTGTGCTATGTTTAAAGCTAACCCTCGGCTCTAGGTAAAATTTACAGCAAGAAATACTTACTGTTCACAATATGAAATTGCAAAACTTTTAACTTTTTTCTAAAGCCCTATCCACACCTCTACGACGGTGGACAGGCACTGTTGTAACCAAAACCTTTTACAATTTTTCTATACGACCCACTACGACCGTCATGTCATATACCGTCGCATTTAGTCGTAGTGTTGTGACCGAAGAAGGTCTAAGAAGATGGACGTGGTAAGAATCAGTCATCTTTGCACCTAAGTTCGATTAGTAGAAGCGAGATGGGGCGATTAATGTTCTATCGTTCTCTCACTCATCTTGACATATCAGTCTGATTCAAGATGATTGACATACGAGTGAAGACGGGAATCGGGCCAACAGGAGTTAAGGTGAAGTTTTGTATATGATGTATAGATGCTGCCAAAGTCGGCTGGTTAGACTCAAGAAGAGACGAGAATTTAAGTGACGATTGAGAGAAGAGTAGAGACCAGCAGAGACGATTTGTTGTCAATCAGCCGATATCTCAACATGAGATACGATTGAATCTGCTTATTGGGGGACGAACCCCCCCCCCCCCCGCCCACCTCCGGACGGATCATCTGGGCGCTTGCTTGGTCTTTGGGACACTTTGCCCTATCGCACGACCTCTCGTCTCTGCTGGCCTCTACTCTGTTGGTGCTGTCGGTGCTCCAAGCAGGCACTCTAGAATCGGCCGTACATGTTTAAGTTACACAATCTGCCGTGCTCGGCCGGGGGTGAAATGAGGGTATAAACAAAGATACTTATGTGCCTGGTTTGTTGGTAAGTGGACAGAATCAAACCGACAAAACTGGATCAAAAATGCGAATGCACTGCCTTGCCCTTCGCATAAAATAATTGAATGGAACGAAAGAATGATCGGGATGTAACGAGACATCAGGGGACGAATAACAAACCTAACTTCTCTGCAATAAAGATAATCATTCTCGGAAAAGACATGAACTGGTTGAATCACTCCTCTCAATTACAGCTCCCTACACTATATGTCAGAGATGAAAGAGATGTACGTGTACTCTTGGTGCGGCTAATAAAACACGCGCTAAAAAGGCCACGTGATCTTTTGATGCTAATGTAAATGCTATTGCACAGTATAGCTCATGTCATCCGTCGCTGGAATCCAGCCTTTTTATTGTTTGCCCTTTGAAGTATAATTACGAACGAATGTACGTGCTGAAGGATCCGTGACTTGGCTAGATGCTGGTTGGTGGTTGGTGGTAATGATAAACCAAACATTCATGATGAATCACTGTGCTCCTGTACAACAAACGAAAAAGTAGGTCTAATAGTGGTTTCATGCAGGGGAGAATAATGGATTCTAATCTCTTTAGATAAATATTTAATTGTTTGATATGAACCAAATGAACTGTCAGCAATGAAAATACATTTCTTGGCGTAACTTTCACAGTCTACGTTGTCTATATTTGCCCAACTTTTGAGGATACAGTAGGTTAAAAGGTTTTTAGACGTAAAGATGTAAGTTACGTGGGCAGCGATATATTCTTTTTTTTTCAAAAATTGCACAAATTCAAGAAAACATTGTTTTTTTCCAATATAGGATAGAGTTTCCTGTATAACATTTGTGTCCATCCTTTTTTTCGAAATGGCAACCAATGTGGCCGACAATTCAAGTAACGACAAATAGGCATTTATTTCTATTTTTCTTTCACAATGTTAGACGAAAGTCCTCACATAAGGATGGGTTCTATACATTTGTGGTTGTAATGTAAGGAAAACTTGTACAGTTTATGATTAACTATATAGTTACCTAATACCTATTGGAATCTGCCATTTTTAGGCCTCATCAGTCACATGACCACTTGTCACTGCTGTCACATGATCGCCTCTACCATGCTGGTCATGTGACCAATTGAGAGAATCTTCTCATTAGGCCAGACTAAACTCCTGTGAGAAGAGCGAACGTTTTGACAAAGACAAAATACAGCTTATAATAGGTATTAAATTCTATAGTTAATATGAAATAATTGCAAGCTTCTCTGTGTTGCATCCAATAAATATACCAAAGGTAAATAAAGTTACTTAATTACGATGCTTTTTTGAAAATTTTAATTCCACAATATTCCGCCTATCATTAAGCATGATGTTAATATAAATGAACACATGCTGTTGGGTTCTCCTTCATCAAAAGATAGTGTGTGTGTGTGTGTGTGTGTGTGTGTGTGTGTGTGTGTGTGTGTGTGTGTGTGTGTGTGTGTGTGTGTGTGTGTGTGTGTGTGTGTGTGTGTGTGTGTGTGTGTGTGTGTGTGTGTGTGTGTGTGTGTGTGTGTGTGTGTGTGTGTGTGTGTGTGTGTGTGTGTGTGTGTGTGTGTGTGTGTGTGTGTGTGTGTGTGTGTGTGTGTGTGTGTGTGTGTGTGTGTGGGGGACACACATAATGGGATATGTGAGACTAGAGACTAGAGAATGAAGTTAGTGGAATATGGGAGATGGGAAAAAATAATGATTTGCAGCAACATCTAGTCTAATATGAGAGATTGATCTTTAATATTGTGTGGTTTTATTAAAAATACTCTCTTTTACTTGTAATGTTAAGAATTAATAATAAATCATTGAAAAAGACTATACAGAGTCCGCACTTTCTAGTCTTGAAAAGGATGCAATTTTCAAAAGAGGCTAATTTTGCGGTAATTGAAATGTTTTAATATTATGCATAGATACAATATTTTGATTATCAAATATCCGTATTTCATGTGTCAATGTCAATCACAAACATTAGTAGCTATATTGATTTTATATTCAATATACAAAGCTAATATAAAGATAATAATTGCAGGGTTCTAGATGTGATTCTAAAGTGCAGACATGACAATATAATGTTACAATGTTCGACAGAGAATTTCTCATTTTTTACAACTTTGGCAGCCATTTTGAAAAATAGCCACCATTTTGAAAATAATTTAGATATGTACCATTCAAAAAATATTAAAATTGATAATTAAAACAAACAGGGTTTTCGATAGTTTTAAGATCTGGTATACATATATCATTTGTTAATACATGTTTTCCTATCATTTTATAGTTATGGCGGCCATCTTGAAAAATGGCGGCCATCTTGAATTTTTTTCAGCTGGCCCTATATCCAGATTTAATCAGTAGGTCAAGAGCTACCTGTGTGTAAATTTTCACGCTTTTAACCCAAAACGCACAATTCTTTCAATATTCTGCACCATTCTGCAGGACTACGAGTAGTTCTACATATACAAAGATATATTATGCTCCGCGACATACCTAAGTAAGACCTTACCCAATCAGCATTTTAATTTCCAAAGTTATAGTCAATATTCACCCCCTTATCTAAAAAAAAACAACTTCTCCATCATCTTTGGTCTTTTAATTTCCTAAAAATCATCACCCTTCCTAATAACAAGCCACAAAACTCCATGTCCTTCACCTATTATCTAGCGATGTGGAGAATTGTATATAGGGGAAACGGGTAGAAGGTTAGCGGACAGGTTTAGAAAACACCCCAAAGATGTGAGTGACAAGGCAGGCAAAGAAGAGGTCAGGCATTTTAATTCAGACAAACATAAAGGGGTGGGGTTCGTCTAGTGTTATGAGTATCCAAAATGAAGATGTGATATATTTAGCCTTTAAAATCACATTTCTTACGACAAGCCACCTTTACTCCATTCCGTGGTTTGTACGGATTCGTTTAGGGGATGGCTTGTAACTAATGATGATTACTATTCCCAAACTCAACACCAATGTCATTTTCCAATTCATATTTTTACACGATTACTTGTCATATGTTTATACTACATTTCCCCGAGAGGAGTTGGCCAATTTGTAAACACCTATTCTTAGCACCGATAGTTTATCTTTCAGCACATACTGTTATCCATCACAACCCACCAGAACACGGCCTCTCTAACAAGATTTGTGACGTAAACTGAAACATTTGAGTGTCTTAAATCTGTTTTGTTAAGACATGTCTGTTTTAAGTGGATGGGAAACATCACGTACAGAGATAGATTTCTTTGAAATCAATGACAACCCTATTCGCTTTCCTAATTCTACTTGATGGATCACTGAAATTTGAGTTCATTGAGTTTGCCATATTTTTGAAATTATCATATGCCCATCACTCATTTTTCTGTGAGGCTCATACCTTTGCCAATTCATTGATACAAAAACGTTATTTACATATTCAGTGATACATAGCTTATGTTCGGAAAAAAAAACATTTTCCGCTTACATTGGATGTTGAAAATGCAAATTTATAACTTTTTAAATTGAAATATTGATTCATTTATACTTGTCCAGCATTTTTTCTATGCCTAGATTCGTAGGTAGCCTCCGTGGTAAGGCAATTGCTGGCAACCCTCCTCTATAGTTACAATCACCTAAGTACTTATCAGACACCATGTCACTGACATGTGTCATATCACATGTACATGTCACCAAATTACGCTTGTGCAGATACAAATTAGTTTGATAAATCAGCATGTGCATGTGATATGACGGAGCCGCACTGGAAACACAAAACAATACAAAACAGTGTACCTGCACAGTTTGGCCTGCTAATGTTGTTTCTAATATTTGCGTCGCTTCAGCAGCTGAAGCGAAAGCCTTGTGTTTCGTTTGTTTGTAACTATGTATCTATGTATGTATGTATGTTTGTCTCCGGACAAGCTAGAGCTTTTACGCTTTGCCCTATTTCGTTCAAACTTTACACAACTATTTGGTATGACGCGACACCAAAGTGATTCGATTTTGGGCACTTTGCCAATTAAAGTGTGCTTTTCATAGTGCCATTTCGGGTTCATTTTCAACATTTTCTGCAATAGTTTTGTTGATGCTTGTGAGAAAGCATTCAAACGTTGTACAATGCTTACATGTCTAGTGAACATTAACTGTATTCAATTTTGGCACTTTGCCGATTACAGTTTACCTTTCAGAGGGCCATTTTAATTATTTTTCTATTTTTTCCACAATAGTTTCAATACTGTTCGAAACATTACCATCGAATTGCCATAGTGGTTCTATTGGAATAAAAGTGTTCAGAGAGCACAGCGTTACCGTATTAATGTCGACTCATGCCCAATAGATATTTACTTTAGCCATATTTAGAAAGTGCCTGCAATCCAATGCCAATAACATACAGGTAGATGTAGGATGAGTCACGCATCAAGTAAGATCTTTTTTTCTGCTTTGATTGCAAAGCAAACATCTTTATTACCCATGGGTGAATGTTGCTCTTGGGACTCTGTGCTCTCTGAGCACTTTTGATCTAGTATAATTTATAATCAAACCAATTCGATGAGGCACATCCTCGTTTAATATCGTATGCTGGGAGGTTATGACATACTTGTTTGTAGCTAGCCGCCTGCGTACTTGATGGATAGCAGCCAACAGTTGGGACCCGGTCCCACTGAAAGTGAGTGGGGGAGGGGTGCCAACAGTAGCCGTGTTCATGTTTATATGTTTTGTAGTCACGAATCTATTTGCTTATCGCAGCTTTTATGGCAAGATGTCGTGTTCATATTGCAGTCGAAAGAGTGTTCGAGAAATAAGTAGACTCTATAATTTTCATTCCTAGCTTACAGGAAAAAACACCATTAAACATTTCAAGACTTGCAGACAGCACACGTCAACCATTTTACATCCACAACACACAGACCATGATCTCACTCGTCAACTGTACGAGCATACTGAGCCCTATTAAGGTTTTGTGGGAACGGTTTACGCAAGGACTGTTAAGTAGCAGTAATGACTATTGCTGGTCGTACAAACTACAGTCCCGGTCCCTTTATCATAATGTTATCTTTACACGCAAAAGGGTTATGTATTAACATGTTTAAAATCAACAAATGAATTTCTTGAATGTAAATAAGACTTTGAAGTTACATGTATAATCGGGTGGGTTTATTATTAAATTTTAGCACATAGAATTCATGAAAATTTGAAATATGAAGATTGGAGTCCCCTGGCTGCAACTTCAGCACAGCCACTCCTTATATGTACAAGCCAACCAGGATTGGGGAAAATACCAGTAACAAACTCAATTCAAATTACACCTTGCTGCTTATTTTTGCTACGTCGATTCAACTGCGCTTGTTCTGAATGTCGATGTGAGTGTAATCATTCTTGTGCGTGTTTCTGTTTCCGCCAGATTACCAATATGGCATTGAAGGTTTGAAAGAGTTTGTTTACCCGCAGAGCTGGTTTCTTTTGAACCTTCCGTCTGGTGCTTTTATGTCACTGATTCAAGGTGACACCTCTCTTTATAAGGATATGTCATGAAACCCAATTGAAAGAACATTTACATGTCAGGGTTTCAATGTTGCTGTGTGTGTTTTTGTCCCACGTACACAATCCTAACCATTAATCATTCGTGTTAGGAAAGCTTATTACAAGGTAGCCCATCACTTATGTCTTATCACTGCCAAAAAAGGTGAAAAGAGTCTTGTATCTTTCCACTGACGAATTGACACGACTCACGAGTTACAGAAGACATTCGTACGGAAGATTCTCGGAACGGTAATTCTAATCTGGAAAGCAATGTGGGGCAATGATAGAATATTGAGCCTAATTGAAGTATTATAGAAAGAAAGCTGCCATTAGAAGACATGCAATATCAGATGCACAAGGCTTAATACAACACGAATGCTTTTATCATATTGTTAGAAAACGTCCAAAATATATACTCATGGATGGACTGTATAATGAATTATCCTATTGGCATGTTCATTTTTTACTATGAAGAACATCACAAAACGACTAATCCACCAGTCAACACCATACATACAATTGCACTTTAAATCAGTAAAGCACTTTTAAAATAGTTTAAAAGTAAGTTCATCAAGTGCAAAAGCATGTTAAAACCTACACGTATGTTTCTTGCTGCAGGATACCACTATCACATCCAAACAACACCTATCATATTTACAAGGAGCCGCCGTAAACAGTGAATATGCCAATCATTAGGTTCGTTGAGCCATCACCAGGTGGTGCTAACAACCTGGCCCGTGGTTATTACGGGCCAAATCATGCAATAAGCTTCAAAAGTGTCTACGATAAACATGAGTGGATTGATCTACTGTTTAGAAAACGTATCTCATTAACTCACAGGTGTTATAGATTGCTCGATTTTGTTTTTACAGGCTGTGATATTCATAAAATGTCAGGTTCGCGGTTGGCACTATTCATCGTCAAGTTTACTAGGGGCACGACTCTGACAAGTAGCATGTCCAGCTTGAGAGATAATACTCATTTGTTATATTTTTTTCCATTGGTTATTGGAAAATGTTCTGCGTTATCTGATGTGTATAATATTTCATCTGAAGAGCCTGTCACATTCTACACGTGGCTTATGAATGAAAATTGACGCCATCCATCTTTACTAAATAAGTACCAAATTATTCAGACGAGAGCCAATTTTTTAAGCTGCATGTAGAATGGACTAAAATGAAGGTTGCAATGACACTATTCACGCCTTTGACACACATTTGCAAAAAAAATCAAAAGCAATGGCTTAAAGTATTGACCAAACGGATGTCCAAATCTCCATATTTAAGTCTAAAAGTAACATACATTAAGCCAAGAGCAACCCAAGGGGGTCTAAGACAACGTAGGCTTTGCCATGGTGATTAACGAACTTATTTTCTCACAAAGTCAATTAGCCCACGTCCCCTGTCCAAAGCACATTTTTCACGTTATACATGTATATATGATTTTTTTTTTCAATCAGTTGTTTCCGTGATTCTGGGAATGATTCCAAGCTTAATGAGTTCTTCGATCATGTCCAGAAAGCCCATTAATCAAACCAGGAACATTGAATTGGGTGCATCTTATATTTTGTAAGGACACATGAAATTGTATCATTACTGCACTTGCTTAATACACTCTATTACATATCAAACAAACACGGTTATTTGAAGGAGAAAATGCCAAAGACCGTGTGCAACTCCTCTTGCCGAAAGGAAAAATGGTTCAAATAGAAATGCCATCTTCGTTATTATATAAAAACTCGAGTGAATTTGCCCACAGGAAATAATCGCTGCACCGATCATAACTGACATGACTTGCTCTTAGGGAGGATGAACGCTCAAATTATGAGACAATTTTGTGCCATTTAATATGCTGTACGTCATCACCTTATGCAGAATGTAATCTTTGATGATACATTAATGTGCAAAATATTGTTTTGGAAATTGAAACGTTTCACTGTGACAATTATTCTTTTATTATTGTATATATTTTATTGTATGCATTTGGTTTGATATACTGTTTAGAAAATGGTAATAAGAAGACGAATATCATATTATTTATGTTTATGTATTCATAAAATTGATATTCTACAATATTTTATATTCTTAACAATACCATGTAATGTAGTGTCCATGAAACCATGGCTATAGTGGATGTCATTTAATACATTTGAATATTATTAACACACAATTGAAAATCCCGATGCTAACTGGAATGTACAAGTGACAAGTAGTCTAAAATCACTGCAAATCCACCCCATGCCCGACTATTCCGAATTTCGCCCACTGAGAATGTACAACACATCTCGAGGCTAATTAAACCAACAGCATCGCTATCAATAAACGTTAATTGATACACAAACCATATGATCCTAGCAATAATTAGCCGACTGTATGGCATTCAACAATGACGAAAGAAAGTTCTGTACCAATCAGCTAGTACCAATATATCTGATACGCGTGCAGTTGAAACCATCATAAACTATACCGAACCAGCGGGCGGTCTGGCTGGCAGCAGCAGGATAGTCCAGGGCCAAGTGCACGTCAGTGAAAAATTGAACAATCCCAACTTGGCAGCTCGTGGACAGGCAAGACGTACGGGCAAGTTCTTGTCCAAATAAATTGTTTCTTGTAGATTTTGCTGCCTATGCAGAGTTTTTTTTAATGCTTCAATTGTCAGGTGAAGCTATTTACATTCGTTTTGGAGTAAGCGGAGTTTTGTAAGTCAATAATCCTCATTTTGTGGAGTGCATGTGAGATCGTTACACTTGCGCAATAACCTTTGCTATAGCTCAGAATAACGCTCATCCCTGTCTATAAGAATATATGTATTTGAAACACACATACTCTCTGCCTGTGTAGTTTTCATTCTGTACCCTTGAACGGTAGAACTGGTGAACAAGTTGGATTGATTCTGAAAGAAAAGAAACGTTAATCATATGCTGTGAATACAGACCACATTAATAAACGAACATGTAGCATCTTCAACTTGAATTTAATAGCATATAGCATGCTCCTATGAACTCATTGAGCCTAGCAAGTTCAAAGGTAAACATTTTCATTCAAGTAATTTTAGACATTTAATTACTAATAACCATGATTTTTTAAAATTAAATAAAGGGATTACACAAAAATATCATTACTTACATTTATGTAAAATAAAACTACATAACAAAGCCCATCTGCTTCAATTTATGATGGAGAGATGTACAAGAACCCAAGTAAAACTCAATAACTATATTTCAAACCCTTATTCTAACTCTACCTCCGACTGGCACGATTCTCATTAGCTCTCATCGTCCATAGGCAGATCCAGGGTTGGGGGGGCGCAGGGGGGCACACGCCGCCCTATTCTCACCAAAACACTTCACTTTCGTAGGATTTTTGGCCATCAATCGCTCTCAAAAGCCATGAAATTCCTGAAGTCCGCCCATCACCCTTTTCCAAAAACCTGGATCTGCTATTGGCATCCTACCTTGGGGTAACATTTGTGCAGGCAGCAGCAGGCGGTGACGATGAGCGTGAGCGCGATGAGGAGGAGCAGGAGGCACGTGATGAGCACGCACAGCACGCACAGGTACAGCGTGGTCGTGTAGCGTATGGATTCGCACGACCCGAGTGGCAGGTAGCCGCCTTGCCGGTTCTGATCCCTGGGACGGAAATACATTTAATAGCAGAGGATGCTATGCCAGTGAATAGATTGCTATTTTGTCTTTTTCCAGTGTTTTATACACTGGCTTGTACCCAATTAATTGCGTCCGTCCGTCCTTCTGTCCTTCCTTCCTTTCATCCGTCCGGTTCGTTACCCCTCTACAGGTCGCATCGTTTGAGCTAGGATACTCAAATTTGGCATGTCGGTTGGAAATGGTGACCACACGAACCCT
The DNA here is from genome assembly GCA_019095985.1 of Streblospio benedicti. Taxonomy (NCBI): domain Eukaryota; kingdom Metazoa; phylum Annelida; class Polychaeta; order Spionida; family Spionidae; genus Streblospio; species Streblospio benedicti. The sequence goes on from CM032660.1 coordinate 38,991,190, forward strand.
ATTTCACATGGGCCCAAACGGTCTATATTTGGGCCCATTTGGGCCCATTATTAGGTCCATTTTACTAGTATTCAATATGCTTTGGCCATCATGGAAAAATCAATATCATAAGGCAGCAACGTTAGTCTAGCCCGGTGCTGTTAGCTGCTGAAATGTGAATATTGATTTTTTGCCAATATATAGACAGTGGCATTCCAGTGTTTTTCCAGGTATAAAACACTGTTTTGCCCTCACTGGGGGCGCTTTTCATTTTCATTCTTATGCTGTTAATAACTATTCCAAAAATGATCAAAACTTTACATATCTTTATTTATTTAGATGTTTCGAGTCAACAGACTTCTTCCCAAATTTGTTGATGTTTACACTACCATGACATTACTATATAGACCACGATATACAAATTATTGAGACCTATTTCAGAAATATGACAATATTATTACTCCAAAGTATCACTGTGCTCTTCGTACCACCAACGCCCAAAGGGGAGCTGAAACGCAAAATTAAAAGTGTTGTCCAGGAAGTGGGTAAAGGGACAGTTAATATACAAGTGATAGAAAGAGCGGGTCAAAAATTATGTCACTTACTGCCAGGGTTAAGAGAAGAGACTGACTGTGAGAGAGGAGACTGTGTTATACATGAGTTTGGAGGAAAAGGGAATTGTAATAAAGAAGGGGCTGTATACCAAGGTTAATGTAAGACATGTACAGAGAAAGGGATCAAAAGCATATATATTGTCGAAACAATTAGGTCAACATATGTCAGAGGTCAACAGCACCTCAAGGCCATACAAAACCCTGTTCAGAACAAGAACAAAAACGCTTTTGCAAAGCACATTTTTGGGAAACATCCTCGTTCAGGATCAGAATATTTGACCTTTGACATTGCGCGGGAAGAACATTCTGAGGATGCCAACAGTTGTTTGGCGAAACTGTAAATGTATTAAAAATATCTAGTGTTGTGAACAAAGAAAGATGAACCAATATATTTAATACCAACACAATGAACACATTCAAGAATATGTGGTCTATATAGTAATGTCATGGTAGTGTAAACATCAACAAATTTGAGAAGGAGTCTGTTGACTCGAAACATGTAAATAAATAAAGATATGTAAAGTTTTGATCATTTTTTGGAATAGTTATTGACAGCATAAGAATGAAAAAAGACAAAATAACATGAATCCATATGCTGTATACCAAGTTACTAGAATATTTTATAGATTATTTCTGGATTCATTTCTTCAATGAAGAGTAGGCGGAATTCAAAAGCACATTGAGTACTGAGAATATGATGGCGTGTACTTTTTAAAGTATTTTAAGCATTTAAGCAAATATGCTCTGTGCAACAGTGGAGAAATTGAGAAATTATACCAAAGAAATAATGATACAAGGCTATACATTGTATTACTTTTTTGCTGACATTTATATGAGCTGGCTTCGAATTTCTTACGATCCACCTCTTTGTAAAGTGAGAGGCATTAGAACGTTGCTTCCATATTCCCTTGCATATCCAACATGTTCGCATTAATAAGAAGATAACAGAGAATAACATTATTTTGTCCTACCACGAGCAGCGACATAGCTTGGCGTCATCGAAGCAGCTCCCATAGATTTGAATATTGACACCATAAATTTCTGGATCGAGATAGCCAGCAAATGTGAAATAGAGGTAGCTGAAAGGCTGAGAAATCGACGTCACAACGATCCATATCAGCATCTGAAATGTAGTGATCATACTGTTTCAACATGGAATTGTGCTCATTCATTCATCAATGCTGTAAAAAGCTACATATATCACCACGCCCAGGTTGATAAATATGCAATTGTTATCAGTGTTCTGCCTAAATATCTAAATCCGACTCAGTTACAAGTCTGCATAAATTGGTTCTGGGGTCGAGAACATTGACCTTCATTCCTTAGTTTTTAATTTTCCCAATTCTATACCATACATGAATTACGTAGACCCGCTCGTACCATTGACTAGTATGGCTGTCAAGAATACGAATTAGTTGTTGTTTTATTTTGTCTGACTTATAGTGTTGGGTCTTCACTTGATATTACAGTTGTCTTGATAACTTAAAAGAGTACATCCGGACCCTTAAAGATGCTAATGTACGAACACGATCTTATTTTTTGACATGCATGTTTGGTTCTCGTTCATTCCAATAATTAACTTAATTTTCAAAGCCAAACTACATATGTGGCAGATGACATTCACTGATGCAGTTGCCTTTGTTTTAAGCAATAGGGCAAGCAAGGAATTGCGTAAAATAACGTAGAAACTGGCTAACATCGAATTGATCAATCTATCTTGGAAGGGAATTTTCTCTAATATTTTTAGATAAATTTACAATATTTACTCTTCAAACTATCCATAGGCTCAAATAGTACCCTCTGAATTGCTTGTAAAACTTCACACAGCTCGACCCCGTGAACTTACCACGAGTCGTTTGGCGGAGATGGCGCTGACGGCCCCCAGAACCCCGAGAATGCACGGCTGCAAACAACGCAACAGCAGGGTCAAACGGGTACACTATACATTCTTAAGACAGGCTAAATAGGTACAGTTGCTATACTTGCCATCATGGGCCCCAGCATCATGTGAGGGATGTTGTATGTATACTGCTATTATTTACAAACACCATACCATACTTATCATATATTTACCCTTTCTATATAAACGAAATGTACATGATACAGTGTTTCTAAATCTATTCGTGATTCAACAATATACATAAGCACACACACACACACACACACACACACACACACACACACACACACACACACACACACACACACACACACACACACACACACACACACACACACACACACACACACACACACACACACACACACACACACACACACACACACACACACACACACACACACACACACACACACACACACACACACACACACACACACACACACACACACACACACACACACACACACACACACACACACACACACACACATGATACTGAGGCCCATGCTTGCAATCTAGCTAATACAATAACTTTCTTGATACTAATCTTAATAATCAAGTCGATGGTGGTATTCATTCCTGTTACGTTACACCATCAAATCACACATAATGGTTTGCTTCTTTCTTCCCAGTTTTATGCTATGTTTAATTAGTTGATAGCAACTTATTACCCGAACAATAGCACGCACAGATTACGTAATAATGTATGTGAAACCTTTTACTTCCACATGTACAAAAAGACACTTACCAGAATACCAATAAGCCACAAATTTGGAATGCCATTGCCACTCAAATGTTGATTGATTCTAGCACCCAGGCTAATAAGCGCAATTCCTAAAATAGAGAGCAAAATAGGTAAATTGATATGCAATTGTCATTCAGTCCATTCACTGATTTCTTTAGGGTTTAAACGGGGTTGAATTTGCTGAACAGGGCGAAAATATTGATGGAATGGAGTATTGGACGTACACACGGCTGAGCTGATGTGCAAAATTGCCTTTGAATTTGTAATTAGCCATTTTATGGATATTACTTAGTTTATTGTAAGCTGTTTGGCGAAAGGGACCTTTGTATTTCATCTTTATATTCTATACTTATACTCTCTCATGTTATGAAGACGACTCTCATTTCAGATCCTCATCACAATCTCGTAACCATGCAATCAAACGATAATCATATAAAACATAAGTTATAAAGTAATATTTGGGGAATATAAGTGGCCAAATATGAGTATAAGACACGCACCGAGCAGCTAATGATAGCAGCAGAACAAATACTGTAACCCATATAGACTGTTTATGTCCATATATTCTTTTATGTCCATATTTTATCCTTGGGACATTATCAACGTTTTGCACACACGTTGCACATTTATTGGCGTTGTTAGTGTAACCAGCCAACAACGGCGATAACATTTAAAAGAACATTGTATTTGTAGTTTGGCTAGCATAACGTAGTTTCATTACGTTCAAGAGCTAAACTGTGTGACTCCATGTTGAAAATGTGTGAAGGGAAATGTAAGCGCCAATACACCCTTAAATTGATTTCTCTAATTGAATGCCAATACAATGCGAGTTTAACCTGGTACAGGTTTTCTTGATAATTCGCATTAATTATGGTATACATGCAGTCAACAACTGTAGTGATGTATGTCGAGAAGCATTGATACAGAAATGTACATACGTCATAGCAGAAGTAGCATCATAGAAATGATAATAGAAAATTAGCCTAATTTGGATATGCCTAAACGTAGTTTACCACAATAATGACAATTTGAAGTGCATGCTCAATTCGATTAATACAATCACGCAACAGTTTTACGTACACGGTGCCAGTAAATGGTGGCAACAGTCGCATGAATCTCTGCTTTGATTCATGTGTACTGACTGATATAAACACAAACGCAGCACCGCATGCGTAATAGTGACATCCCAAACAAATCTCGATACACGTACAATGCACGGTAATCTCTAGGCGCCATAACTTACCAGTGAAAAGGATTAGTGTGTTTATGACAATGATGGTCCAGCGGAGGCCCGATGGGGGCTCCGTGGCGTGCAGTTCGGACATCATGAGCATCATCATGTTGGCCGGCACTCCCTGCAGGGCCTCATCACCTCCACGTAATCCTTATAATGCTGGTCAGATCTTCGTAAGTAGAATATAACACATAATCTCTTGGGGCATCATATTATTCTGGTGGGCTTTAAGTCATGAAGGTTGTTGTTGTTATTTTCAGTAAAAAAACAACTGTCTTGAACAACTTGAACTTTTGTCCTGATTGTTTTGCTTTGCTATCAATACGTGTGTACGATGAGAATATTAAAGTTGCGGTGTTGCAACTGTTGCATATGCTTCATATCATGGGGAAGAGTTTTGTTCGATGATTTTCTGTTTTACCAATGCAGTCGTGCAACTATAAAATATTATGAATTTAAATTCTGCCTACCGGAGTATTCCGAATATTTTTAATAATGCAAATTTGCTACATAAAATCTTTGCGCAAACTAACTTCATTTCAAGTGCTTAATGTTGAGCTGTGAATTAGAACTCAAAACTCCATTGCATCGTGTTAGCTTGGCGTCTATATAATTATCTTGTGATGACTATTGTCACACAAATCTCTCGGGAATAGAGAGCCTGTAAGTGCCGCTAATTGCTTTGAACTGATCACAACTACTCCCACTTAAAGTCTATTTTTATATCCTAGCAAATCCATTTAAATTGCTATCACATCACCTGGCTCGTAGAGCATTTGCTCCCCGTTGGTTATAAGTAGAACGAGATTACTCCTATGATTAAATTTAAATTGGGTGCTTTTAAAATGCAATCCAACTGTTTCGCTTGTTATCAGAATGTTTGGGAAAATGCTGAGTTTATGTGATTGGTTCTACACTAACTGAAAAGCTTTCACACGCCAGATATTTAATACAATTGAGTCGTCCACTAACATTACTCCATCATCTCGATTTTCAAACCTGAAAGGCTTCGCGACAGTTGCTTTATACCCTGAGCAAGGGGCCCACGGTAGACTAGTCAGCCGTGCATAACATCTGGTAGAGACTCAATGAAAGAGAGTTAATAGTTTCCATGCTACTCATTGTAGTATATTGATGTTCGCACGTAGATAATCTACGTTAATGATGTTCTATGAATTGGTGTGCTTCGAAATAATGAGTACACGTATTGTTACAAATGATGGTACCACTGGTATTACAGTATGATTAATAAACTGCAAGTTTATAACACTATTACAAACAATATACATAATAAACCTGAGTGTTACAAAACCAACCGCACATGGTAGCTGTATAATAGTATCAAATAATAAAGCATTATTTTAGAGGCGTTAGTAGTACATTGTCAGCTTATGGGTGGGGCTGCGTGTGATGATGAAGCCAGTGGCTTTACTGTTGGTCCATATTAAGGGTTAATATTCACAGTTTTCGATGCTAACTCGAACACGCTAGGTCCTAAAATAACAGGTATAAAACTTACTGTTTAAGATAAAAATCCTTACATGTATATTGAATAAGATATTTTTCAAGATTTAATACCTTGCCTAGGTCGCAATAACTCGAAAGTTCTCCAGTCTGCCTATGTCTCCTGCGGGTCCAGCAAACCCATAACGGGGCTGTGATCGGATGTGCTGACAATGTGCCGTGATTTGCTCTGTTTTAATAGATGTATTAAAAGGTTTTATGTGTCTACTAAAAGCTCATCCTTCTCACAATGTACTTAACAGTATTTTGCTTCTATCAAAGCAGAGTTATTTTTATCTTACATTAGAACACGAAATACAAGAATATGACACGCAAGATTTATATTTATTTCATGCTTGCCTTTGATTATTTATCACAGTTATATATCCGAACTATTGATACTGTAGTTAGTACATTTCTTTAGTTTTTATTTTACTTTAGGTCAGAATATTTGACCATAGTCAATTGGTCAATGTTCGCAACAATCTTGTATAATTTGGACATCGAATTCTTCCATATCTAAACACGTTGCTGTCAATATGTATAAAATAATATCTCCACTTTTTTTGCCTTAATGGATATCTCCATCCCCATCAAGTTATTTATAGCCGCATTGAGACAGGCAGTGACAAGAATTATCCCCTCTTGGCAGCTTACTCCAAGACTATACTCTTACTATATCGTCTAACGGCACATATATGTCACACTAGAACTCGTCAATCTATGGTGTATAGCGCTGCGTATACGAGTTTGTTGGATGTTTTATATCTTTCCATTTCCTTAGGACGTAGCCATGGGAATCGAAAAGTGCTAAAGTTCTGCTATTAAGAACTACTTGGTCCGTGTAGTGCACGATATAGCCTGGTTCCGCGAAAGTGCACTGAATATGAATAATAAAACGATTGGAAACATGAACTGTACATTGGAGTATATCGCACTGCTACAGAAATTATCTATTTCACATGCGTAGCGTATGAATTAATGGTGAATTATAAGAGGGTGCTTCCACTCGAGTTGTAAACATGTCTTCTTCAGTCAGTTTTCTCGTGTGATTAGGCACGATGATAGTTTAGTCATTCAAACACTAAATATGATGCCAGTCACACGGAATGAAGTATATGCTCTCCTTTGAAATGAGTAAATTCATTGGAAACTGACGACTTCAATCATGAATTGAGTAGTAAATTATGCACAACTCTAAGGTTGGTGAGTTTTTTTTTTTCTTTTTTCTCTTTTCACTATATATTCTAACAAAACTGGTTTGGTGTTGTGTAGGTCTCCAGTCGCAATCGGTAGGTTGAATGCAGAATGTAAAGTAGGAATACGTACATTATTACCGGTAATGCGTACCTTCTTAGAGCTATCCTTAACGTCACGTGATCATGTCACACCACGCCCATGTTTATTTGACCGCGTTTTGTACTGGTGGTCGTTAACTTAGATATAACCACACATTACTCACCATCCAAGAAAACAAAGTGTGATCAATGTCCACGTCCCCGCGAGACCATATGGGATCCATTAAACGCTCCCCTCAATAGCCTCGTAAATCACAGAATTAATGGCATCAGGGATTTCTTTATATCATGAATGTGTACGTTTATTTTCATTAGCACACTTCGCTAAATATATTTTAATTGTTCATTGTGTGCTGTTATTTGACTTCTACATGCCATTATGATAAGAAACTATGCATGAAAATATCTGAAGTCTCATAACTAATAAAAAACAGAAGATTATAGTGAACGCTTGTTCTGCATTCTTTGATTGTGTAAATTATGTTCTGTAATCAATTGCAGTGGTTCATTAGTTTGGTCTATTTAACTTATCGTATTTGCACTACAAAGAGGGTGGTATATACAATTTAGTGAGACTTCAGATATGGGTTTTCAATTCATTGAGAATTGAGATTTGACCTTTCAATTCATTGAGATCAATTGATTGAGTTTTGAGAAAAAAGCTTTTGCATTGAGATTTGTAACATTAATTTATTGAGATTTTGAGATCAAAGGGTGGTATATGCCCCCATCTACAAAAACACAACTAATTATATGAATAAACGGTTGTTAGGTAAATTGCTTATATATATATTATTATAAGGGAAGATTGCCCACACCACCCAATAGGGCCCACCCTTTAAGTACTCATATCTGTTTTAGACGTATTTCAAATTCTGTGCAAAGCTGTATTTTTCATTGACAATTGACAATAAGCAATCTTTAGAGTAACTATCCCGATGAAAGCAAAATGTGTTTTCTGTAATAGATCACATCAACTCGTAGGATACAGCGCCTCTCAACCAGCGTATGCAAAAACATCGAGCTGAGTAAACAGCGAGTAAAATTTCATTTCCAGATGGATAGAAATGTCCACAGAATAAATATTTGCAAAGTAATTGTTACTTTGCATTCTTTCTGATTTCACGATGGGTCTTTTTCTTTAATTAGTTTGAAGCCGGAAGATTCAAATGTGATTGTTTTGTTTCGCTTGGGTGATACGATAGATCCATGAGCACCGTCCCCAAATGATCATTCAAAACAAGCATTCAAAACAATTTCTTTTGACAACGATGTTCTACGACACGATTTTCAAATCGACTGCTACAGGTACTTAACTTTGGGAAAGTAGCTCCCCTGAGTTCTGAAATTTACTGACCATACTACAGAAGAAATGCGGTGGATTCCTAAGCCTTTTAAAGCAAACATTAATCCGTGTGTAACTTTAGAGTATTCATACGAACACGAATCATGTCCGTGTGTAGACTCATTTTGAATGTTGATGACTTGGGTTTTTAGTACATATACTAACTATAGGTCACACATCAAACATAGCTAGTCCACAAAACTGTGATTGAAACTTAAGCCAGCCCTGCAACCAGAGCCGATCTTGTCTCTTTGCAACATCAACGACATGTGTCATACATACAATCACGTGCAATGCAGCACCTAGTGTAGAATTTCTGTGAAATGGTGAAATGTCAAACTATATATGGCAGAAAATAATGTTGAACTGTTGCTTCACAGTCATACCACTAAGTCTTATCAAAAACTGCCTCCCTGCTGATACTACACAATAAGAGCAACGTATTGAGTTTAAGCTTGTATTTTTTATTTTTGTACTTCCACATTCTAGTGTCACCTGACCATTGGTTGAAAACCATCAGTAGCATTCTAACTGAGGCCAGCAAGTTAATTTTGCATCCTAATGGTGTGATTCTCCAGGGCATTCATCAGCTCCTCCCGCTCCGTCTCTGAGCCCATGCCTCGTTAAGAAGGCCTTCTCTCTGTAGCAGTTTCCATAAATGTTTAATACTGTAATTCAATGCATCTTTTCACCTCCCTTGAAGTCGCACACTGAATACATTTGGGTCGTTCTTATCTTTATACGCGAAGTAGTCTGTTACGAACCTCTTGCATTAACTAATACGACCAAGAAAGGTTTTTGGCGTGTTTGAAAATCACCGGGGACTTACAATGTTTAGCAAGGCAAATGAAGCTATGGCGCAAGCTACATTACAGTGACATGAAAATGAAAGCTTTTGAAATGGAAACAATGGTTATAATATGAGTGTAGCGTTAATAAGCACGTGTCAGTATATTGTTAATGTTATCGTATACCAGTATTATTACCAGCGTAACAAATATTCTATATAAGAATTGTATGCATAGGTATAACGCAGGCCATCTCAGAAAAATAATCTTTAATTTTTCGCCATGCGACTGAAATACTGTTTGTTATAACTGAGTGATCCCAAAATTGCCGGTCCATGGGGGCATGGGTTAGGGGTTTCCCCTCCACCCACGTCAAGTCGCCCGCCTTTGAGCACCTGAGAACATACGTAATTTCAAAATCGTTCGGTGTTTGGGGTGTACACCCCATACCCCGAGAGACGGATCAATAGATCATGTCCTGATGCCACAGAAGCGATTAAAGAATGCGTTGTGTAAATGGAATCTATTGTTGCATTGTAAACAAAATAGCACAAGAATATCTTATACCACTGTACAGGTATACATACCACAGTTGATTGATCAAGACAGTGTGGACACATGACGGGGCTGTATAGATGGGATATGTATACAATGTAGTTGTAAAAGACCACGGTAGTGTTCCCCATATCCTTGGAGGGTGTTTGTCAAGCTCGTTGACAAGCTGCCATTATCTGACGTATCATGCAGCCCGGAACAACGCAATTACACACACTTTACATCTACGTAATCACTCAGTGTCCCTAGGAAAGAGTAGCATTATACGCATTTGATGGCCATTGTCTTGGGAGAAAACCAGCGCGTGTTACTAAATATAGGTTGATTGAATTTTTGCTTTTTGGAATAATCACCATACCAAAGCAAGAGATGCTATCAACTTCCGTACAAGTCAATGTGGACGTCTCTAACCATGCATTTGAATGCACAAGTTTGTGGCTATAACAACTGTCTGATAACTCAAAAAGGAACAATACATTTTTGTGTATTAGTGATGACCGAGCAGAGATTTGTAGGGCTGTGGAGACATGGCACGCTATCGTGTGTTCACAGTTGTATCTTAAATTTGTGGGTGAATGAAACTAACATATGAACAAAAAATGAAATATATATTTTGAATATTCTGTTGACACCTATAATTACCTACTGATAACAAGCACTTTGCATGAAATCTGTGTATGTAAAGAGAAGGAACATGGTTGTTAAATGAACGGGATAAGATCAGAATTACAATGCTTAACCTATATACTGTCGATAGATAGCATTGCCATTATCAGCACATATTTGCCCTCTGGATTTTCAGTTGAATGTCCATTGCATAATCACGCTTTTCCCGTATTTTTTGTTGGAACGTGCTGGTTATCCAGAAAATCTGGATATTCCTGATCACTACCCTGTGTTTGTGAGCACACAGCAATAATCCCCGATATTTGCTAATACATCACTCTACGTGCCAATTTAAGTAATCATAAAAATCACGATTCACATTGGATGTTAGCATGACAATGTCTAATACCCCCAAAGTTTCACATTCTTTTGCAGTAACAATAAATGGAGGCCCATAAAGTTGGGGTTTAATTTTCTCTCTATTGTGCGTTAACACACTTACATCTTTTAATCTCGTTCCCTCTTGGCCCACGTCACGAAATTGGAGGACCACTTTCTGGTAAGTGGTTCTATATCAACATCAATATCTAACTAGATCAACCGTGCTCGGAGAGTAGAGCGTCACCTGAACAACGATGACGTATGGGCAATAAAGATGGTTACTGAAGGGCTATGAAAATCATGATTAAAAGTACACAATTACAATGTATGTAATCAGCCACAAACAATATGTGTGCTTGTTGCCAGTGTCTAATAATACTGGCTCTATCATGCTACATGTTGAACTTGCAGCAGAAAACAGCGAACAGCACCAATAGACTTTTGCTGCTGAGTGTAATATTGATTTTTCATCGTGCATTTGGCACTACTAATTATGTCAAAA
>CM032660.1:39002742-39083273 GCA_019095985.1 Streblospio benedicti
GAAATGGAATATTTGCAAAATAACATTTGCCTTTCAACATTACCATATATAGTTTATTGAAGATAGTCGTGATACAAATATACATGTATTAGCAGAGGCAGATCAACGAGGGTGGGGGGGGGGCAAAATGCCTTATTGTCATAGGGTTTTTGGCATGAACGTTATCGATTGCACGCACGAAACCCATGCGATCCCTTTACTTCCTTTTCTGAAAATCTGGATCTGACTGTATATTAGAAAGGTTGTTAGCGAAAATTATTTTTTGCCCAGCTGGAATTTGATTTATTTTCTTTACACATTTAACAAGTTATTTATTGCCTGATACCTGATGTTGGCAGCAAAAACACATTACGGCAGACTGTTCCCTAGTAAGGTACTTGAGGAGGTACTGTCTCGCCAATCATGCCACACTTTAATTTGTGCTGAAGGAGAACACTTCTTTTCGATAATAACATGAATATATGTCGTATGGATATATTTCATGAAATCTTTACTTGGTATGAGCCAAAACTATTTATTTTGGGTATAAATTGCATGGTTTTTTAAGTATAACCTTCCAAGAATGTCCCTTGAATAGGATCAGTATTTGTGAGTTTCTTGAGTTGTTCTAAATCCAGGTGATTGCTTTGAGTGTGCTGAAGTCACAACGTACACGGGTGTTCAATGGAGTAAAATTATCGACTTGACATTGCAATGAATGACGCACTCGTAAAGTAAAGGTGGTGGGGATGTGTCGGCGAGGAGAGGGGTAAATAAGTACAGAACAACAAAGATAATGATTATCTATGAATATTCTGCATAGTTGAAACATTATTTCTGCGAAATCGCATCATTTTTTTAAATTTAAATTTGCATAAAATTGCAATCGAAATATAGATATTTCGTTAACATTAAAGAGTAGCAGAAATAAGTTATGTGTGTAGCTCCATTTTGTTATTGTATAAATATGTGGAATAACAAGGAATACACGTAAAATGCGCTAGTGCGAACATTTTCACACCCTATGTTGTGTAACTTCAATAACATTGATTGTAACACAGAAGCCTGTGATTCAAAACCATTTGTCGTCTTCCCAGCACAGATGACAAATGTTATTTGTAGCAGATTTCATTATGATAAACACAATGCCACTGATGCTTTTCCTCCACTGAGAATTGCAACATGAATAGTATACAGTATATTAGACTTGCTACACAGTTTGATTTCAAATGAAAATGTTGCAAAAAAATGTTGTAAATGCAGTATATACCATGAAGGAGTTCATATCAAATTATTGTCGATACGTCAACAAAAGGGTTACCTATTTTATGATTGAAGTGTTTTTCAAAGATTGTTAGGACACTCATATATTAGGATGTTTACCTAAATTGTTAGACGCTAAGTTGAACAGGAATTTTCTTGGCATAAGCGAATCCATACAACGCATTCAGGCGCATCGGGTTAAGTTGTCAACTTTGGCATGTTTTATAACGATTTTGCCAAAAGTACATGTACAAGGTCTAAACTTTTCTGATATGAACGACCAGATTTAAACACAGAAAAACGTGTGTTGCCAACGAGTTGCTCAGGACGACTTTATTCATTTTGTGATGGTTCTTCTTTGCAATTGTTTCATTTGCAAATTAGGTGGTTACTCTAGGATAAATTGCAAACTGTAACATGATTTGACTTATGGTCCACTAATGTATCGCAATCCCTTAACCCAACATAACTGTTTTAACGAGATTTACCCAAAACGTGTATTAGTCACAAAATTTTGAATATGCTTAAAATTTACCAACAAACTAGTTGGTACAGATTTTATTTGCCGGTGCGCCTCAACTGAATTCGCCCATGTAGAAGACGGGCTTTACTTGGTAAATTAGGATGGAGCGCCACAACACAGCCTAGAAAACGTATTACAAACAAGTCTATGATGAATGCAACTGCTCGATTGTTGCGCTCGCGGCAATGGGCAGAGTGGCTCTTGTGGCAGAAGGTTGCTCCATAGGTAGTTTCCGTAGAACTAGGGTAGTGCTAAGCAGCTTACCTTGCTATTACGGCATATTATAGTGCTATTATATTTCAGAGCGTAAGCTTGAACTGGATATTTGCTATTCACACTTCTGAAAGCATGAATGTGCGTGACAAACAGTCTTCATTTTCAAAGATTATGTAATCATGGAATACGAATATTAGCGTCAATGTGCATGTATCTTCGAAATATAGAATGGCTGACTTCTTTGTTGTGATGAGCTTTGTTCTTTGATACGCGTACCCGTGAAGCAATTGCAATTGTGGAATCATTTATATTGAAATGGTTCGTCCAGATAGGTAGTAGTGTCTTTTTGTTCACTCTTTGTTGAAAATATCGACGCATAGAACAATAAACATGATGTTTATGACTGATTTCTACCCATATGAAGCCTCCTGGTGCCTGAGAGTAACCGTCGCGTCATTCAACGTGCTTATTTCCATTTCTGGTAATCTCTATAGTTTGTTTACTATGTTCAAACTACGTTTTGGGGCTGCATACGCTCATACAGCCAAACAAAAGTGAGCGCTGCTTTAGAAAGTCTATCTTTGTTACAGGTTTGGCTCTGGTAGGATTAGGGAAGGAGATAAATGACCACCTGGCCAGCTATTTCTCACTGCCAAAACTGTGGCTCATTGGCGTGATTGTATGTAAATTATTATCTTACTACTCTTCTTTATTACTCGCAGGGGTAAAGCCGTTGGGGTGAGGCCGGTAGTTATTCCAACACGATGGAGGCATAGTCCGTCGCTTCAAATTTTTTCTGGCACATACCTTTTAAATGATGAATTACAATAGCAGAAATTTGAATAATGAACAGAACATATATTTGAATCGATAGATAAGGTCTCTATTTTCTTGAGGTAACTCCCGGAGTTACCCCAACAGCTTTACATCGGTGATTACTAGAGTATATTGGTCTTTGTATTTTAATACAAATTGGATCATATTCAGAGTTCTTACTTCTGATAAACCATTCACACTTTCTTGTCGTATTGAGTTAACGTATTGCAGAGTAGCGTATCAAGAGGGGGGTATATACCACCCCTTGATCTCAAAATCTCAATAAATTAATGTTACGAATCTCAATGCAAAAGCCCTTTCTCAAAACTCAATCAATTGATCTCAATGAATTGAAAGGTCAAATCTCAATTCTCAATTAATTGAAAACCCAAATCTCAACTCTCACTAAATTGTACATACCGTCCTCTATCAAATTATCAGACGCAACTACACGACTTCCATGTGTCCAGATACAGAGATGAACTTTCGTTGCATAAATGACTTCCAAAAACATTGTATTAGTAACAAACGAAAACTGCATTCTATATAAAACTCTGCGTAACATCAAAACGAATAATCCTAAATGCATGAGGTGAGAGAGCACATCAGTCGTTTGTGCAGCACAAATACACAGACAAAGGATCAGAGCGTGTGAATCCACCATAGGCCCTGTGAATCCGACCACATCGTTGGAAAGGGAAACGTCATGGCCAAACAGTGTCATACAAGCTAATACCAGTATGATGCACGCGGTACCCACGACGTACTTTAAATCAGCAAGATGCAATATGTCATGCACCCTCTATAATCGCAGGCTAAAATCCAGATAACTGATTAGTAACAATGCATGGCAACGAGGGATAAATGACACAAACCGGTGCCACTCCTTATATAATGCATGGCGCTTTGACTCGGGCTTTTTACGTGTAAGTGTTACGTTGATTGACAAGCTGTAGTTTCTCCATTCCGCTAATCAATTTACATTGATGATGTTTGCCCGCCACCTATATTCTATATTTCAGCCCAGCATTTTGGGAATTTCGGGAGCACTGACGGTGCTGATAAACAAGAGGAAATGGGTGAGTCTTTATATATGGTTCAACCGCATAATGAAAAGCAACACACATCTGCACAGGTTTATATACTTAATGTACACATTTTCACCTTCCCATTGTGCATTTCTTTTACAAAACGATACCCTGCCATACACCACCATGTGACGAATAGGCGGAGGTCGGCAGACTTAAGACGACCCGGGATGGGTTGAAAGCTATCGAGGTATGCTTTGTAAAAATTGCACAATAGCAAGGTGAAAATGTATACACTAAGTAAATCGTGTACGCAATATCGGTCACATACCGAGATCGAGACCAACACACAGGACACTTAGAGAGTGTATATTAGTATAACTATGACATATAACCAGCCCAAGTCACGTCAAACGGACAGACAAATTCACTGTAAAGAAAGGGTCGCAAAAGAGAGACAAGTAGAACCTCCAATTAAGACCATCACTATAATGCGACCACCTCTATAATAAGATCACTTTTCTCGGTCCCAATCTTTCAAAATGACTTCAATGGGAACCTCTGTATAATAGAGACAGTCTCCCTGTTGTTACCACCTACCACTGGTCCCAAAGGTGGTCCTAATAGAGAGGTTTTACTGAGGTTTTACTGTACTGCTGTACATGTACACTTAATGCCGAGTTGTGTTTTGTGCCCAGATGTTGACGTGGCTGGCTCTCGCGTCCACGTCCACAACTCTCAGCTACGTGTACTTCAGCGTGAGCGGCCACCTGCGACCCGAGCTGTACCGCGTCAACATCCACGTGTACAGCAGTTGCCGGCACATACCCGCAATCTGCCAGTGCACGTGGTATGCTCACTCACACGCGCACTTACATTTGAGCGGATTGCCTGTTTGTTTTTATTCAAACAGACAAGCACACGCACATCCTTGTTGCGTAGCGTTCTGAATTCATGATAACTCTGTCTGTGTACATGTCTGTTCATCAGCCTGCTCATTTAAGTAACTAATCAACCAAGTAACATAGCCCAGCAATAACGTGTAAATACAATTCAAAATAGCATAGTCACCCTCTGATGATTGTTGGTGTATTATATCAGTATCAATAGGTGTAACATCCTGTTATTCTTACCAAATGACTGATAAATCCCTATTTGCTGGAACCCTGAACCCATAGTTTCCACCAAACAGCCAAGTACAGAACACGACTTCTCAGAACACGACTTTAGACTGTGGTCCGTTACAGGCTGCTTGCGGATCCCTCGGGCGCCCTGCCGCTGTCCTCTTGCCAGTCCCTGCGCTACACGACCACGCTGTACCTGTGCGTGCTGTGCGTGCTCATCACGTGCCTCCTGCTCCTCCTCATCACGCTCACGCTCACCTTCACAGTGTGCTTCTGTCTGCACAGGTGCATCCCCAAGGTGATGTATTCATGTCATTATTAGGTTAAATAAAATGTCTTCAGGTTTCAGTGCATACGTGCACCATTAAATGCTTCTTCCGCTCCCGGATAAAACTCGTCAACAAACACATTTCATTTTCTTTCTGTTTGTAGGACAGAAAGGAGTTGTTCGCAAATTCTGTGCAAGCATTCAGGATGAAACCTATGCGACGAATGGACAGTTTGTGTCTGTCTAATACATACATACTGATGGAGAAAGACAGGTGTTCCGATGAACATATGATGCTTTGAAAAAAAAACATGCTTTACTAGGAATTGACAAAGCCAGATCTCTTTATGTAATGCTAGTCGAATACTTATGTACACAGACATACCCATTACCCAAAGAGTTAAGTGGGCTGCGGCTTGACTCCAGGCTCGTTTACGCATTTGGAGGTCCTGCTAACATTCATAGTCTTTAAAGAACATGTCTATTAGCAAGGTCATAAATTGATGGATGGTGTGATTCCTGTCCAGATGCTAATAAAATATAATCAGGTCTCCCTATATTTGGCATGCATATCAAAGGAACACTGCATGGCAACCATATTGCATTTATAGCCGAGCTCTAACGAAGATCTACAACTATTTGATAGTTGGCCGTAATTCTATTCTTGGAAATGTGCAATGTGTATGGAACGTTATAGATGTTTTGGTATGTTCTACACTCATTCATATCTATACATGTGTATTACACGTATTGGCAGAATGCTACGATCATAAACTATTGTAACGGGAGTTTTTATTCTTATTTTTTTTATGGAAAGTCACCTGGACTGACGCTTTTGTACAACATACAAGCCCACTAACTGATTATCAGTTTTCGTTTATGTGCTTCGGCAATTGGTATATGCTTCACTTGGTGCATGCTTTTTGTCAGATGAACAACACATTTCTCATAAATCAAGAATGATGAATGTTCAACAATCAACGCCAAATGTCGTTTTCTGGATCGTTATCCCGAAGATGCTACATGAATCATGATGATGATCTTTTGAGCCTGCTTGTATAAAAATAAAAACATGTGTGTGAATTATCGTTTATAATAGCCAGTTAATAATGAACGATTTGAGACAAGGACACAAATATCAACCAGTTGTTAATACAGTTTTACAGACACGGCAACAAATGTTGGAAACAATTACTGGATCCGCGTTTAAGGAGATGAATGGACTCCGCTGACTCCCGATCCCATTATCATGGCCTTCTTAAGCTGAGCGATAGCTGGGTGTCAAATGGCACCATAAACAACTTCAGACATACATCACGAGTAAATCGAAAGGTCCCAACAATATCACATTCACACGGACCTGTGTCGGGCATATATGGTTTATAAACGAGTCCATATATGTTACTATTATCATCTTAAATTAAGAATATATATACAAATGAATAAAAACACATACTTTGTGTGATCATGAGTGTTTCCAAAGCTTGCTTGTGTTTTCAATACTATTCATTGTCTTGTGTGCTCTATAGCGAGCACGTTCATAGCAATATATTGATTTGACCTTGGACAATCTTCAACAGCTGAGCTGATGGGATGAGAACTCACGACTTTGTGGTTATGAAACCACAAAGATACCAAAATGCAAAGCAGCTATTGAAGGACTGAAGCTTTTTCCAACTGGTATGCGTCCTACTCTTGGGATAATGGCGGTATCATGCTTATCTCAAAACCATAGAGTTGTGAGTGCGAGTCCCATTAGGTCATATGCATGTAGTTAAATAGAAGATTGCCTACACCTAGGCCAATGTAGGTGGTGTCATTAAGCGTTCATAATTCATCCCACAATCTTAACAACTTAAACCAACTCCTAGTAATGTGCATTTGTAAATCAGTGCATACATCAGTACATACATCAGTACACGCATACGCATGGAATATCATGGTATTTAAGGCTTATTGAAATATTAAAAAAGAGGATTATCATTCCGTCCCCACCAAAAACAAAAACAAAACAATCACAAAAATTAGGATTAAATAAAATAAAGAGTGAGTGAGTGAGTGAGTGAGTGAGTGAGTGAGTGAGTGAGTGAGTGAATAAACTAGATCTTAATAAACTAGATAAACGAGAAAGCACAGCGTCGCTAGAACAACGTTGACTTATGAGCAATAATGATGTTAACTAAAATATTATGGAAATCTTTATTAAAAGTACACAATTATTATATATGTAGTCAGCCACAAAAATATGTGTGCCACCACTGTCTAATAGAAATATTGGCTTCGTCATGCTACATCTTGATCTGGCAGCAGCAAACAGTAAACATCACAAAGTAGACTTTTGCTGCTGCTTAAATACTGATCTGTGATTGTGCATGCAATACTAGCAAGAATGACATAAATATCACTAAACGAAGAAAGCACACTTTAATTGGCAAAGGGCCCAAAATAGAATCACTTCGGTGACGCTTCATAACCCATAGTTGTGTAAAGTTTGATAGAAATCGGTTCATCGATAAACTCTCCAGCTTGTCCGGAGACATACATGTACATAGATACATAGATACATAGATACATACATGCATACCTAGTATGATAGAAACGAACAAAACACAAGGCTTTGCTTCAGCAGCTGAAGCGAGGCAATACATAAATAAATGAGGAACAAAAATAAAAATAAATATAACAGATTTGTTGAAATATATCATAATGAAATCTCATTACATAACATATACAGTCACTTGTCAATGCTCACTGCGCAGCATAAGCACACTGTACATTCGTTGCCACAAAGAGCATATCTATTAAGCTAATACTTCCCTTATAAGTAGAGCTGCATTTCTAGTGGGTATACATTATTTGTTTTGAATGAGTTGTCAGAAATATGGAAGTGCCCTTTCCATCAAATCTCCACCAATTCATAGCCAAAAAACGTAATTTAGTTTCACTCATGTGTACACTAAGCATTTTCTTTTGTGGTCTGAATGAGGTTTTGGGATTTGCTGATGGAAATTCTGCTTTACTCCACAAATGTGTGTTTTTACCCAGACTACAGTTGAATGTGATGAAAGTGGAGTCTCTTATTAAGTTCCTTCATGAACTAGTACTACAATGGGGGAAATGTTTCTGACTGTGTACATCCACAGACTTTTTGAGCCAATCTTATCTATTTGGGGCGTTTTATTCGACGCACTCGTTATTGGAAAACAAACTCAAAGTCAACACCCCATTCCAGCTGGAAATCGTATCAATACATTACTTTTAGTAATCAATGAAGAAGGTCGGGATGATTTTGTGTTATTTATATTAGACATGCGTCTTTTAATTGCTAACTAAGAAATACAATTACTGGTCCTACTTGTGTCGACATAAGACTAAACGACCTGTTTTCAAGAAGATATGTCAGTTTAACCCCAAATAATGATACCTAGTATGTAACAAACCCGTTGCGTAATAGAGATCACCGTTACACCGTTTATATAGTAAGCCAACGATGTGTATTGTAATTTTGGTTTGTAATATATGGTGTGAATTGAAATGAATTTGGATTTCCTCGCAGATTTTCCCCCAAACATGTCCGGTTGATAACCATAAGCATGCATAACCGAATTACACTTATGGCAGACGACAACAATCATAATAGTGATAAACTATCAGTGTATAGTAGAAGGAAAAAAACTACTCATATGCTCCTCTATTCGTCTCGATGCGACGTTTCGGTGGACGTTCCCCCTGCATCAGGCTTCGATGGCAACGTGCGACGAATGTTGTTGTTTTGCACTCTGCTTCCGTGTTGAGTCACGTGATGGGTGGAATTCCCAGTCACGTGAAGAAGTCTTGTCAGAACTGGGGGGGACCGCCTTGCCTTGGTTCAGGTTATCACGTGACTCAACGCGGAAGCAGAGTGCAAAACAACAACATTCGTCGCACTTTGCCATCGAAGCCTGATGCAGGTGGAACGTCTACCGAAACGTCGCTTCTAGACGAACAGAGGAGCATCTGGGTAGGTTCGGCTGTAGGTTTTTTCCTATTACTATGATGAATCCAGATGCTAAGAAATCACTACTAAATGATATACTGAGTGTGTCATACAAAATAGCACAAATCTGATTGTTGATGTGCCCTAAATCTTGTTTGTGAATAGTGTGTGAACTGCCTGTATTTAATTTTGTGAAATGTGGTGCAATTCTAACCTATTCGATTACATTTCCTTCTTCTGATTTGTGAGGAACTGGTTACTTATAAAAATGTTAATGACTGTATTTTCATATACCTATATATCCCCGTCTTTAATAATGTCCAGATAAAAAAATAGATGCAGAGTTTGACCTTTGGTTACTTGTCTATAACGGTGCTTGGCTGTTACTCATCATGGTCAGAGTCTGAAAATTCATGTCATGATGCTGATTGCATTGTGGTTGGATAGGACGTTTTGTACAAGTGACTGTGCGTGCATGTTTAAGAACATTCAGACAAGAACCCATTGTGAAAATGAAACAATTCAACTTTTTACTTCCCTGGACTGTGCATTGGAGCAAACAATCTATGGTCCACCTATTCGATTCACTAATTGAAGTACATGCCTTTGATGCCATTATCAAATAAGTACTAAGTTATATTCAAAATTACATGTTAAACAAATATGCCGTCCTGTAACCTAAACAAAAAGGCCAAAATACATGATTAATACAAAAAAAGCAAATCGTAACATATTTTAATCATGAAGTTGTTGGGAAAACAGTTGTACGGGAAAAAGGCGGGTAACGCTAGCAGGCGTACATTACAATACTCACCTGGAACATATAAAGACACAAGATCGGGCCTAGATTTACATTACATTTATGGATAGCAGCACTACTTACATATAACAAATGAATTGACTCTTTTTAGATAAGTTTCTCTTTAAGAGGAAGTTTTACTATATAATGTAAGTCCTATTTGGCTCTCTTGAAGCAGCACCCGTAAAAGAATAAAATATGCCAAATTAAATACATTAATAGATTTACAAACACTGATTTTTGGTGGCAGATATTTAACTGCATACTATCCTCGAAGCTGAGAATCTAAGAACATGTGACAATATTGTTACGATGCGGATCATGTAAAGCTATATGCAAATGGGCTCAACACTTCACAGATAAAAATGATATCGTCTGTAACATTAAACCACGTGCTCACTTCTTACTTTTACTCAAATATTCGCCAACATTCTCGTATATTCCCTAATGTAAATATAACAACTTTGAAATCCGCTCGAGCTTTGTTTTGTCATTAAGATTTTAATCTGACGTGGGTGTGGTATTTCTGCAAAATTTCCTGTTGCTTCCTGTGCAGCTGTCTTGCCCGAAGAGAGGATGACTGGCAGATTATCAAAGCATTCTTTTCTTGCTCATAGAATATTCACATAAACACCATTGATACTATGTTTGAATAAAGACTTCCAACGGCAAAACGCAGTGTACGCATTCGCTGACAACGTGTTAAATAATAGACATTTTGTTGGTCAGCTGTGATTAATTAAATATTTTGATAAGTAGTTGTTTGTATTTGTGAGTTTCTTTGTGTTTGTGAGTTTTCTATCCAGTTTCTATACTTCTCTTTTCCCCCACTTTGAAAAACAAGATTGCCAGATGAAATCCTACTGAGAAATTGCCTTTAATATGATTGCCTACTCACAGAATATGATAAAGTATGGTAACCCAATAACACCCACGTGCCACCTATGAGCATATGGTAAGGCGTCATACGTCATGAACCTACATGTAGCTGATGACAGAAGCCCAATAAGCCCAACTTGGCTCTACTAAAGAGGTGCGTGGTTTAAGATTGTTCTTTTCACCATTGATATGATTACACCATTTGGTTTGTAAAACGAGCAATGATCTCTGAAATATTTCAATAGGTACACTAGTAACACCCCATGACTACTGGAGGCTACCATCATGATATTTATCTGATAGTACATAGAAACTAATACAAATCTTTGCAATGATCTGACATAATTACACTACTAACAACCTTCTAATAAAACCTTTCATACTCATACGTAAACATGCATCTGTTGAGGCACTTTGGTAAATTCTCAGCCATAAATCTCAATTGGCCAATTGGCCTTTTAGAAGATATACGCCGTGGTAGTACAGAAACTATACTTCCGTACATATCAGCGTTCACATATTGGGTGCATTTTGGTATGATGCATTGGCTGCCGCATACATGTATTTGCCACAATCGCAATATGGAGATGTAGTCTATATTGCCATCCATGAACCTGCTGCTGCGTGTCTGTTGGTCTTGTATTATATTTGTGTGGAATTCGGACGACGACATGCTAGCAGTGAGTGTACAGATTGCAGTGAGCAGCGAGCTGTTTGCTAGGAGACGGCCGTGGCACTGTCACTCCCGGGCGTCCTCTGCCACTTCCGCCAGCACGGCCAGCCGGTGCTGCTCCCGCGCCCGCTGAAGCTTCCGCGCCTCCGCCATCTTCTCAGTGATCACCTGAAAACAGTGTTTCGTCATTGAGCCAGTCATGGCAAATTCGCTATACATCTAGATTCATAGATAAGTTATTTCATAATTACATTCTATTTCATTAACTGTTGTTGTGTATTTGGAAATAGTCTTATTTTAAACGTCTGATCACAATCATAGTAGCATATTAACCGGTTTATAAATTATTATCATACACTGTTAGGGCTAGGGACCATAATATACATAAGCAATTTGTGAGAGTTGTCATAGGTTACCGCTAAGTCATTACATCATAATGACACTGTATGGATGGGTTGATGTACTTGTGATATCGCAATTAATGTAAATACATGATTATGATGAATCATCCCAAGGTAATCCACGTACTCATGAACAAACGAAAATTCACAGGTTTTAAGGTTCGCTCGATCACGAGTATCATTGGCCAATTCTTCCCCTAATGCATGTGACCAGGGACTTGTTTTCTTATTTTTGAATTGTGGTATTTTTTAAACAAACAAACCAAATCACGTGACTTTTGCAATACATTGTGGGTATTTTTCAGACGAACATGAATACAGACAATTTTTTCCTCGTCTACGCCATCACAGTGTATAGCTGATCGAGACTAATCACCTAGCGGCGGAACATGGTACAACGATAATACTCTTATATTTCTATTAGCAAACAAGTCCATGACGGGCGTGCCGAGCCGCGCGCTGCCCCTCACCTTGTGGCCGATGGTGCGCATGTTGTGGTTGTCCGTCGCCGTCTTCATCCGCTTCCACACACTGTCCAATGAGTGGCGGTCGAGCTTCCCACCCGTGGCGGCTGCTTTCGGTCTGAAGTGGATCATGGTTGCTACTTTGAGTCCATGATGACTTGATTGTCTATACACCTGGGATCATGGGGAATTGCATGCGTTTCGTTCATACATGTGGTGTATTTTATTTGAACAAATGATAAAACCAAACGCACACTTTCTTGAAGTTCTCGTAATATAAGAGGCTGTAGAAATTTGTTTGGTGTAGTTATAATAGAGACCACTTAAATTTGCCAGACATTAAGGGACGGTGCAATATTTATCAGGCAGGGGGGACGGTGCATTTGGTAGGGGGACAGGTACTTTTTTTAAGGTGCAATGTAGGGGGACTTGATGATTTTTCATTCTCGTTAGGCATGGGACATGTACTTTTTTCAGCTTCTGAAATCCCACTTCGACGTGAGCGAATCGGTACAAAGTAATCGCGCGAATATTCATGGGAGGGGACACAGACTTTTTTATGTATAGAGGTCATGGGACATCAGTTTTTTTCCATCACGCCAGCATGGGACAAGACCTTTTTTCAGATAAGTTTTTCGATATGCACCGGTCCCCCTGCCTGGTAAATATTGCACCGTCCCTAAGATAGTTCACAGCAAGAATTGTGTGTAGTAAACTAGATTCTAAAGAATTTTAAGAGTTCAAATTGCATAAGCATATCCAGGGGACCGCACGGGGCGCCCCCTTTGTTCCCACCAAAATACTTTTATTTTCACATGGGTTTTGTATGTTCGCTATCGATCGCTTGCACGAAACCCATGAGGTCTCTTCAGAGCGCCCATGCACCCCTCCTTTTCTGAAAATCTGGATCTGCTTATGAATTGCATTACAATTACGATATTGGCACATTGAATGAACACACGCCTACGTTTTATAATAAAAATATGAATGCTCCTCATCACCAGATGATAACGCTGAACCATGGTCTATATGCTGTAGCATTATAATAATGATACCAATCTTGATATCTCTAAAATGGAGCTCATAAACCAGCGTTGCCGTCAGTTTTATGTGTCTCATCAGACCTCGATGCTCGTAATGAGCGTCATTCCAATGAATTAATGTCACGTGAAATATACAGGCCAAGTGCTCACTTTACTAACCGAAAAAAAAACCGGTCCATTGAATTAAAAGCCTGAAAACACAAACTAGTATGACTGCCAATTTGTGTCATCTGGAATTAAAGCAAAATTTACGTGCTTGGCTTGAAAGCATATTTCTAGGATACATAGACAATATAACACCTACGACATAGGAAATGTGAGATTGTGAATTGAGTGCACAACTAATTGACACACGTCTGCCTACTCATATCACTTCGAGAAATTAACATTTTAAATATTCAAGGTGAATATATACAAGAAATCGTAGAGTAGTACCTATAGGAAAGATGAGAACACGCCTAGCTCTATATTGTTTCGGCTAATCAGATCATACGCGACCTTTTGCATCTTTATTTACTACAGTGAGCAGTTTTTAACGTTTTTGTAGTGTAACTATATAGTTGCAGTAGAACGTCTCCAAAAAGAATGACAGTTTCATGTTAGCAGTACCACATGTACATGTACATGAAGCGATCAAATCAACATACTTGTACATGTAGTACACGTGCGTGAGCTTGTGGCGTACAGCTTCTATTTTAACAATATCTAAAATTGAAATTTTTGAAAAGATTTTATATAGCTATTTCAAATATCATATCTCAGATCCGTATTTCGTCCAGACGAAACACTAGTTCCGCAGCAGAACTAGTATTACATCGCCATTGGTGTCGGTCACAATGACGAGCTCATACATCACGTCTCAATCGCTGTGGGACTTTGTTAATTAACACATCTTATGTGGTCTCCTACTATGGTTTACAGCAGTCAGTATGCAGTCGTCAATGTTGGAAAGTGGAACTGCCATGTTGGCACGTGTTCGATATCAGGATTACGCAGGACTGATACAATGTAAATGGAGTTAGAATTTACTCTTGAATTCAACCATTGAATTCACTAAGATTTTATTGTCTCGGTTTTGGAATCTTTGGTCTGGAAAAGGATCTGCTAGTTACGATGAACTTGATAACACAGAACAGTAACCAACATTACTACAAGGACAGCAATATGAAAGCAGCAACACCAGCAACATCCGCAGCAGAAGCAAAAGCAGCAGCAGTAACCGGAGCAATAACAGCAGAAGCAGCAGCAGCAGAACCAGCAGCAGTAACAGCAGCAGTAACAGCAGCAGTAACAGAAGCACTAAAAGCAGCAGCAGAAGCAACAGCAGTAATACACAGCCATAATCGTCGGCTGCGTATCATCCACAAAAAGAACATATTATTTCTGTCAATTTACATCACTCCAGTTTCTCGGCTCTATGGTGCTCTCAGAATTATGATCCACTGTATTCAAAACGAGCATGCAGCAGCAGCACTTATTACATGTGTTAGAGACACTGCAATCTACATACATCCGAGGAGAAAACTCCACCGTTTAATTGTGATTACCGACACAGAGGGTGTTATGCAGCCTCTGCTATAATCGTATGTGGCGCTGTAATAATGAGCGTCTATCGCCGTTACCATGTCGGTTGCGGCTACACGCACGCTGTGCCATCAGCTAGTGCCCGTGCCGGTCTACACGGAGATGTACAATCACAGCAGGTAAGGACAGCGTCAAGGGTGAGCCACTTACACAATCAGCTCCGCTCAAAGGTTGCACGTGTATTGCATCGTTTTAATAATACGTTTACTCACGACCATATATTGTTACTCATTTTGCCTGCTTGGATTTATAACGTTTATTTCCAAACTTATTTGCTGCGCTTGGGTATGTTTTTAATACGGTAATAATGAATATATATCTAATTATTATATTTTAAAATATTTTACAGCAGGTATTCTGAATGCAGCTCTCTACACTATAGATATCACCACAAAAATTAAATTAAAAACTCATATTAGCATAGCCATTAGCGTGTCATGCCTACCATAAATGGAATGAGCATCTTCGGAGTCATCTATGAAACAGATGGACTTCCGTTGGCCAAAATTACCTCTAGAGAATGAGATGATAAAATTACGGCACAAACTGTCCCCGTGACCTATTTCTAATAACAAAACAAAACTGCGTGGAGCATACGAACGTCCATTTGGTTTAAACATATTTATTTATTATACCAATACAACAAGGAGATTGGGCAACAGCTAAAATTGCGATTAACGCCCCCTCTCAACTAGCAACACCAGCAACATCAGCAGCAGCAGCAGCAGCAGCAGCAAAAGCATCAAAAGCAGCAGCAGTAACAGCAGCAGTAATTTACGTGTATAACAAACATTACGTCGTCCAGCATGGTACACGTGTCCCCAATCACACCATCATGCTGTAAATCTCAATCAGCATTGACACATACTACGACTTTAGAACACACAGCTTCGTTAGTAGCAGTCGGGAACTGCGTTTCCCTGCCCCTCTTCACCACACCCATTCACTCACACAAACATTCACAAAGACAAAGGCGTTCATTAATTTGCAGCCAGTATGCTCTTACGCTCTCATGGCGAATCATTGATGTCAATGCTAATTACATCTACCTGTATGCGGCTGTCTGTCCTTTGCTCGCCTTTCGCTGAGATTTACCCATAAAGTAGGTAATGATCTCATGGAACATGAGCACATACAGAAAGAAGATGAGTATTCCGTCAGTTGGTATCATATCATTTAGATGCCGTTCTATAGGATGTATCTTTCCAGAAAAAAATGTGACAGTCCGAGTACATGTTTATCTACAAATGTGTCTGCCTTCGATATTAAATTTAGAAGTTGGTGTCTGTTTTATGTTTGTTTCCTGCAACATCACTGTATTCTTCCACACGCACATATAGAACTATTATAAATATGTAAAAGCTATGTATGAGGCATATAAACAATCCCACTGATATTACACTGTTAATAGCTATATAAGTTGTTGCAGTGCTATCCAATCATCATTTCACCTGAATTGCACACGCACAGCATAGAATTTTGCTATAGTAACGGGCCTCATGTTTCATTTAAAACTTAAGGCAAAAATGCCAGTAGCGAGGACGTGAGCACTCTGAAATCTGCTGTCACGCGACACCCACATCTGGAGTCCGAGCCTAGACTCATGAGCAGGCACTTGCTGTCACACTCATTTAAAACTACCTGTCACATGGCTTATTTTTTGACATAACATTTGTCCATTACCCTGAAGCTCAATAGCTCACCCTCAAAGGCAGAAACATATGAACGCAATATCACTCAAATACATGTGCATGGTTGTAGAGTTGAGTGATGATGTAATGAAAACATACAAATAGTCGTCTTTTTGCTAAATATCATTTATTCAAATCTTTAATGCATTCAATATATGTAACTTTATTTGCTTCTAACACACAATGTAGACCGTTGCTTGACTAACTTCATGGCCTGGTAGCTGGCTATCTTCACAAATATATCCAATCACGTGGCGTGTATAGCCCAAAAAAGCAAGACCACTGTGGATTATTTAAATGTAAACTAATAGGTAGAGGTGATTTAATAGGATCGTGCACGTAGCCTTTATTCAGAAAGAAATAGATAAGTTTCCTTGTACTCGAATACTCCACAGTAAGAGGTGTGTGGCTTTACCTAGATTAAAATCTGAATTTAACTTGAAAAAGAGTTCCTTGATTAAATTGAAAGACGGTGTAAACGATTATCCAAACAGCATTCGCTTCTTTACTTAAGGACTCACTTACTCTCGATCAACCAGACTGACACTACTGCGTTCCAGAAACTTGTAGACGGAAAGTAAGTGAGTAAGGGTAGGGTCTGGGTTAACCGAAACTAGGACTCACTGTGCAAAAACTAAACTTTTACCCCCTTCTTTTCGTCTTGATGTTATTTTAGAAATAATTTTATGCAAACACGAAAACTCTCATATCATCGTTGAACTATTCAAATAGATGTTTAACCTCCTTATGAGCCAAACTCTTTGGAGTACTTCCATTTTTGGTTGTACAAGTGGTATCACAGCCTTTGTCTAACAAGAACTTCGCGGCTTGGACGTTTCCGGTCTTAGCTGCCACATGGAGCGCCGTCCATCCGTTAGTATCCGCAACATGAAGATCGCAATGACCTTTGTCCGCCAAGTACTGTAACACACCTATATCTCCATTGATGCGTGAATTAAGAGATGATATAGCGTAAAACACTGGACTCCTCCCATCAAAATTCGTGAAGTTAGCATTAGAATTATGCTCTACAAGAAGCATGCACAGTTTGACATTGTTGCAGCCCGCTGCAATGTGTAATGCTATGTTCCCGTTTCCATCTTCTCCACTCACATCCGCGCCGTATTTAAGTAACATGTCCGTCATTTGCAGATTTTGTTTGTGCACAGCTGTGTGGAGAGGTGGGTGATTGTCTTTTCTAGAACAGTCTAGCCAGTCTAGTAAACAATCGGCTGACGTGTCATCGTTGATGAGATCTGGAGAACATTCACCTGCTTCTTCCAAGATTCTTTGTATTCCGTCGACGTCATCTCTACGCATTGCGAGTCGTAAATCGGACGAACAACCACCCATTTTAATATCTACAATATACAGTATAAGGTTTTATTATATGTACTATATATATGCAATTTCATTGTGTCAAAATTCCATGTACATATAAATAAATGATAGCTCACTCAAGACAATAATGAATCCTTGATGCATTCACACACCTATCTTTCTAGTACTGGGTTATTCATAGAGTTTCATTGAGAAATTCTAACAACCACTATATATTGACATAGCTAAAACCCTGTTTATCAACATTTTACCACTGTTCCTGTGATATCCTTTGTAGTTTTAAATGTCGGGAAATCCCTGTTTTTGTATAATGATCAAGGGGGCGAATGTCGTGAGATCGGCGCACACGAAGGAGGTACATTGATGCCAACAAGCCTATCTAGAGCCTCCCTTTTTGGAGGGGTGGGGGCGCTACAACCGCTCTCCCATCGATGTGTCGGTGTTGAATTAACACTAACTTATGCACGGACTGCATATCAATCAGAGATTACAACATAGCTTGAATGTTATATATGATAATGCCATAATAATTCATAGAGTACATATTTCACTGTCTATATTTATTGTTCTTATAATTTTATTTTAACACTGTCAAGCCAATACATACGTGAATTTTACACAATCCAGGGAACGTCATTAACTTAACTTATGTAGCACAGTATCCGGGCAAATATTTGTTTAAATATTGATCCATGTAGTTCTGATCCCGTGCAGACGATGCACGCGCAGACTGGATCAAGTGTGAGGGAAACCGCCTCCTACATGTACGTCATAAGGCTGTCGACAAAACAATGTGTGGATCAAAGATATATATGTATACATGTATAAACAACCACTTATAGTTACACTCATCATCGCCTACGGGAACCCCTTTCACACTGCACACACATTCTTTAGTTTACTTTCCAATCTATGGGTGACTGTCGATTTCATTTCTATGATTATTGTATCTTTTACTTGCCTGTTGTGAGCTGTCATCACTTAGAAGGTGTGACTGAATACTGCATTGAAACAGGCTACACAGTGTTAGGTATAAACTGTGAAGTGTGAATTGTGAAGTGTGAAGTGTGAATTATGAACTGTGACGTATGAAGTGGGAAGCATGAAGTGGGCATGACATGCGAAGTTTTACAGTTTACACGGCACATACTCATACAGCAGAGGGTAGATTCGAGTGCATAATGTCTAAAACTGGTTTGAAATATGTAAGTTTATTGCTGCATTTGTGTGGGATGTGTATGAGTAAAATATTGGCAACAAATCCGTAGAATGCGAAGCCTTTATATATGCAGACATGTTGTTTGATCTTATGTGGTATTGTGGTCAAACGTGGAGTGCGCATTTGTGGTTTGAAATGTGATGAGAGACACGGTAATATCTGTAGCCCTAATTGATGTTAGTAAATAATAACCATCACCACTGAACACATTTAGTATGATTTAGGACGCGGCACCTCCCTGGCCTTGTGCTTGTTCTCTCTTCATAGCATATACATGTATTTTGTCTCTATGTATGGTAGCACATGTCTCTTTGAATGCATCTTTGTATATCAAGACCTCGGGTGCCGTCTGTTTTATAGTAGATACTGAAGAAGATACCATGGCAGCTGATAGCGTGAAATGGAAGGGGAACACGTGGCATTTAGTGAGAACTGTACACTAAGTGTGTGAGTATGATTCAACCCACAGACTGTGCCTCCATCTTGCTTGTATTACTGCTGGTAACTTTCACGAGACGAATGGTTTAGTGTCAAAAGCTTCGAGTCATAAGTTTTGCGGTCCGCTTGGGCCTATTGATGTGGTCAAATTGGTGTAGTGTTAACTGCCTGCATCCATGTGTATTGTCATAGAAACATGCTCAACAAGATATGTATCCAATTTTGGAGGGGAATGTGTGTGTGTGTGTATGGGGGGGGGAGTACTAACATGCATTGAATAATGCATATAAGACTTAAGTTGGCAATTTGGTAGTCTCACTGCACCCAGTTGCTATCAATGGTGTCAACACCCATACTAGCATGAACAGTTTCGAGCCTACCATAGATGCACAAGTCAACAACGTCTACCGTTAAAATGACCAGTGTTATCTAAAACAAAAATACTATCTACCGTATAGTATGTTAAAAATAACGTACATTTGCTTTGGTTATATTTTGCGGCAGTGCTTATAGTTTGAGTCACCTAGACCATTTTCGGGGTGTGGTTACATTTTGCGTTAACACGAAACATAACTGGTTATATTTTGCGGCTTGTTATGTTTTCCGGTCTAACAGGGGCTACTATATGCAGTGAAGTTCAGTACTTGAATGAAAACGCGTGTTTATAATTTCGTGAACAATTTTCTTCCAAAATCCCAAAACTATGAACACAGTAAACTTAACTCTACATACAAATAATGAAAATTTTATTATCCATATTCTATATCATATAGTATTATGGGCAATATGTCCATTATTAAGTGGTTTTACAAAGTACAAAATCATTCCAGTTAAACCTATAGCATTACCTATGGCATTATGGCATATACCTATAGCAATGTGAATGTAAGATAGCATTGTTTCATTAATGTCTTTGTTGAAGACATCATAGCCTCATGAGGTTGTAGTAAGTGATGATCACTTCATAGCAAAATAGGATTTGTTCTGTTATCATGGATAAATATTGCATAGGATTTACCTTTTCTTATACTAGACTTTCGCATCATGGCGAAGTAATGCGGATAACATGCGTAACCTTC
Organism: Streblospio benedicti; assembly: GCA_019095985.1. NCBI lineage: Eukaryota > Metazoa > Annelida > Polychaeta > Spionida > Spionidae > Streblospio > Streblospio benedicti. The sequence goes on from CM032660.1 coordinate 39,023,547, forward strand.
ATCGGTTTTTTAAAAAAAAAAACAGTAGCTTGAAATGTAAACAGAAAATAAAAAATTCTATTTGCCTAATTATTGCTTCATACACTTACTGTAGGCTCGTATATGCTAAAACTATTGTTTTATGTCGGTACATAATTCATAACATTCTAATCAGGGGTGATGTATTTAGTATTCATCGGCTGTTGTTTGCTATGGCCTCCAAAGCGGATGTAAGTACTTGGAATAGTGTATGAATCTCTTTTGAGTGTCACATTCTTCAGAATGTTTGCAAAAAGTGAGTTGTTGTGATAGTAGCCATGATCATACGTCCGTCCTAGTACAACACCATTACTAGTGCCACTTCTGGACATGCTACTTGTTGGTCTCTGACTTCTAGCAGAATTCCCTCTGAAGGCATTTTGCTGTGAACGCGAAGATGTTAATGACATAATACTGGGTGATCTGTTATTTACTGTCATGGGTGGGTTTCTGTGCTGTGAATTTGCAGAACCATGACTATTTGATTGCTGCTGCATTGCGTGATAAGGCTGCAAGCGGCTGCTGATACTATCCTGCTGGTACTGTTTTTGTATAGCATTTGCGATAGCCCTGCTATACTTCATTCTTGGTGTATTTTCGTTGTCAGTTTCATTTAGTGTTCCGCTGTCTCTAAGAGGCGTTAGATTAATACTATTTTTCCTCTGAGAAGTCAGTGGTATAGGAAGTTGCTTCAAACTAGTCAATGCAGTCTTAGTTTTCATAACTGGTATAGAAGCTTTTGAATTTTCTAGATGATCATCATTTGTGTGAGTAACTTCTGGAGGTTCTTCCATGTCGATCAACTCAGTGCGACCAGTTTCTTTGTGATCATCTACTACGGAATCGTAGGACGAAAGTGGTGATGTAGAGTGCCTGCAAACAAATTTAAAAAAATATATATATATAATAGCCAGTTGTGTAACAGGTTTTCGAGACCTTTTTTCTTGACATAGAATATTGCAGCATTATTTTTAGATAATATATTTTTACAAATGTTGCCTTCTAAACAATGAAATTATGCACCCTTAATAATATATCTACATTCTACAATGTATATTTTACTTCACTCCTACATCCACATAGCAACTTGTAAATATACCCAATAATATATATATATACATAAGAAAGGCAATATTTTAATCTTTAATTCTTTAAGATAGATTGTGTTATTATGTAAGATCGGTAAGATATTCTAATTGTTAACAGCTGTATTTTAGTACACTTAGATAAATAGCAAAAACCATTTTTTGTTAGGTGTATTCAAATCGTATGTGTTAAGATATTTTACATTGATTTTTTTAAAAAAAATCAGAAAAGTAGCCATGTACAAGATAGTGCGTGCGCATTCAAAAAGACAAAATGTATATATTACAATAGCAAACGGGTTTTGATACATATTCTTTATAGACAACAATCATACTGTATGACAATGCAAATTACAAAATATAGGAGATAATACAATTTATGTTGTACACCTTTATTGCCTGTACTGTAATGCTGGAAAATCGGACATGATAACACAAATGTGAGTGTCCTAGTCCTGCTAGCCATCTCAAGATCCTGACTGCCTCCGACAATGACAAACCATGATCATGTGATAATTAGGGGGAATGATGAAGGTGTGGAGAGTATGAAAGCTGGGTGAGGACATCACACTTCACACTTAAAGTGTTTATTCACACATGAACAACAGCCCCATGGAAAATGTCACAGTTCATACTTCACACTTCATGATTCACAGTTCACCCATAATACTTGACAGTGCATACTTCATAGTTCACGGTTCATGTTTCACACTTAACACTTCATATCACAATGTGTAATCCATTTCAACGAATTTTAGTCTCACCTTCTATTTGCTGATAGATGATTTCATATCGTCGTTACCAGATGACGACCATTTATTTCATATTAGGCAGATATCACATATCAATTGTAGATCGCATATATTGCACACAATGGTTGGTTAGCTACATTGTAGCTGATTTTTCCGAGGCAATACAACCACATTGATTAAACTAAATGTATTTTCGTGCTCCCATCCCTTCCACTTTGGTTGCCATGTAGCCACTTTGTAGTCCATGGGTACACGTCAGGTCAGGTCTAACTAATTATAAAAAATGACGTGTGGTCGAGTCCAGAGCTAACTTATTCTTGTGCTGTCCTAAGGTGGAATTTTATTATGCGTATGGAACTGATATATTGATCATGGGGTCTATTTTATACTGTGTGCAATACTTTTCATGTGCAATTGACACACGATACCCTCCCTGATATAACATCACCCGGCTTGAACTGCCGACGGTAAATAAAATCATCTATCATCACTTTGAAGCTGTTGCTATTCCAATGGGTTACACGGTGTGATATGAAGTGTGAAGTGTAAAACATGAACTCTGTACAATGAAGTATGAGCTCTTCAGTATGAAGTGTGAATTGTGATATCCCACGGGGCTACAATCCCAGCTTCAAAATGATTGTATTGGTAAAATGTAAGTATGAACTTCGATGACCGTCAGGGCTTTTGTGATTAGGGGAACGGCGAAGGTGTGGAGAGTGACTGAAAGCTGTCCCGGAATATGCTTAAATATACAAGTGCAATGCAGCCAAGCGAATATATAGAATAGCTTAAAGAAGTTAATATTAATGCTATGATCATGATTAGAAGCACACTAAATGGTTTTGGGAATCACCTAAAAAGAACTGCATCCGGATTTTTTTCTCTTTCGAGTGCAAGAGCTTGGAGCTTGTCTAATAACTCTCTACAAACAACAGCAAGTGAACATTTTACGATAATTGCAAATGAAAAAGAAAAAGCCATTTTAGTACATGTATTTCATCTAATTTCAAGTGAAAGATTACACATTGAGGTCACATTCTGAATACTACTTAGTCCAGATTGTGAGATTGTAATTTTTAATGTGCTACTTGAGGGGAATACTTATGAAAAATATTGATTGAAAATTTAAATGTAAAGAGAATCATATTCATCAGCACACACGATAGGTAGCGTGAGATATTCTCCCGCTAACTATGTATTCAGACAATTATGCAAAGTCCATGCATAGTGGTAGCATCTCAATAACCATGTAGTTAGTGCTTACTTCTATGTTCTCCTATACGTAGCCTGTGAATGTTATGATCGCAATGATGCATTCAACTACTCTTGCGCCTACATTAAAGCCATTATTATGTATTGTACCCGTACCCTTATTTGTGAAATATTATATTTAACAAAACTCTACCACTACTAAATACTGATACATTTCTTCATACATTATTCATCTTTATCAAATGAATTTAAAACTACATGCCAAAATAAACTAAACATAAACTAAATGTGTGAACATCTGACCACTGGAAATTCAACCACTACGAGAGAAACACGAGGTGAAACAGAAATGATTCCCGTGAAAGTCGTTGAGCTAATCACAATGCACCCACTTGTGGTCGGCTGTGAGCGCAACCGTGGTCTCGGTGACTGTCTGCCGTCCGGGGGGCCTCTTGATGGTGTTGTTGTGGTGCTGTTCGCTCGCTCGTCGCGACAACAGCTCGTGGGGAGGAGGCTACAATAATGGGCACGTTATGTAAGAAAGCATTATGGGTGTTTCTGTGGTTTCGCATACACTCTGTGATAAGGCAATAGGTGGAGATAGGATATCTTGTGAGTGGAAACCCCCGTAATCTTTGTGAAAACCTCCATGAACCCCACTAAGCATGGACATTGATATCCACGCTCTTGTTTATGATGATCTCTATCATACACAAAAACAAAAGATAACACATGTTTACCTTACGACGCTATACTACTGTCTGAAATTTCTACTGTATTAGGTTATCATCGAACTGGTACTTGCCGGTGATACGACTTTGACATCAACGCAGCCTGCATTTTGGACGGTGCAATAGTACTTGTACTCCTTCATGTAGTCTGTGATGTCTTCGTGGTGCTTAAACGGTTGTTCATTGCTCCTGTAAGCATACACACCCGGTTGTTATTGGGTTTAACAATTTAAATGGCTAGCGTGCACTTCTTTTTAGTATGAAAGGAAAACCTATTATTATTTTACCATACTTGAATGTAATGATATTATGAATGATGCATGTACACTAACATTTTTATCTTCTTTTCTATCTTTTGTTATTGTTCAAATATCAATTTTCAAATTAAAAATCAATTTTGTTAAAGCAGAATAATGTTGTTTACTACATGAGAAGACTCTTATATGTACACTAACAGATCCAAGACATTTGACCAAGTTAGATTTTTCATTAGTATTTTATGTGATTTTGCGTAGTATTGAGCGAAATCTTATATATTTGCCGATATTATCCGTTGATTAATAGAAATACTTGCATAAATATATAAATTATATAGGGAATTATCTTGATAATGATTGTTTTTCATAATTTTGACCAGAATTTTACTTTTACAATTGAGTCACATACTGGTCTTTAAATTGAAATTTGAATGTAGTAATGAGTTGGCCCGTATGATGTAAGCAATACATATACATTGTACGTTGACAAAAAATACCACATCATCTGAACATCTAATTCTTCAAGAATCACAATTGTATTAATCTCGGATGAATTGCGGCGGGAATGCCAGTAATGTACCGCAGGATGGATCCATGGATCCAGGATTCTAAGGGGGACTGTGCATGAAATTTTTGTTTCGCGTGGCAGGGACCACTGGACGGAGATTTTGATGAATCAAAGGGGTAGTGATATAAAGATAACAACATAAGTACAATATCAAAATACAATTTAAACATGATATATTTTTATTAGAATTTGAGAGAATGCGGGTGGGGCTTGAGAGTATATGCAGGTAGGGCTCCAGTAGTTTGTGTTAGAGGTTATGTCAGCAGGGGCAGATCCATCCCAGTTTGTGGGAGGGAGGGCGTTGCTGTGTTTTTGTTTTGTTTTTGGGGGCCGCTTAAGGGCTTTTTTATTACATTGTATATTTTATATGTGGGGCTTGACTTGAAAGAATGTGGGCCTGTGAGCATACGCCCGAGGGCTTGAGAGAGTATGTGGTGGAAGGGGTGGAGCTTGTCTTGGGAGAATGCCAGAAAAAGAGGCGGGCTGATGGGCTTTTGAATATGTTGCTGGAGGGGGGCTTGTCTTGGGAGAATGGGGGGGGCTTGGGCTGATATGTTGCTATGGGGGCTTGATTTGGGGAATGAGGGTGAGCTTGTGAGAGAAGAATGGGGGCTTGTGGGTATATGGCAGGGAGTGGGCTTGAGAGATGGCGGCGGCTTGTGATAGTATGGTGGGTGGGGAGCTTGAGACAAGGTGAAAGCTTGAGAGAATGAGGGGGGGAGGCTTGTGAGTATATGGCTGACGGGGAGGGGGTGGCTTGGCTTAAGAGAAGGTAGGAGCTTGAGAGGGGGTAAAGAGCTTATGGCAATGGGGCGGAGAGACTTTGAGACAAGGCGGGAGCTTGTGTGATTATAGCATATAGGGTTGCGAGGTGGGGGCATGGCTTGAGAGTATATGGGTGGGGGGTTGTGAGTATAGGTAAGGTGGGGTGCTTGACTTGAGAGACACTTACATAAGATTGGAAAGAGGGAAGGTTCATGCGCGTTAGAGAAAAGAGCTTGAGACCATGTTGGGGGGGGGCGGGGGGGGTTAAGCCCCCAAAGCCCCCCCCCCCCTCCCTGGATGGATCCATCGCTTTATACCGTGCTTGAAAAGTAGATTTTGGTTCATATGTTATACTCGATTTATGACCATTGATAGCTTGCCGACATATAAGGCATTGGATTTGCATTTTTGTAGGACTCATCCACTCGTTGACTCAGAACAAGACGCGACACTGGAACTCCAGCGTTGATGATATGTAGATCGGACAAGGCCGAATGGTCAGGTGATACATGTCATTTAAACGCCCCTCGTGTGTATATTCATCATGGATGTAAGCCGGCTAGGATGGCTGGAGGTTAACGTTCGGCTGCCATTAGATCTGCCCAACGCATCATGATACGCCGTTATTGAGGCCGGTTGTAATACCGGCTAGACATTATATGTTATGGGGTCTGTTATAATATACGCTAGTATATACATCTACGTGTATTATGAGCAGTTACAATATTCGTTTGTCACATTAAGCCTAAGACACAACCGGCAGTACTGCTTATCTACTGTCTCTCTACTGCCAAAACTCACTGGGATGCTTGGGATCAATGCGTGTCCAGAGCTACATATAAGTGCAACGAAGGTATGCTTTTTAACGCAGAGTAGGGATAGTGGAGGACTTTAATTTGATGGGTCATGCTTCCTCTACGGCCCACCCAGCAATAGGTAGTCATTATATAGCCAGTACATTAGGCCTTGCTGCATTACATGCCGTAGACGCGCAGGCACTAAAAAAATATGTACTGTCAAAAGGTCTAACATCAAGTCACTTCATTGTGTATATACACCCACGTAAACTCCACAAGGAACATAGCCATCCTCAATGACTAGGTGGTATGTGTGAAGCTAATAAATGTCGATTGATGTTTTCGATTATGAATATATCAATTGGACAAGATTGGCCAACACTATTATACCCGTATGTACCCGTGACTAATTTACTTATTGTACAGCAGCGTATGAATAAATAGTTATCTACAAACAAGCCATTAGTATCAATATAAGTGGCTTATATCTGGACTGAATGGTATGGTTTGGTATACAATGAGTTAAGCGTTGTGCACAACCAGCAGTACTGCCAAAAACTCATGGACTCTGAGTGGATCTGTGTATTACCTGGAGGCGAAAGTGAAGTGAAAGTAAGTTTTTGAAGTAGTGCAAAGACTGTAGAGGAAGTTTATTGTTAAGCTACTTTTCGGCCAATTCAGCAGTATATGTAGGTAGGCAGTACGGAGCCACTAAGTCAGGCCTTATGTTATTACATGCCCTGGACATGTAGACGCGGAAAAATCTGTACTGTCAAAATGTTCGCATTGCCGGTTGTGCCCTTGGCTTTAATAAGTAGCAGTTTACATATACGCCATTTGTATATGGGTTGACAGAATAAATAACCATGAAACTATAGATTTAAAGATAGAACTTTTAGGGACAATCTTTCTTATTTCACTACATAGATTTACATATATTTTACCTTGAAAATATTTGCGCATGGATTGAAATTCACGTCTTCATTCTCACCTGGATAGCCAATAGGCTTAGTATTAAATGTTTGACAAATTCTTTTATAGACGATATTCCCAAACATGATGGTATAATATTTACCTCATGGAATGTTCCTCATATTGTGTCAGTTTGTATTCAATATTTGCGTTGATTGCAATGGCTGAAATCTAGTTAGTTAGCTTTAGTTAAAATACATAGATGGCAGGGGCTTTTCTGTTCACTTGATGGCTATAGTAATATATGATATAAGTATTAGTGTACATTCAATGAGTAATCTGTAAGCTAATGTATGTCTTACTAAACATTTTAAGCATATTTCTTTTCTCAGGAGTAAATATAATGTCATATACCAGTTTAAACTAGTGACATACATGATACAGAGCTTAATGTTGAATTGGTCAAGCAAATATATGTATCAATACTCATTACACTGCACAACTACTGGACTCTATCACATCTAACCAATGTCAAATGTTGTTTATATATGTGAGGTGGTTTCATAATGTTTGGTCCACATAGACTTGTCACGAGACGCAGCTGGTCATTTCCATGTGATAACACTTACAACACTTTGATCCTGAGTAATGTATTCTACGTCACAAAGCCCTACATTGAATGCCATCCACCCACAAGGATCGTTGGTGCTATGTATAGCTCATTGAAGGTTCCAGGCCAGATAAAGAGCATTGTAACATGACACAAAAGTTAGCCACTTAGGCATATTAGCATTACATTATAATTTAAACCTGTAGTAATTGCTTAACATCTACATAAATAATTGATCGCTATCAAAAACATATGAGGAATCTACCTGTAATGAATATTCAACAATACAAGTAGTTGAATAAAATCCACTCTCTTGTCTGTACGGTGAACAATTACTGGATGCTTATGTACAGAAAAAAACTTTTAAACACACGTGTTTACCCTATATACGGAGGCACTATTTGTATTTCGACAAACATGGTGCCTTAGAATTTGAAGGCCATTGCATGACTACTATTATCAAGAATCATTAATTGTGGAATGATTATGGTAAATGTACATGCCTAACAACATGGTCATTTTTGTTTTCACTTGTGAAAACATTTATCTTGAATAATGTAGATAAGAGTTGCCAACCCATTGATTCTTTGGCAATTAGACATGTTAAATTATATTGTAGTTATAGGTTTGGTATTCTTATGTCTATATTCAATACATGAGTTACATTATATATTGAAGAACTGGAAACTGACTGTGCTGATCGCACATTTTTTGTAAACTGATCTTGTCACTTTTTATTCCATTGTCTCTAGTGAATTGAGATGAAGAATAGGTAAAATAAACAAAGACCGCCCTTACATTACTTTACATAATATCAATTTAAAATCTACAGCTTAAAGGTATTCTACAGGAAAACACATGAGCATGTACAATTGCGGTCTCACCTGCTACTGTGGCAGCAACTGACGGGCCGAAGCGGGCGTTTAGTCGCGGGTAGCTTTGCGCTTGGCGATCGTCGGGCCCAAGTTGTTGACTTGGGCGTTTTCAAGTAGCTAGTCTGACTAGCTTCCTTCACTCTAGCAAGTTCTTCGTTTTCCCTACAAAAATACTCGACTGCCTCTTCCTTGGTTTTCTGTCCCTTGGGATCTTCCCAGTCCCAGGCAGTGCAAGCGTCGGGCACAAGTTTGATTGTCATTTTGGCTTCAAACGAAGAATTCTCAGATGCTTCCAGAAGATTCCAAGAACTAAGTTTACCTAGATTACAGGGCCTCGGACTTGAACTATCCAAAATTCCAAGAATGTCATCCGCTATATTTGAAATATAGTCCGCATCTTCCACATTTGAAGAAGACATTTTATTTGACCATCGTGCCTTTATGAGTATTCTATTGCGCTACATTTAGGTACTTTACGAGCATCCTATATACATGTAGCTAAAATTACATAAACTGTCTTATTTCGTATGTTCTTATAGTGTCATATTTTTGTATAGACACTCCACTATTCATGTCTAGTTACACGGTGTTTTGAAACTGTGTAGCATGTGTAAAATCCAATATTCCCAAGTAAACAACCTGTATTGGCTTACTGATACAAGCCTCTTGCTAGTACAACAACACTTCAATAAGATATCATCCAGACTGAGGGCCCATAAACAAACTCATAATTCAAACTACCTGTGTTTATCAAGTAAACTGTATAAACACCACAAGCAATAGTGGATCTATTCCATTGTTCTTCTCACCGTCGACGCATTTTTAATTTTCTCTTGTGACTCCAATTTCCAAACGTCAGGTGTGATTTTCTGAAACAAAGAATTACATTAAATGACAATATAGTCGTTGTCATTCACCATATATGGTATACATAATGATACACATCATATGCATTTATAATGTAAATAAAGATACTTCAATTGCTAGCTAATATCAAAAGGTCCACGACGATCAATGTATCTACATAGGACTTGTCCCATATCCAAATATTAATTGAATTTCAATGTCGTATATTGCCAGGTTGTTCAGATTATAAGCTAACGGTGATTCTAGTTGCCGTTATAAGAATTTAAAGACTCGTACTACACTTTGTGCTGTGACTCTTGAACATTCAGCAAACAATCTTAAGAAAAACCTATCACACAACTACCCTGAGTCACCACAAAAGATCACCATTCACTCGCAGTCGCAGCTAGCAGCCATTGGCAGAAACCAATCGAATGCAGTCAATAGGTTTCCCAACAAATATACCCCTCCCGGACATATAGCTCTATCCAGTGAATCCCGTTCGTGCGTGATACACGCACAATTTACGTAATTTTCATAGACTTTGTGACATTATCCGGGTGGGTAGCAGCAGACAATTGCCGTCTGTCCGCCTCTGAGTGGGTTAATGCCACATTGATAAGGCGCACACAAGTGACACATTGATTTCGAGGAAACTGGATTCTTTCCGTGCGGTTGACAGTCCTTGCCTGTCACTTTATATTTACTGCAAACATAACATAGAGCATAGGACTCGCATGCTCATGGTGTATGGTTTAGTATAGAAGTGCATCAAGGGGAAACTGGTATCGTGGTTAAGTTAACATGCCAATGGCAAGGTGACATGACACAGCCATGTGTATATTTATTTATTAACCGCAGGGCATTTCATAAGACTGTAATAATATTTGTAATGTAAAATCATCTTCTGGAATCCTTGATAAAACCATTTTAACATCGTGATAGGTCGACATCTCTTGTTTGTTGTATTGCTATGTATTATCTAAAAATCATAATCATAGTCGGGATACAATGGAACAATCAATGCCCTACTAGTTTGATAACTCGACTCGCAATATATTGATAAGATACTCACAGTTATCTAATTTCGAGTTTTATGCAATATTCAATATCCTAATTTGAAGTTTATTCAATCAAAATTATTGTCTGACATGACATTAACCTTTGTAATTAGAGTAATAATCATAATACCGAAATTGATGTGATTCATGATGATATTCTTGTGTAAATGTTAATTGGTTTATAAAGTAACACTGGATAAAAAGCATCACATTTTCCAATGCTTTCAATTCAAACTGACGGTGAATCTGCATGTGCTCATTGTGTTATATTACTATTCCTTACTACATCTATGCTTATACTTTAAGTATTATTCAATTTTCTTTAAACTCCATGTGCTCTACACATTTTATGATGCAAGCCTATACTACTGCGGTGTCTCCTGTGCTCTCAGTTTATGTTACCTACTTGTTACAGCTTAAAACAAGCGCGATCTATCAAAATCGTAACTACTGTCGGGTGAAAGAGAGACGCCCATGGGATTTGATTTTCCCGAGACAAGCGAAGTCGGAACATAGATGACGTAAGTTGACAAGATTGTGTTACAAAACGCAGATCCGGTGCAAGTGCTATATTAAGAATCTGCCAGGATTGTCCACTAGCTGGATGTATCAGCTTTTGTTTTAACTAAAATGAGCGAATAATATCCTATACCGTTTAAAAGCCTTAATTAATGGCGGGTTTATATATTTGCCGGTAGACACCGTAGGAAATGGAGCTAGTTACCATCTTTAGCCATTACAATTAGGTATGCTATGAGCTATGGTATTTGTGACTATATTGTTACCCCTCGGGGTTTCTTTCGAAGTCAAATTTTCCATCGCCTATCTGCACCGAAAGATTATAAACCAATTACTTTTGCATTTACGAGCTATTTGGGCTGGATCAATTTAGACATTTGATCACGTGAACGTGTGTATGACTAAACGATCCTTCAAAATGTCACAAATGAGGTAATTACATATGCCTTTTTACGTATAAAAGAGAATGAATTATGTGACAAAATACTTATCAGCTCATAAAATATGCGCACCCGTAGTCATTGTCATTATGCTTGTAGGCATTAGATATTAATTTTCAGGAATGTGAAGTATGTAGGGTAACGTTGCAGTTGACCATTTGAAATGTGTACTATTTATCATTACAGGCATACGCTCGTTTCTCAAATGGAGATCTTTTAAATCAGACAAAAAGCCGATTACAAGTATAGTATCTATATAAAATTTAAATGCCCCCTTAAAATACAGTCTTTGCATAGTTGGGACAAAGGTTGAGCGTTAAAAGAGGTCTTCTCCTTCATGGCACATATATTCTGCACGAGCTTTTCCAATTTAATTCCTTCCTCGTAGCATCTGTATACTTACTTTGTTTGTTTACATACACTGGAGTTTGAAATATGAATGTATCTATGAATTAACAATAGGTCCGTAACAGGACGTGTAACTTACCCAAGTAGCTATTTAAGATGTTAATATCTCGACACTTACAAGTAGATTTGTATTCCTATCACTTATAGTTATCCAAGTGAAAAACTTTTCGTCGTTTCGACGATCTAGCTACCGTGGTTTTATTCCTATGAGGAGTCTCGTGTCCTACTCAATGTTATCACACATATGGTAGTTTACTTTATGAAAAGCCAACATTATCCCCCACCAGGCTCTACCTCAAACAAATCAATTCTATTTGCGTCTAGCTACATAAACATGCGTCTGTTTGTCCTGGCTTTTATGGCCAATTCTGATCTCGTTTCGTTTTGTGTCAACTCCAGTTATCAAGTTGCATGTAAATTTCGTTCGGGAACGCGAAAAGATCAGTGATAAATTCACTTGAAGTGCCTTTATTAATATGCATTGGATATGGACGCCCTTTGTTCGTTGGTCCCGTGTAAATACAGTCATGGACAAAGTGTCTCTGGACTTGGCCTTCTTAATCACAATAATCTAGGATTAGGTCCTATTGTAGTAATTTATCGCACATGTCAATAGACCACTATATTCGGGACACCATAGATATTCGGTTATGTCGTTGGTCGAGATCATATGCTTCTTTAAAAATTCTGCCGACTCAATGCTATTACAATGTGGCAACTCCACAATAACAAGCTCCGAATGCAAATCATTTGAGTAGCTGGCACGAGGTTGACATCCCTCGTGAGTTGTGAGGTACATGTACACGATGCAAGATAAGTAACATGTATCGGTGTTTCTATTACATTAATTAATAATATATGAACATAATAAACATATTAAATGTATTGGTTTCTTCATCAATAGTCATTCGAATCTTTGTAATAATCAAAATCAACATCTTATCCTGCATATTTATGTGATGTTAAACTTGTGAGTCATTCATACAATACTAGGAAGAAAGAGTTGTCGTACATTGTACCAAAGGTTAAGTCTCATGTACGGAAAACGTTTAAATATTGTAGCATTAAATATAGGCCTATATGGAAATAAGACTCTGCATTTTAAATGGATATCTTTTTAGTGCTCATTGTTTGTCACATGGTTCATTTTCTATTATATTTGTATATCTCTATTCATTTTTACATCTATTTATATTTTTTACGTACATGTATCTGTAATCTTTTATTTACTTTGCAGTATTAATATGCCTGTGATAAACGAAATAAATCAAATCAAATCAAAATATCGTGCACATTGCATTGGCATGATCAAAATTGGTTTCGAACCTCACTTGGTAAGGTGATATAATATAGATATGATATATCGCCTGTCCTATATATAAGGCGTGTGCATATTAAAACATTATTGAGAAATTTACTTATGATGCACACACGTTCATGTTTTGATGTTTAGTGAGTGAATGTTATTGAGGAAAACTAGACTTTTACATAACGCAAACTGTCAGCAGCAAATGTCTAACTAAATTTTAGACAGCACCCACTCTCTACGAGATGTCTATTTTATTTAGTACTATTATATTTGATAATTTATTTCGATAAAATGATGTAAAATGTTAAAATATAAATCTTTTTTTATATATATTTTTAATCATGCTTTCTCAAAATGACTTCTGCGAAGCAACTGGTACTAGTAAAGAAGAACCACTTTTTCAAGACAAATACAGAAGAACCACTAAATTAAAGAAAAATGAGCCTCTCGTAGAGAGTGGACAGCACCCATATAAACGTTATGATATTAGGTATGCAACCCATGAGAATTTGTCATATGCACAAATGGTTAAATTAATGCGAAAACATGCATATATGTTTGGTTACAACAAAAAGTATCACAAATGAGGCATGTAACCAATACACAATGACAATTAATATTTTTATTTGGCCAAAACAAAAAATATTTGAAGAATGACGTAGTGCAAAGTATCAATGAAGTACATGTACAAGTAATCTATACTAACTGAAATTACATTTATGTTTCTCGACGGGCCACAAAACTAAAAGCGGAAAACTTAGGCCGGCCATACTAGAAAGCACCGGTAAATCGAGTACAGATGCGTGCTGTTAGATTGTTTTCTCCGTGGCAAACAGAAGATGAACGCCTCTCCCAACAAATAATTGGTGTCTGTTTTCATGTGTAAAAACGAAAAACAGACAAAAAGCGCTTGGCGTCGGGGGTTCAGCTGGTGAGGGTGAATAATCATTGGAAACATCAGCATTTACTCTTGGCGGGTCTTTCCACTTTTAATCATTACAGAAACCTTAGGAGGCATAGTTTTTCAAAATATGTTACATAATCTTCGATCGTTTTCAATAATCCAGTTATGTGCATATACAAACCATTACCCCCTCATTCGACTTTCATCGACTTAGTATAAACAGTTCTTGGAGCTGTTCATACTATATCATATTAAAACAGAACAGATTATAAGGTTAAAAGGGTACGAAAGTTTATTTAATCACAAATTTTTTGCACCATCGATGCTTCTTCAAGAGAAAAAATGCTAACATTCTGTTCTGTTCATCGACTTACTTTGGTTTTGTTCGTCGGTAATAGGCCTATTCCATCAATAGCTAATTATTTCAATTTAAAAATTGACCCCCCACCCCCCAAGCCCCCGCCCTCTAGCACCCACTATGGCTAACATTGACCAGGCACAGTTGATTGTTGATGGTGCAGGCACAAGCAGCGAGCCATACTCTCTGCCGCCAGTCCCATGCGCTCTCCCCCTGGCCTAATAAGAACCGTGTGTCTTTACTTAAGAGCCGTTTGCCCTTACGTACTAACCATGACATCTCTTTGACGTTACGTAAGAACCGTATATTCTCCCGAAACAACCGTAGCCCCATACGTAACAATCGATTAATAATCCCCTACAGGTTACACAGGGCGATTTTTTGCCATTTTCCCCACTGTTTTTGTCCATTTCCAATCTTTTGCATTCGCCACTCAATTAAACTGGCTGCCTGGAACTCAACCACTGATATGGAATTTGTGGTGGTTCGCATTATACTTGACTAGCACCCCCCCCACACACACACACACACACTCCGACCAGCTGGGTTGCACACGTGCACACATACGGCCGATTGACACAGCAGTGCAAATCGCCTGTACTAGTCCTGCCAATCAATATTGTAAGATTTGACCACGAGATTGGAGTGTCAATCGGTAAAATTGTGCATGCTGACGTCATGCTCAGCATGCCCAATTTCACGATTGGCACGGCAATCGAATGGTCAAATACCTTTCTATCATGACTAAAATACACGCTAAACAAGTGTCTGTTTCATTTTTATCTTTAAATAAATCATATAACGGCCTCATTGCCAGTTTGACCTTGCGACGTCAGCGGCTGTATGAATAATATGACGTTACGAGTCTAGTTTAATAAGACTAGCAGTCTCCGCGCGTACAGTCAAACGTACAATTTAGCACGCCGCTCGACCAACTAGAGTGGGTTCTTGGCGGTGATTTTTGCACAGAATGATAGAATGTAGGAATTGACCACTCGATTGTCGTGTCAATCAGTAAATTGAGCTCACTTCGTTCGGGTAAATCAGACGTTTACTCGTGCTGATTTCCTCACTTCGTTCGGGTAAATCAGACGTTTACTTGTGCTGATTTCCGCGCACTCGCGTTACAGTCCTTAGCAACGTACAGTCAATCATTAGCAATGTGTAAATCACATAATTTACGCACGCTGGCCGACCAATCAGAGCGGGTTATTAGCGGTGATTTATGCACGGAATGATAGAATGATGGATTGAGCGGTCCCTTGGTGCACCAATCGTGCACACTAAAATAGGCCGTAATTACACAAATCTCCGACGCTCGGCCGGCGGTGAAATGATGGTGTTACACCATCTACCCCTATTGCAAGAATCGACAAGAACGGCCATAAAACAGAGCTTTGAAAGTAAGAAACACAGAAAAGGAAAGAAAATCATGCAGCAATGTTGTCTATCTCTCTGTAAAATGGATACAACTGTACATTGAGTTTTTTTATTCGGTATTTCAAATTAGCGGCCACGTGAGTTTTTGACTGGGGAGCAACATTCTGTTTTAACAAGCTGAAACTCTTCTTTTACAAACGTAGACTCACCTAATTGTCATCAAACTATTATCCTTTAACCGAAACCTCCTGTTGGAATTAAAGATATTGTCCCTTTGCTTTGTAACATATACACCATTTACGTTTAACAAGCTTTTTAGAGTTCAACATTCCAGTGTTTATAATCACAACGTTCTATAATTTAATTTCAAAATAATTATTCGCAGAATGAAGGTGAACATCTTTACGTGTCATGTACTAATTGGATTTACCTTACCTTGTCGGACTATGATATGTATATCACAAGCGTCTATTATGCAATCTTGACATGTTATTCTCCCATATATGACATGGAACGGATATTAGGTGGTATCACCACGCGTCAAACACGATGCAATAGAACTTAGGAGGCTTACTATTTATCACGGGACAGGGATGTATGAAAAAATGAAACCACTACGTTATGCTTCAGCTCCACCCCTAATATTTGTTAGAAAATGTCTGCCGCCACCCCACACCTCTACAATTACTACAAATTTTCCGTGCTGTCAATGTGCTATAGCTACACCCATATATGGCCAGTTTTCACCGCAAACTCGAAAAATGAGTTAAAATAAATTCTTAAATTTAAGTTGTGTTTTTCCAGTCCCATCGAGTAGCGTTTTTTTTCATACTGATTATGGAAAGAACCTAATGGGTTGAAAACGTTTAAATAAAAATTCAAAATTAAACAATTGTATAACAAAAAATAAATAAACGAAAAACATTAACATTGCAGTATACATACAGCATGAAAGAAAATTCTGAAGCAAAATGAGACCAAGTGCAGTGCACCAGAAACATAGAGTTTTCAGTAAATAATTATACAAAACATGAAACGTTACAAAAAGGAAAGTAAGTAAAAGTGTTGGTACTAAAAAGACCAAATTGAGTATAATTTCCACACTGGCCCTTAGTAATAGCAAAATAACATCAACTACGTGACTGCTGTTGGGTTGGATTACACACATATAACAAATAATTAATATGTCCGTATCGGTGAGCATTCTAATAACCGCCGCCATCCCGTTGGAGCAGCATGAGAGCGGCGCCGTCTCCGTATATAATGGCGCCGCCGCCGCCGCCGCTCTCCCTACAGAAGGCTTTACGGACTGGTGGGAACAGCAGGAGACGGTAAGTAGCACTCCTATAGCCACTATTACGACTTTTGTTAATTGATATACGCAACCTAACTGCAAAATAAACTTGTAGAGTGTTTTCTAAACTACTCATAACTGATCTACGACGGTCAACTGCTTTTTTTCTTCATGATCTGCTAAATGTAGAGCGTTCAGTGCGTTGTTTGGGGTGTTCCGTTTATTCACATATTGAAAGAAACATTTTGTCACTCGCATATGGGTAATTTCATTTCTGAAAATAATCGTGAACGATCGAAATATAGCTACTCAATTGTGTTCTTTCTATGGGTGTATACTTGTGCATCACATAAATAAAGAAAGGTGGATTGCATGGCTTAAAGCCTAGGATAAAACCGGCCGTACACATTATCTACTGCCGCTCTACAGTCAGAGCTCACGAATACCGTGTGAATTAGTGCGTATCCAGTGCTGTGAAAGTTCTGTAAATGTATTTATTCAGTCAGTGCACAGTTATAAGTCATGGGCACAGCCAGCTGCACGGACATATTGGCAGTACGATTTTTACCTTGTTTGTTTTGTCTACAGCAGGTAATAACATGCTGGCTGACGCAGTGTCTTCGTACTGGCTCTGTACTGCCGAAAACGTTCTTTCGTAGCACTGGATGTGCACTGATCCCCATGGTCTCCATCCGTTTTTTTGGCTTTTGGCAGAAGAGAGGCAATACATACAGAAGTCATACTGCCTGTTGTGCAGAAGTCTACAGTAAAAGTAGTTTGACAAGCCACACTTTCCGGGCGGTCAACTAAAAACGTTGCCTGGACGTTAGTAGGTATGCAGTACAGAGCCAGTTCAGAACCAGTACAGTGCCATTACCGCAGGGCTTACGTTATTACATGCCTAGACATGCATACAGAAAAAAAAAACTGTTAACACCTCCGCACTGCGTGTACCCTGGGCTTGATTGATTGGTGAGTGTACATATTCGCGAGACTGTAATTATATTACTCATTCATACATATCCATAAGTTGCTGTTAAAAACATTCAACCATTTTCAAATGTGAGATGTGTAGAGATGACGTTAATAATTATACATAATTGTAATACAAAATGACGTCGATGCAATTTAAATAATATAATTACGATTCAGTAGCCGTTCCATTTTAGTATTAATGTATTTCTTCTGTCACATCTCAAATATTAAACTCACTTATTTTTACAGTCTATGTCATTGATACAACCACCCACAGAATCTCTCCGTCCATCTCTCTCTATATATCTATCTTGCGCGCATGCGTAGGGTTGGCTACTCCCACTCCAGCTACACTCGGCGACAAATTAATTAATATGTATGTCCAATGCCAATTTAGTAATTGGCAACACTTTGAATCTGTACAACGTAATCTACAAATAAACCACCGATCTTATCTCATATCAATGTCATCTTAATCTGGGGATTTGTGCACATACAAACATGTAATTAAGTATAAAGTCCGGGAGGAAAAAAAACATCAAAGAACTTTTGTTCGCTCTCATACCACTCACATCATGTACATTTGACGTTTCTTGCCTGCTTGAAGGTCATCGTCAGTGGGTTCAACAGAATTCTTAATGTGATCTAAACTTCAAAACAGTTGACTCTCAAATGTGGCAGAAAGTTGAAAAATTGTCAAGTATTCATCTTCATATGAGTTTACAGTCGTACGTATCTGTACACTCACCATTCAATGAGCCTATACATATGATTACCCTTGCAGTGGTACAGTAACAGATTGAGTGTCACGTGGGCAAGGAAAGATGGAAGCCAGCAACAACACCACTGCCGCTCCACCTAGTGCAGACGATGAGTACTACAGAATGGTCAGTCAACTGCAATGTCTCATTGTTTCAATTATTTAAATCTACGTCCGTTTGTGGTAAGATTAATCACTTAATGAAGTTTGAATGCCATACATTTCTAGTGTATTTCTAGTGGAAATTCCTAAGTTAAAAACGTAGCATAGAAACGCCAGGTGGTTCTTGCTTGATATGGGCTATGAGCTATATTTTTAGAACAATATACATTTACTTCCACCCTAGAACTACTGATATGAGTTTGGTGATGCTCTCAGGTGAGTGAGCAGCTGTTTACCTTCGTGGTCCCGGTGATCACCGCGATGGGCATATGCGGCAATGGCCTGTCCCTCGCCGTGATGCACAGACCGGCCCTCAGGTAGGCACTGCTCATAACTGTTTCTTCAATATGCTCTGTTTTAGTCTGTGCATCCTCATATTTCATGCTTATTAGTGAATCATCAAGTTATTGAAAAAAAGACGTATTTTTATGTGTATTGTAAGCAGTTTAAACATAAAACATAGGCGCGTTTTCACTTACCACAGTTCCTAGTAATCAGCAATACTCTTCATAATAACTACACAGTTCCGATGGATTACAAAGTATGTATGGAGACAATATGGAGAGAATGTTTATCAGTATGGGTACCGGCAGTATATATTTAGAGACTGTGTAAAAGAGATTCTTGTTAAACTATGATGAGACATGTGGCGTGCTCCTAAAATTCTACAATATTTTCAGGATACTTTTTCCTAGCCTATGTTTACAGTGAAGCTGTTATATCTGTTTTGTTTTGCTCAGCTGACAACGTAATGCGAGTCATTGACAACGTCAAGGTCTCAGAAGATTTCTCAATCTAATTATATAAACCAAAATCTTACATCTAGATAGTAGATTCATTGGAAACTGTGGTAAGGTTGAATGTGTCACATCGGTTGTTGCAGATCGTCGTCTGTGTCTGTGGTGATCTCCGCACTAGCTTTGATGGACTCCTGTGTTCTCATTCTTGATTTCCTCAACAACTGGTTGAAGATGACGCTCAAGTACTACATACTGGGGACTTCTCACACATTCTGTGTTTTTCACAGGTAGAAATCAATGACTTACTTGTTCATCAAATACAATAAGATCTTAGCTGAAAACAACATGTGGAGCATCCCTGTTTGCATGTCATGCATTAAGCAACAGTAATTATAATTTTGGAATAAGTAAAAAAATATAGCGTTTTCTTCAAATACATAATATACATTCTTTCTATACAGGATTTACTCTATTCATACAAATAAATCCTAGTGAGAAAATTGCTGGGCCCTAAAATATAACCATCAGTAATTTTTGACCGATCATAATTTGCGTTGAGTCGAGGATTGAGATTTTTTTACGTTTGCGATATCAAGCTACGATGACGATGGCATTAACGGTAGGGACCAGTGTTATGTGGTGCTCATCAATAGATAAGAGTGCTTGTATATATATATATATATATATATATATATATATATATATATATATATATATATATATATATATATATATATATATATATATATATATATATATATATATATATATATATATATATATATATATATATATATATATATATATATATATATATATATATATATATATATATATATATATATATATATATATATATATATATATATGTGTGTGTGTGTATGTATGTATGTATGTATGTATGTATGCTGCATGCTGTATGGCTGCATGTATGTGGCTGCATGTATGTATGTATGTATGCTGTATGCTAACTATATATATATATATATATATATATATATATATATATATATATATATATATATATATTATATATATATTTACACTCACATACACTTCTTTTGAGAAGTGTGGGGCCGTGGAAAATGGTCTTATTATGGAGGTTTATTTATAATATATATAATATTTGTCAGCTCTTGATTAAATGAAATTTTGTCTTTAAAAATTTAAATTTTGGCTTTACTAATATAACCGTTATCAAGCCCCTAAAGTCGCCTTTTCAAATTTGAATTCCGGTGACGACATACAAGCAGAGCGTTCGTCGCTCCTAGCTGCTCGCTGTCATACGATAGTGATCAGAAACAAGTTACAAGCAATGAGTTACAAGTATTTCACAATGCTGTAAATAGCGAGGAGTCCTAATTGCAGTGCACAACAATTACAATGGACAGTACTTACTATCTAGTATTTCAACACATAGATCTAATCATTTGGCAGTAGCATCAGCATATTCTCAAAACAGTTTTCCCCAGTGTTTACACTGATTATTATCCCATTAATGGACCATCATACTTTTTACGTCTAGGCCTAGCGTAAAAACGCAGACGTGCACCGAGGCACGTTCTCACAAACACAATGGACATTCTTTTTGCCACATGTGCACATTTTGTCTAATAAATACGTGCATATAATGTTTCTCAAGAACATGATTACTCATTTGTGCAAAGAGTTATACTAAATGAATGCTAATGATCTTTTAATCGAATACTCTGTTATACAGACCATAACCTTATATGCACCAATAACCTGGTGCATATAAGTGGTGAGTATGGTGTCGTGAACAGATACGTGTCACAATGATGGAGGTCGTGATTCAAACACCTCAGCACTGCTACTATAATCTCTGTCGTTCAAGTAATAGCTTCGTCACACGCACTAACTTTCTTTGTAAGAACCCTTTACAGTCCCACAAAGGGCGTAATGAGCTACAAATACATGGGTAAATGGAACATAAAGACGTATTAATGGAACACCTTCATTCGGCAACGTCTTTATCACATCGTGGTGATGTGTGTAGGGGAGACAGCAACCAGCACGTATCTATTGGTAAAGCAATAAAAATCGAAGGTAGTTCGCATGCTGATATTTTTTTCTGATTGAAGAGAACTGCACTGATTGTATAGCTATATGTACATTAATGTCAGCGTTAATGTAGAAGACGTTTTCAACCTCTGTAATATTGTTTGACTCATGACCAGAATGTCTGATTCGATTCCATGCTGGGTCTGATGACAGGGACTTAGAAATACCATGACACCCTGATTTAATTTAATACATATGTTAAGTAGTTGGTACTGTACACTGTGTGACATTTTTACCCGGCATCTTTTTTATTAAAAATCAATTGTCAGATTTTTTTAATTCACACTTTTGTACCGCAGACTGAGTTTTTAGCACTACGGAAAAAAACAGTATCTGAAATATATTAGCTGTTATATTGGTTATGTACACAAACTTCGTTAATACATTTTCATTGTCTCAACTGAACATTATTATATAACATATACATGTGATTGAAATCAACAACAAAATATCTGTAACAAGCATAATAAACAAATAAACGTGCAGTTAGCATGCGGTCAATGTGATTTGCATGACAATGTGACATGAGTTTTAAGGAGACCACATTTCCTGAGTTAGGTCGGTGACCCCTACCTTTTAGTTTACTTTTGCAATCAGTAACACCTTGGTATACACCATAGGAATTTCAAAAGAAAAAATAATGGGGGATCAATTAGGAGCGTATGTCTTTTTGCTCTCGAACAGGTGGTTTCTAGACACATGTTTCACAACGTCCGCCTGGTATGTGGTGGCGCTGGCAGCGGAGCGCGTTGTGGCTGTGTGGCTTCCTCTCAAGGCGAGAACCATTTGCAAGAGGAGCGTTGCTATTGGTAACTAACTAACTCAATTACGTCTAACACCCAGAATATTTTTTTCTATAATTAGAGTGATTGTTTTATATGTTCTGCTCTTACATTATAAGGATTACAATCATGAAATGATCACAGTGGTTATCAAGGCAAATGGTGTGGTGATCTTTTATCATCTGCAGTGCATTAATATTGTTATAGAATCTCATTTCATCTGAAATTTTAGTAAACAATAGAAATCCAGACACATTCTCGTGGGGACTTAATCCTTATTTCAATCACATTTAGCTGTGGCCGTCCTTGTACCCGTAGCAATCGGCAGTATCTACACGTACAACCTTTTGGCCTGGACGATTGATGAAGACGGCTACTGTAACACCAAACAACACTATGAGATCTTCATGAGCACGGTTCATCCATGGGTAAAGCATTGATGTATTAACATGGACTAATGTAGTTTTTTTTTATTTTTCAAAAAACAAGTTCGTCCCGTTCACAACAGCCTTATCATCTCTGGGTGAAAACTAGTTCTACAATGGTAATGAAGCACAAACTAACAATGTATTTTTTTCAACTGTACATTGTGGTGAATCACTATGGCAATGTATGGCACTGGTGGATACGTTTAAAACACCAGCTTACTTGCTCGTGTGTTCCGTATTGTGCGTCTTAACCCGTCACCTAAATTATTACGGAAAACAGGAACACGCGAAAACACAATAAAGCAGAGACATGTATGATATCCTTATTGTGCCCGACAGCCTAAAAGTATATCAACGCCATACAAATACTGCATACTGAATTGAAATTGACTGCTGAAGGGCTGAGTTTCTATATGTTGTATGTTGTGCGATTCAATTAATGTAAAAAGAATATTTTCGTATAATGGTTAACATAGAAATGATTGGCGTGTGAATAGCCAATGCTATCCTTGTATGGCTCCAAAGGGAGAAAAGCAGTATTGTCACAAATCTTAAGAAAGCCAAACAATGGCCTCATTTTGAAATTACAAACTATAGATATTGCGTCTTGTAACGTGCAGTGCATCACGTGACCGCGTGGGGACCGGCACGTGAGCCTGTAGAAGCATTGAGTCCTTTGTGGCGTTTGTAAGAGTACATAGGTTGCGTGAGTTACTTGAAAGAACTTTAACATAATCAGTTCCAACAAATCTTCGACAATTCGGAACCATCGACCAGAATCTAACATGCATACCCTACAATTGAATAACTTACATTGGAGCATTCGAACGTTTTTATAGGCTAGTTCAATATTAACTACGTGTACTTGTAATATAACTAAATACGTATATAGTGTTGATTTCAGTGCTCACCTCATTTCTAGTGTGTAATGTTCTGTATCTGTGACACAGGTGATGTCCACGCTGTATTCGTACGCCCCAGTCCTGCTGCTCTTCCTGCTCAACTCCCTGGTGGTAATACAGTTGATGAGGATGAAAAGCCGGAGGAAAACTATGTCCTCCAACCAGAAACACGCTTTCAACGTAGAGAGAAGGATTACCATAACAGTAAGGACTTTCGAATATGCCCAATCTACCTGAAGCTTCGGAAATTCGTAGCTTCTTGGTGTAGTCCTTGTGGGTCGGTAGTTGCTTCTTGGTGTAGTCCTTGTGGGTCGGTAGTTGTTTCAATTGACAAAACAAAAATTATCTCTTCTCATATCTATACAGGTAATACTGATGCATTATGAAATGCAATAATTCTTTATTCGACAAAGAATCGAGTATTCTGGACTATTGTTGAATGGCTACATAATCACATTTGGCTACTTTGTATGATCCACAAAACCCATTGTTTTATTCTCGCTCCAACAAATATTGTGAAATGACATTTGTATGACCATGGTGATTAATAACCTAGATCCATACAAAATCATCCACAATAATCATCCGACAAAAATATACATTAATGCGTTTTAAAAGATATGTTGATTTATTAGGCCAAATAATCTTAGTCTTTTGCTATTTTGAAAAGTCATCTTGCCACTTATGTTTCATTTAAAGTAAAGTTGGGGACTGCTATTTCACCCTCATACCAGAAAGGACGAAGACGTTCACAAAATGGAACAGCGTACAAATTTGAACTGATATTTTTGTAATCTAATATCCTAGTCAAATTTTAGAACAATGTGTCAAAATAAGCTATTATATGGCTGGAAGATGTTCTTTTGATATGATAAATAGTACAAGTATACTATGTTTTAATATAGTTACGACACAATGATAAACAAACAAACAAACAAACAAACAATTTACGTTGTCCCAAACCACACCCCATAGCATAGAAAGTATTAGAGATTTTGATCACGTTTGCCATGAGGCATTGTGGCTCAGCTTACTCACAACGCACATCAACACTATTTTTCAGACCATTATATCACAGAATTTATACTTTCTATTTTGTGTTTCATGTGCATACGAAGACTGGTTTCAGAGTCATACCATTGTGTTCTAGTTGTTCGTGCGTGCTGGCATTAAGGGATGCACAAAACATGTAATCTGGAAATGTACGTGCCTCTTTATATAATGTCTGTTTAGAACGCGACAATGTGAATACTGTGAATTACAATGAGATATGACGATTCCATATGACGTAAGAAACACATTAAAAATACTATTCGTGTAAATGAAGGCTTGTGCGTCTATAGCGTGTGACTTCATGCAGTTCTGCCGGGCGATCTGGTCTCCGGACTTGCATAAATGTGCAAATGGTGCGGAGGGACGGTCATGAACACGTGACTAGCACGGCAGGTGCGTGTTGCAGGTGCTGACTATCTGCGTGGTGTACGTGCTCCTCACCGTGCCACTCACACTCTTCTACGCCGTCCTCTGGGCAGCCGGCGAGTTCATCCACATGGGACCAAAGATGGCGCTAGGTGGGTCATTGGTACTTTGTTTCCATCATGGCAGACGTTACACCTTTGCATCTATTTCATTTTTTTTCATATCATATACGAATAATTCCAGTCGGGTTGCTTCAATTACCACAAGTTCATAATCAGAAATATATACGTGGCTTGTACTACTGTAGATATTAATTTGTCAGGATGCTAGTCTCTTTCATGGTGCAATTCAGAAAAGTTATACAATACATAAAGTCATCACAGTGCATAAATATATATTTATATATTGTCATAGTACATGTATACACACGTTGATTGTACATGTCAAGGTCGCTATCTTCAGTCTTCCACGAATGGCACCCATTCAAATAAGGTCTTTCTTACACTGGTAAGCCAACCCAAACCACCGATTCTGTCCTGACCCACTCGGTTTGTATATCTGTAGTGGTAGGCTTTTCAGCGTAGACATGGCATAGATATTGTGCTGATCTGTATTTGTCAACCCAAAAGCTAAAAAGTGTTCCACGTACTGCATATACTGCACAACCCACGATTTCATTGCATTCACGTCTGCAATGAAAAATCCTCCTCCAACCCACACCTCATTGCCAACAAAAATCCGCAATGCCGAAAAATGGCGATCCCTAAGATTTACCTCTACGTATGCCACTTTTGTGTGCGTGTAATTGGATGGAAGATGTATGTGAAATGGTATATTCTGAGAATGTCTGAATATACCTATATCTGGCCCAACAAAGTGCTTGGTTTTGAATGGATTTGCACAGGTAGAATTGAACATTAACTCGTACTTGGCATGCATTGCAATAGTGTACTCTGGCACAACAGTATTGGGGTGGTGATCGGGATACCAGAACTGAGAATAGATTGCTGATATATTCCCATGTAGTCCAAATGCCCACATTTCGTTAGGATCGACGTGAATGAGTAAGATGTTGTCTCGAACACATACACTTTTGAAGCGGGCTATATCCTCTTCAGAGTGACATGGGATACAAGTCTACGGTGGTTGATCCAAACGATATTTCAATGTGAATGAAAGATCAGTAACCTGGTTTGCTTCAATCTTAGAACGGTCTACGGTATTCTTGCAATTCGTTACGGATGACAAAAATGGACGAATATGTTGTTAAGTAGGTCGAAAACGCTAGATAACTAACCTATCAACACTGCTCGAGGTTGATAAAAATTTGCATGGAGACAAGTTACAACAGGTTTGTTTGTATAACTGTGTTCAATGTGTCCTTTGTTTCTGTTCAGGTGAGACTATCATCCTTATCCTGGCGCTGTCTAATCACGCCATAAACTTCTTCGTCTACGTGTTGTCGTCGGAAAAGTTCAGGAGGGAGCTACTCATAATGATATGCAGGTATATGTGGGTTATAGTATACCATTGCATTGTGATTAATAGAGGACGATTTATCCCGTTTGCATTGTAGAATTTTTGGGACCATCAATTTCATGTGATCCTTATGATTTTCTTACACCTATTTTGTCGTCGGATTTCTGCTCAAATGTAAGCAACAACCCAAAAAAAATAATTTAATTTACAAAAACGAAAGGTTAGAGAGTTCATACATTTCCAAACTGTAAAACTCGTCGTCGTTTTAAATAAGTGATTTCGTTGAATGCGCACCTCTATATAATTGTTTATTAATTAAAGAATGTTAACTTCTAGTATCTTGGATGCCTCCATTCAGGATTTTATACAAAAATTTGTAAGCTACTTCTAGAAACCAATACCAGTCATTTTGGCGAGACTTTCGTTGTTATCGCAACAACTTCATCGGGCCGAGTGTAAGACCCGTATGAGTACACAGCAGAATCGGAGCTCATATATGTATGTGACTGATTGGCATCTTATTGCCGTCGTATGGGTGGTTTTAAATACAATGTACTATGTAAAATACGCCACCAATACGAACTCCTATTGTTACGATATCATTCTGATGCTAATGCTGTGCACACTGTCGGTGTAATGTTTGCGTACTCTCTGCTCTATGGATGCTGATCGGCGGCCGTATTGAGTGTATTGTCGTCTTACTGACCCATTTTGCTTTTTTTTTATTATGATGTCAGTACGCCACCTTCGAATTTACCCTGTGTGACATAGGCATTAATTGTTATGCTGATTAGCTACACGGTTCCTTTCCATGACTTATACGTATTTCTACACATATTGTTTGATTGTAATTCAACTAAGCATATTATGCCGCATTCTAGCATACTATATACATATTTTGTACTTTTGTGAGTGTATGATTAATTATGATTTCTCACCATGTGCTCTATCCAGGCGTAGTGTTGTCTACAAACCCGACATGGCACACAGTAGCAAGAGTGATGAACACAACGCAAACAGCAAGTCCTCACCAAGTCTGCTCACCCTGGAAACTGTGTCAGGATCTGTCAACCTCATGGAACATATGTGATTGGAAGGCGTCGATAATGTTGGAGAGACAAAACAGGAAGCTGCAGAACTCTGTTATGATATCTACAATGCCATTTTCATATTTTGGTTTGAACGAGTAATGAAACGTGTTATATTGGTGGAGTTTTGAAAGGTATGTGAACGATAGCTATCTCATATATGTGGAAGCAGCATGGCCACATACATAAAACCCACAGAACTAAATATACATGTATGTTCAAAACAACCATGCAGGTAAATGTTTACAGGTACTTTTTAACAATGTGGATTTAAAAATATACATTTTAGATTTTTAGATTGTTGATCCAGCTAACATTCATCAAAGCAATATCTATGAGTTTCAAGATAAAAAGTTACAATTTGTATATATGTATATTTTGAAAATTGTAAATTTCATATTTGAAAATTCTGTAAATACGTATCGTGTACCTACATGTATGTACTATCGCTATTTGAGTATGTGTTGTTTTATTGTATGAAATGAACTAATATAAAAGGTGTATGGTATGATATGGTTTTAAGTCGTGGTTTATTGTAACGCTGGTATCATTGCATTTTTCGGCATTTTTTTTTACTAATGTGCTAAAACATTTCGGCTGTTTTAAAATACTCATAAAAAACCAACAACATTATAAGATAATTCTTGAAAATTTGATTTGTGAAAACTAACAAACTATAACACCTTTTAAACAATACCGACACTAATTTATGTTACATCCATTTACCTTCGATAGCATTTGCAAAATGCAATGCACATTCGTCTGTCAATTTTCCAAAAGTTCCACGTTCAGCAATATCATTATTGTGAACACACTACCATACACAGTATTACACACTTTGGATTTGGCATCACTTTTTCCCCATTTCCAAAAAATCATAGGCTGCCTTGAAGCCCCTTCCTCCCATAGATCTGTCTGTGCTTATGAGCAGTCTAACAACGTTTGTCGTAGAGACGACCACGCCGGGAGACACGTTCCCACAGTATCGACCCACCAGCTCAGACTGGGTGACGTCACGACTGGGGGCCTGGGGTCCGTCCCACACTTCTAGACTGTCAGACCAGCAACCACTGGACTTTTCCATCTGGAAATCGGCAAATATTATCCTGATGATGCAGTTCTCCGGAGCTGAAGATATAGATGGTTTTGAATAAGTGTGTGAGAATAGCGGAATCAGGTTTACTTACAAATGTGGTGGTCTAAGTGATTAACACGAAGTCTATGGATATAAGCCATCAGCCATCAGTAGCTAAGAGTTTAATTCGCGAAATCATGTAGCCAATACATATATACCAGCTTTACCTGTGATGTTCACCTCGCACTGGACGTTGGGCGGGTAGCCGGGGTAGGCGGGGCTGAGGATGACGCCGTTCTCGGCCGCGAACGTGCGGCAGGCCGGGTGGTTGAGGAAGAGGCGGATGTCGCGCTCGCCGCTCGCCGCGTGAGCCGCCACGCACAGAAGCACCACCAGCACTGGGCGGCGGCCGCGCAGACGACAAGTCAGTTGTAAGTTTTGATATTATTGAAGAAGATTTTTTTGTTCTATTGGAAATCTTCATACAAGACAACCTCAGAGTCTAATTGATACTACCTCTCTATTGAGACCACCTCTAAAATAAGACCACTTTTCACGGTCCAAAACCTTCATAAAACAGCCAGAATGAGCCTCGGTATAGAGATGGCCTCTCTATTGGGACCATCCAACACCGGCCCCAAAGATGGTCTTAATAGAGAGGTTCTACTGTACATAGGCCATTGTTGTGTATAAGTTTGTATTTTAAAGGTTGTGTTCATATCTTGTATTGATAAGCTCATTGTTTAGTCTCGTATGACTGCTTTATAGTTTCCAACTGTTTATGCATCATGTCCAAGACTGACCAAACATGCTGCTAGCTATAATGCCAAGTGGTACTTACTGTTTGCTGAAAATCTCATTGTGTTTATCCAAAACGCTGTTTCCAAAAATATTAAACTTGCACACAGCCCTCAACTGGTGGTATCTGCTGGCAGGAGCGGATATTTATGCTGACCATTATCAGTAATTACGCTTTGGTGGGTTCATCTCTGCTAATGAGCGCCGATTGGCTTATTATTGTGACGTCAGGCGCGATGTCGATGTTCCGATAAACTGCATGGCCTCTAATTAAGTGTCATATCCTACGAACCAGCAGCGACGCTGACCTAAATCTACCAGCATATGAATGAACTCTCTACTGGGACTGGTCTCTGTACAAGTAAAGTGTGTTTAGAATATAGTCTGTGACACGGCGAGACAATCAAAGGACAAGTCTTCGATTTCCCTACGGCAAGCTAAACACTTATTTTTCATAAAAATCAAATGAATTGGTCCACAAAATGACGTGTGTGCTTCTACGATTGCATTGTGAATAAACTTTAATCGGGACAGTCCATACATATGACTAATTTCCTATATGGAATATCAGGAATAAAAGTATCTTCTTCCTGGTAATATGTAGTGGGCAAAAATATGTGCATACAATATAGAAAACGGAAACTATTTATTCTTATCAAAATAAACTTTATTTACAAACTGCGTGTTCTACAAAAATATATAACAACAATAGTATAACTAATAGTTCTCTATACAAACATAGCTTTAATAAGAATGTACAAAAATGTATATATTTTGTCTAAACATCGCTTCATTGATAATAGACTATATTTTTCTAAATGCATACTTTCCCTGACACTGCTATAATAGGTTCAAGTGTTAACTTAAGGCTTCTGTGGTAATATTTCAACAAAAATGCTTTACAAATCGCATGGCCATTATAATATGTTTTTAGAAAACATGGTCATGCATATAATGTATGAGTTGTATTAAAATATATGGATACATGATCATCAAATGTCATTAAGAGTCGATATTGTCGTAATAATTTACCTATCCTTTAGCCAAACTATATTATACAATAAAACAGTAGTACAATACTAAGATATTCCTGTAAGGTTGAGATTTACGAAGCAGGTTTTCATATTACCCTGCAATACCCATAGCCTACAATTGACAGTCTCAATGAACACATCATTTTAGTATATATCTACCACACAATGACGTCTATTTAAATTGATCAAAATCATGTACACACCAATCGCCTAAGAAATAATGAGCACGTAGTAAGAGAGAAGCAATTTCTCTTATCTCACATATCTCCTACTCAAACCATTCAATTTATCTTTGGGCGAATCCAGGTTTATGGTAAAGCAGGGTGGGGAGATTTCATGCAGGGTGTTTAGAAATGTTTGTGCATTTCATAGGGTAAACTAAAATATTTTTTCACAAGGCGGGAGGAGTGTATAACCACCCAGTGCCCTCCAATGCAACATCACTTCTGTTTTTGACACCATTATAAAACCAAGGTGAGAAATTTAACTATTTAACTGCGACAGTCTAGTCTATAATCTATAAACTAAATGCGTTAAACAACATGTTTTTCTGACATAAACAATTTTCTCTTCACTTTTCCTATTGATTTGCAGTAAAGTATTCAAACGTACACACACATACATTAACAATAAACGTTTTAAACAATAACAAACAATGCCATTTGCAATATTCTGTATAGACTGTATAGCTTAATATTTTATTGTCTGTGAACAATTGAACACCATTTGCAAATGTTGTCCCTCGAGACCAGAATTTTAGAGTCTGCTTACAAAACTATGGAAACTTTGGTCCCATATTCTTCACAACGACGTGCTTACATCTTAATGACAAAGTAGGAGATAACACTGAGAAGAAGAGAGGCCCAGGAAGATATCACAGTGGAAGAGCCAGCGGCGAGCATTCGGCCAACTTTGTTCTCACTGCTGGGAGTCTCACGCGCACATTCCCGCCGGTAGCTGTAGTATACCTGAAGACAGTGGCGGTTACTATCACGTTTCTGGTTACGTTATGAGGATCTAGATGGGGATGTGAGTCCTGTTCCCACTTAACACATAATGCAATTTTGCAAATTTCACAGTTCCCAGTTAATTTTGAAATGAATTTCCCCTTTATACTTGATGTCATAGTCATTTCTCCCTACAGTAACAATAAACGCATAACTTGTACGCAATCCTTGTAATACACTGTACCTTGCGTCCGTTGAGTGGCATCGTGGGCCGGTAGTTGTGCATGATGCTGTGACTCTCTCCGTCGCCTTTGCCACCTTGGAGAAGGTCACGGAACATGGCCACCTGGTGTAGAGAGTGTGATTATCGTATATAAGACATTAAAGCAGTTTGTTGGTAATTAAGACGAGTTAAACCATGAATGCTGGTTGAAAACTTAAAATCAATTAATCGATACAACAATCGTGGCGTATGTGTATTTCTTTTTATATTCCTAGATCATCATTTCATTTACCAACTGTAATTATAATTTGGCCATACACCAACTGCATATACACTAACTGTGTAATGTGCATGCTATTAAAGTACTACAATAGTGTCGATATCTCCAAAGAACATGTCATAAGGCATCACCTGTCTGGCGGATATGGGAATGGGCTCCTCGAACACGGTCCAGGTGACGGACTCGAAGCAGCCCGGCGTGGTGAGGGAGCCGGCATAACGGTAGAATTTGGCTGTTTGCCCCAGCAGTTTGCGCAGCTTGACAGACGTGATGGCTGCAGGTGCTGAATCTAGAGGGACAACGCCATGTTTATCTCCCTTTGTCTTTATCAAATGCAATAAGGTAATTTGAATAGTAATTTTTTGATCAATGTGCAAATATCAAATGAGACAATACAAAATCATACTCACTAGCATATCGGACGTTGATCAGTCTATCAGTTATCACAGAAAAGGCAGGACCCAATGCACCTGCAAGCATCAGCACATGCATACATTAACCAAAACACCTTAATCAGTACAATTAGGGGTCCATTTGGACCCCAATCATTTGATGTGATTTTCTCTTCAATTCATGATCTTTCTGTGATGCAAATACATTCATATGTTAATTATGACTGTGTCAGATAAAAATAACAAATAAAGTGTTATGTTTCTATTATATACATATTTTAATAGGTCAAATTATCGAACAAGTCTGTGTTGTCTGTGCCAGTCGTGTCTGGGTCCATGCGGACCCCAATAAAATGGCTTTTGTATTGGTCCTTATGTATAACCAAAGAAAATAATTTTCATTCTTGATAATGGGAAGATATGCGCTGACAACTTTATTTAAGGCCTTCAATCAAAAAAAAAATCCAATGCACCCTGCATTTTCTGTTCTCAACGGGTGTGTCCATCCGACCCCAAACAAATATTTTTTATGTACGTCCTAATATTTAACTAAATGAAATAATATTCGGTACTGATAAAGACAAGATATAGGGTGACAACTACTTAAAAGGAAATGAAGATATACCAAGCGGATAAAAATATATCACATAAAGTATACCCCTGGGGTCCGAACGGACCCCTAATGTACTGATTAGGGTTAAAATGTCTATAATAGTATCATTATCATTGAGCAAATCTTAAAATGACAAAACTTTATTTAAAAACCGCATGTTCTCGTCAAAAAATTGTCCACCAACTTCTTCAGTTGGTTTACTTCGTATAAACGCTCAGAATGTGACACATGAAATAACTGACCGGTATGGCCATTGTTGGTGAGCACCAAGTCGGTCCTGTCGTTCTCCTCATACCCTTCGAACGATAGCGACTCAAGTGAGGGGTCGTAGATGGTGGTTGCAGGGGTGATGTCGATGGGGGACTGGTGGCGGAGGCTGCATGCCGCGCCCCCTGGCAGATCAGCCCAGTGCGAGGGTCCTAGCAAAGATCATATGAATACGAATGTACACTCTGTGTAGTGTATGCAACGCTCAGGGCTTTTTAAATTGTTTATTTTCTGTTGCTGTGGTTATTTTGCGTTGGTTTTGTCTAAAAGATAATACAAACATGTTTTAATTAATAGCAAGTTGATAAAACAAGCATAAGTATCAACTTAAGAAAAAGAAACAATTAAACAAACATAAATCAATAGAACATCTCTGTTAGAGGTTACCATAAATCAAAATACAATATAAGGAAAAAATGAAAATAATTCACACAGACAAATTAACTTCGAATAATCTTTTAGGTTAACCAAATTTAATTTCACAAAGAAACCTACTAGCATTGGCAGAGTTCCGGATGAAAAAATATACTGATCTCTCTGCCTGGACACATTCAAACACTGCTTATATAAACCCAGGTACTGACGCCACGCAGAACCCCAGGGACTTGGAGTGGCGGCAAAAAACATGGCAATCTGGATTCATAGCTACTTTGAAATTTGTGCCTTCTGAATTTACTAAGACGCAAATTACAACATTACGTGTTCTAAATGTTAGGATTTAAAAATGGCACAGGCTACATTGACAACTGTTCTATAAGAGTACCTAAACTGGTTTGTAAAACTACATGAACGGATGATATTTAAAAAAACAACGATTAATATAAAAATCCATGTAATCAGCATTTGTGCTTATTTGAGCCAGGGTTCATTTGGTGCACCCAGCCCAGCCATCTAACCCGCTATCTTGTCTAGCTGACCAAGGTCAAATACTGGTGACTGACCTACTTTTACAAGTTGTGGCGAATAAGATTGTGTGAGCTTTAATTCTGCTCCAATTATATATGATTATAAAGGGTGATAAATATAATGATAATAATTACATTTGTAGAGCGCTCTATCCACAAAACGTTCTAAAGCCCTTAGACAATATTTGAACATTAAAACAATGACGCAGTCCTAAACAACAGTTAAAAAAGACAATTAAATTAATACAATATCAATATGTACGTAGACAAACCATCATATTAAAATTACAAGTAAAATGCCTCTTTGAATAACACAAACAACAATTTTATATCAAGTGTGTCTGTCCGCTACACTCTGTTGTTGAATACATAGATATTTTAGTAAGTAAATAGTGTTTGTGATCATGCTTGAGCCTGACGTCGAATAGTATTTCAGGTAGGATCTTTTTATTTATGACTACTTGTCCATTCAAATGCAACGTTGTATGATTATCTTTTGAAAAAAAATGTGTAAGCTGTCATCATGACTTCACCATCGGCATATTTCCACTAAGATAGAGATCAATTACTACCTAGTAAGTGGTTCAAATAGGAAAATCCTACCATGAGATCCGTGGTATGTCCAGCCGTGGTCACCATGACTAGATGTGGGCTGACTGTAGTAGATTTTGCGGCCGTTGAGGGGCATCGTGGGCCTGTAGTTGAACGAGATGGCGTGCAGGTCGTTGGCGCCACGGTTCGACTCCATCAGGGTTCTGAACTCGGCCATCTGATGTTGAGAGTTATCATACAATTTGACATGAGTAATATAATATTTTATAGACTTGTCATTTTCAAGTACCCTGTTTATGATACCTGTGGCACTAAAATTTCAGTCATAAATAGGGATCAAGTGTATGCTTGTTTGCAGCACAATTCTGTACAAGACCTAAATGTGTGGTGTACAATCTTTGTGAATTTTTATATAGTTTGATATCATTTGGACGGAACAAAATTTGATAGAGATTTAGAATTTAATTTTAATATGGAAGTAATCTGCAGGCACTAACCTGTTGTGCTGAAATAGATATTGGGTGCTGGAACACAGTCCACGTGACTGATTCAAAGCATCCAGGAGTTGTGAGAGATCCTTGGTAACGGAAGAAGTGCTTGGTCTCCCCAAGCAATGATGATAATCTGGAGAGAAGAAGCACGTGAGTTTTTTAGACTAGGTCACGATAGGGGCACAAATATACTTACGAAAAGAACATCATAGCACATATGTACTTTTTACTAAACAATCAAGTGACCACCACATTCACCTGAGGTTAACCTGCACGGTCGGCGAGTCCTTGTAGGTCACCTGGTTCAGCAGACCAGTGATCTTGTCATATGCTTTGTTGTGTCTGCCAATCTACAAATCATGTCAAACATTTAATTTGGTGTATGCACTTGGTTGCACACCTGGAATGATACGCGCATTCTCCCCCTCAAGATCCATTTTTCCTCGAACAAATGTTAAGACACTGTTTTTGTAAAGCTTTGTTGCTGAAATATTACCACAGAAGCCTAACGTTTTAACACTTGAACCTATTATAGAAGTGTCAGAGAAAGTATGCATTTAGAATAATATAGTCTTGGAATTCTCATCGTTTGTTCTAGATGTTGTATTTTGTGACCTTACACTATATCCATAACTCTCTTCTTGGATGTGTGTGTATATGTACATAACTACACGAGCTCAGATATATGCATAGAGTTTAGCCGTGTAGTTATCATTAATTTATTGTTCTTGTCTCGGGCCAATAACAGACCGTGTTAACTGAGTACGGTTAACGATTGTGTTCATTTTATCAGGAGTACCTCAGATATATTTCTGTGAACGGGAATATTCTAGTAGGTAAAAAGCAACTACTAATATTCTAGAATTCTAGTAGGTAAAACACAACTATTAGTATTTACCTCAAAGAAGAATCCCAAAACAGCGAGCCCGTCTGGTTTGTCTATGGCTGTTCCGATGTCACCGTATTTTGTGTTGAAGTGAACAAAATGAACCTGAAAATGATATAAGCAGCAATTTACATGATGTACATCTACATTTGTACATGTAAAGTTGTTTAGCCAGCGTATGACTTTTATGGAATTGTTTCTGTTTTTGTAATAGTATTGCTTACTTCCAACGGGTACTGTTTTCCATTGACTGTATGTTCAGATCCAGAATTGTCATCTTGACCCCAATGGAAGTGGAACTGGGCTAGCTTGAAGTTTCCGGGCAGGCCTCCCTTTGACATTCCTGCAGTGCCCGACTTCACAGCAGCAGCAACTACATAACAGGCACTATAACAGTCATTTAAAGTTTGACAGATTCGTTTTATAGTAAATATCGTATGATAGGCATGGCAATAGTAATGGTAAGGGTGTTTTGGTTTGTCCGTTTCTATCTGGGGTTTCTGTCTTTCAATACATACTTGATAAAGTGACGTGTGTGCATTATTAGCGCTTTATCATGTGTTATTGCCAATGTAAGCTGTATACAAATAAAATAGCCAATAGAAATATATAGAGCATTTTTATTTGCTGACAAAACCCAATTCACTATAACAATACCACACGTGTTAGCAAATGTTATGAGAAATGATGGACTTCTCCAGTAACATAGACATGGACAAATGTTATATTTCCAGATCACATTTAGGTGTAATAGATGTAATAGCGCGTTGTGGGGCTGTAGTATTAGTCACATGACTGATGGACTCACCCTCCGCACAGGTCACTAAACTTACATGTCGTCCACCAGTAGTGACTGGATTGATTTACTAAAAATGCAATATAAACTACCGGAGTGTCCGTTGTTGGAGAGGTGAAGCATGACCCTCTCGTCCCAGTTCTCTAGGTTGAGGCTTGCCAAGTCCAGCTTGTGCTCCAGGTGGTGACTGTTGATATCCACGGGCGACTGCTTCGAACCCCCGCAATCTGGGCTGTCCTTATACCAGTGGTCGGGTCCTAAAGGCATATTGCTTTACTTTCAATATTAACAAAAACATTTTTTGCGGATGTGCTTATTGGACCTGGTTGAAAAATGATATGCTTTTGAAAGAAAAGACGGGAAATACAAGTAATGAACGTGTGATACGTTAACTGGAGGTGTACAGCCTTTTACAGAAGTATAAACATTGTGTCAGGGCCTTTGATAACAGCTATGTGGAAAGCGAGGCACAGGGATTGAGTGAGAAATTTTATCTGGAAATTCTGTTAAACATTGGTTTTATTTGATGTGAATATTTACAATAAAGGTGAACGTTACGCGCTGTCAATAAACACGGCCAGATAAAGCGAAGGAGAAAAAACATTATGTAGTGTAATCTGAGGAATGAACTATCGTAACTGAGTGTTCGAAATACTTGTAAAGATAATACTGACGACTGCATGAGCGAGAACAATAAACTCGGTAATTCCTCTCTTGTGTTTGGTACATAAAACGTGCTAAGTGCAGAAAGTGAACTGGTATAAGTACTGAAAGTTAATTAGGTTATGTCCTAAGTGTTTGGAACAGAGTGACCATTACCACTGTTCGTGTTGGCACCGGGTGCCTACCAGAGAGACATGCTTGAAATGTTTTATTTGTAGACCCCAAATTTCACTTATATAATGATGCTAGCTCCAGCCGCATCAGAAGATGTCAGTAGCTTAGTGTCATTTCGAGGTGAATCGTGAGTGATCTGACCTCAAACCTAGAGTGATTTGGCTGGTTTTGGTAGGGAATGGCGCACTTCTGGCTGGTTTGGGGCTAGCAAAAGTGTTATCATCTTTACTGAAACGTGATTTGTAATTTTTTGGCTGTTGTGCTCTTTTCTTATGGATCTTATCTCAAGCATTTTGTAGCGTTCTAAGGTGTCTCTGTCTAACAGTGGCTTCGTCTGCTGCTTTGTGAGGATGTACGGTCGACAGATGAAACCGTAAGTGCCGGTAGTACGGTTAAAATAGAAAGCAGTGGAAGCATGAAGCAGAAGCATCTGTTCCGTCAGTTCAGTTGTGTCCAATGCTGCACGATGCTGCACGATTAATGCTGTCTTCCTGGAGAAAAATAGCACACTTCTGCCTGGTTTTAAGATCTTGTATCACTCATATTTCCAACATAAAAAGCCTGCTATCTAAGCTGTACGATGACGTATGCGCGAATTGTTGCTGCAACTCTATGCCCGTGGCATAATGCCCTCAAAACAAGCTTTCATATCAGCACCTCCCCTGTACACGGTAACACCGTGAAAAGATATACGCCTCACATAATTTATTTTCTTGTAAACAAAGTTAATGATAATAAAAGAGATAAAATTACAAGTGATTTAAGTTGCCATAACTTGATGCGATAACCAAGCCATTTAATTGGACGAAACAGTTGTATTCGGGGATAAACTTTAACTTTGTAATCGGGTATTTATGGCCTTTGCTAATTAGCTATGATAAGTTTATATTATTTTTCTATTTAAACATGTAGGGCATATACACCATATATTGCTGTTTATTGTCTGACCTAACTGTAACATATTTAGAGGGCAGACATTATTCATGAGCGACAATGAGGGTGGCGCTTGCTATATGATGGGGATAGAGAGACAATTTCCCGACAATGGGGCCATTTCCTGTTGACACGAAATGGTTCTGGACCATTTCGTGTTGTGGGACCACCCCACGAATTGTACAAGGGTATAAGGTAAGCTTGTATATATACTAATCATGGTTGGGTGTACTTATGTGAGAGATTCGTGATTTATTGCTGCAATACGTAGGTGTTGTTAAATGCTACGATGCAATGTATGAGAGGTTTGAGAAAGTATAAAACCATACTGAGACACAGCTATCGGTGTACGTGTGTGTTTTCATCGGAAGTACACGTCAGTGGAACAAGTGCATATGGGGCAAAGGTGAAATAAACATATTCTGGGTGTTCTTTTTACGAGGGAAATAATAAAACAGTTCGATATAGATGAATGATATGTTTGCCCATGACCTTTATCATGAAAATAAGTATAGTTTGAATCCAATACAGATATGGGTCTTTGGGGTTACATATAGCTTTTTACGCGATAAAACACTTATCAATATTTTGAAAAGATTCAACACAATTCTATCTGGTTCAAATATTGCAATTGACACACTATTCCCTAACATTTTTTTCCGGAAAACAAGATTTTACATGAATGTGAAAAATTATAATAGAGATGGCATTCTTTGATGAGGACCAAACATTATTTTCAGATGTAGATTCAATCTGTTTTATTATTCTTTGTGAATGCTTGTCATTCTGAAAACGTATAATAACTAATGGCATTAGATTGCGCTACGAAAATATATTTATAAGATACCATTGACTGACAAAGATTATAGAGTTTACAAATACTAAACTGCAACTGTTATTAAATTCTATTTTAGTCATGGCATCTAGATTATATGTTTATGATTGATTGCAACATGTTGTTTTGATGTTATTTTCCTATTTATTCTAACTAGCCGGCCCGCGTCCTACGGACGCAAATGGATAGTCCATCAATTTATAACAGCACGACGATTAATCTCAACAGTCGTGCGGTTTTGGTTTCGAGTAGGCGGGGACGTTATGTACGATATGTACCGTTCCGTGCTCCGTTGGAGGAAAATTCTGGTTAATTTTGATTAATTGTGCGTGTAAATTGTTCGCCTTACACGTAGTCGTGTCGCACGTCCGACGTACGATGTCATAGCAACGGAGTTGTGAAACTATTATCGGGACAGTCGTTTTTACCCGGAAGTAAGCGGTCTCGTAGAAAACCCGTTGTCGACTCGACATTTATGAAGCAGTTTTCTCGTAAATTAAGAGAGATTGAAACGCACAGTGATTATGGGAACATTGAAATAGTAGTAAGGCAGGGAACGCGTCTAGGTTTGAAGCGCAAAACGGCACTGGTGGGTAAAAAATGTCCGAAATTCGAGATTCACTACGGGGGCGCCGCTTTCGAAGCAAGGTCAGTAATTATATATTAATTTGCCCTATATAATTTATATGTTAATGTGACACTGACA
The DNA here is from genome assembly GCA_019095985.1 of Streblospio benedicti. Taxonomy (NCBI): domain Eukaryota; kingdom Metazoa; phylum Annelida; class Polychaeta; order Spionida; family Spionidae; genus Streblospio; species Streblospio benedicti. The sequence continues at coordinate 39,064,038 of CM032660.1, forward strand.
CATAGTAATGTGTGATGTGATGATAAATATGGTAAGGACTTTTTCCGTGGGTCATATTAATATATCGAACTAGAGAACTATATAGAGAACGTTAAAGTAATCATAAATTTTACATAATTCATGGAGCATCATTTGATTCAGTAAAGCGTGTGCCTTGAATTCATATAATTCATGACAGTTTCATCCTGTTTAACTATAATCAGTACTTACCATGTTTCCCAGAGTAGCCCCAGTCTGAAAGAGAGAGAAAATAGTATTAATTAAATGCTCATCAAATGAACGGTTGTATTCGGCCGGAAAGCCAGTTGATTCCGGCGTAACAAAAAGCAATAGCACGTGTACTTCCGGTACGGAGGTGACATTGTGATGCATAACCCATGCACGTCTTGTTTCTAATTCAAGATCGCCTTTATACGGCCATGCTTTTTACCTCTTACTAAAATCGGTTTACATTGTATTTGCATATTATATCAGATAGGCATGAATTAAATTACCGGAAGGATGACGTTTTTTGTTTGTTTTCCTTCTTTGGTCGTTTTTTTTTTTTTTTTTTTTCAAATTTTTTGATCATTTGTAACTAGTATTCTAACTTTCAAATTGTATACGAAAATAAATGAACTACAAACAAGTATGGGCTGCCACATACGGGCACATTGCACGTTGTGGTACACACAATTCAGAAAATGGAATGTTTACTAATACGTATCCAAGTGATGACGTACTAATCAAAATGATTAATCACCGCGACGTCTCGATTAGTACAGAGCACTTTTGTTTACAAACAATGGCCTATCATACGATTATTTTCATATGAAGGTGAATGAAAATAGGATGTTCACAGTATAAGCCACGATTTTATATGAAAGAAAGGGGTGTTTTCAGAACACACAATCAGCGGCGAGTGCATCCAGCGGCAATACTTTCATGGAGATGAACATCAAACGCAAGAGATGGGCTGAAACCTAAATGTTTAAATGTGGTAGATAAACTAGAAGAGTGTACACAAGGATATTACATTATTAACGCTTTAGAGTACGTTTTAAGACATGTTGAGTCCAATGTTTTTGCTGCACATTAGTGACTTTTCATGAAAACATGAAAAGCGTCTTCGGGTGCTAGTGATACAAGTGTACCACTCCAACAGAATTCGGCTAAGTTTGTAAGTAGGAATAGTCGGGGTTTCAGTGATACCAAAATCATTTTTTAAAAATGCATGCTTGCCTCGATGAGATGAATATTAATCCATAATTACATAAATGGTCCTCCCATACAGTTAGTGGTCCAAAACCAACTGGGCGCACGTCCTGGGGTGAGTAGTTATAAGTGCACACAAACCGGGGACCCAGGAAGTCTCAATTTACATCACAATCAAGTTATGAGACTGCTCTTCGGTCCACCAACTGTTAACTTGCTTTCATTCACGTCAAGAAAATGAGATTGCGGGGAATTTATTAGTCCTCGAACTATCGAGCAAAAAATACACATCACTGATACTGCAAGTCCACAGCACTTCAAATACCGGACCAAAACACAGTGGGTTACAACTGGTTTGTGTAAATTGCCAACTCAAATAATGCATTATCAAATCCAAGAATTGAAAAGTGTGTGTACATTACAATATGTACATGATTTAGTCATTAAGTCGTGGGCATTTAGTAGACCTAGGTTTATTGTGATAATTTGGGTAGAAAACTCGTGCAAATAGTAGTTTTACAAACGATTGCTTCTGAATGTTTTATGAGTTACTTTGATATCAACTTGCAGTTTTATAGCTGTACAAGTGGGTGGAAACGAGGACATGAGTGTTGTTGTTTTTTTATTCTATTTTTCGGTAAAACATTTAAGTACAGGTTGGCACATGGCTTTGCATCAACTGCACAAGGCTGATAAAGACTGCTTATAATACAATAGTTTTTATTTTATCTTATTTTTATTTTACAAGTCAGCAATGTTTGCAAAATATTTGAAAAATCTTATTCATTAAATAGAACCACAATTGCCGCATGTCCTCCATCCACGCTCGGGACAAAAAGTTACACAACTTATTATTAAACACACAAGCCCAATTCTTATTTTTGACAACAAAAAACTACTTCTTTTGTTACAGTCAGCTAATGAGCATCATAAATGAGTTCACACTTTGAACTAATGACCACAACACCGAGAGCTAATGTACTTTTAATCGCTCCCTCAGACTGAGGGAAGAATCAGACGATTTTCCATCGCCTGCATCGGTAAGCTGAATCCCAACCTCGGCGTGTTCTTTCCACAATAAGGAGCGCGTCAATCATACATGCTGATTTTGTATGTTTGTTTGAGCGGCCTGGCTTGTATATCTCATTTAGAAAGAAGGTAACCTTGATACTGCAAACTTAGTCTCCATCATTCAGACTATTCACTGATATGCCGTTTGGTGCATCTCAGGATATCAGATAGCTAGCTCCTAGCGGTTGACAGCTAGTATGACTGATCCAGACTACTGCAAAATAGCAATTAGAAAAATAGCAATGTATGCACGGGCCATGAAACCCTACACCCACTCGTGAACACATACATGTAATTGCAGAAAATACACTTGTATTCAAATATCTGAGATTCAAATCATTGAAACGTCAACGATATGGTACAAGCTCCACTAATAGCCTCACCACGAGAACTGAACTAGCGGGAGCATGACGTCATCAGGGTCAATCGGTGAATAATGACCGGTACCACCTGGAGTCTGAGTCTGGCAGTATAAACAGAGTACCCGTTATCTGAAGAATGTAATTAGTAATTGCTCGCCTCACCTTGAAACGCGCCAGACACAATAATCACGTTTATGATCGGAATTAGTTTTCTGTAGGCGCAAAAAACAAAAAACAAACCAATGCCTGGTTTTAGGTTTAGAAATCATTGGAAAATTATGTCAATGTTCCACGATATTTTATTTGAGGAATAGATTTTTATCATCATACATTAATGTATGGATGTGTGGGTGGGTCGATGACAGTATTGTAATAATATCTCGTGGGGAGCTCTGTTGTTAGTGTTTTTATCGTTGAGTTCGAGAGCCCAAAATTGTTGGGGGTTAATTGTGCGAATCCTTTTTTTATAGTTCATACCAAATCACTGGTGTTGATTCACTACTTAATATTTGGTAACAAAAGGTTCATTGCATTTTGTGAATGTATCATATTATTTGTTTTTATTTCTCTTCGAATATCTGCTTAATTTTTCCAATCGATATTCTAAAATAATAAGATATCCAAAATAATTGTTTTAAACGTTTTCAACCTCTGTCGTCTCCAGAATATAACTTTCAATTGAACATTGAATTGAAAGTTATATTCTGAAGAGGGCAGAGGTTGAAAACGTTCAAAACAGTTATTTTGGATATATCTTATTATTGTAGTATATCGTTTGGGGAAAATTAAGCATATATTTGAAGAAAATTAAAAACAAATGATATGGTGTTGATTCAATAATCGTAGATAAATGCAGATAACGTTCAGTTATGGAGTTCGCATCCTTGCCGTGAGACTCTAAATAGGTGCGTATAATCTGATATCATGCTCATATGAAAACGGCTTTATTGAAACAAAAAACAAAACTGAATTACTTATACTTTGCTATAAACTTCTTGGGATAAGATAGATCTGATAAAAGTGATTTTATTCTCCCCATGATATTGGTCTATAGCATCACGAACGCTTAATGCTCAGCATCGTGAATGTAACAATCTTTTCACTCGGTAAATTACGACGCTAACAGACAGTCCGAGTGTTTACGCTACTGCCGTAGACATGTGCAGCGAGGGCAGAGGGGTCACCACATGTGTCCAGTCATGCACTGTCAAGGCTACAGTGCCAAAGCTGGTCAGGACCGTGTGGAATAACAATCAGAGCTGCATCTGAGCTGTTTTTGTTTACCAATTTGTCATTGTCCATTGAGAATGTGTATAACATAGCATATACAGCGACGTAATTAAGTGAGCGAAATTCAGTCCAGCTGTGACCATAACCATGATAACAGAGGAGATATTCTGGTGAACAGAAAACATGTATAGCTGACCATGTAAACGATGTCAGGACTGGGGTCGACCAGATGAGCGTCATTAGCAGCCATATCACGTGTTAGATCATTAGCATTCCCATCATAATCCGAATAAAATGAACCTAGTAAAAGAGACTTGTATCGAAGTGAAAATATGATTGTAAAACGTCTAGAATTGTTTTGAGGTCTTTGTTTACTAAAAAATTTGTCAAACTCTGTATACAATTAACACTATGCATACACACCAGAAATAAAATGACGTGACACAACATATTCAATTATGTATGGGCCAACAGGCTGCCAATATGAAGAAAACATAACAGCAACATAGGATAGTCCTGCGTGAATGCGAAATTACCTTAATACCTTCTGTTCACACACTATCTCAGCCTGACAACAATGAAAGCGAAGAGTTGAAGCGACAAATTATGATGCCGATTGTAACTGTTTAAAATAACTTCCCGCGCTAGACTTTTTAATCAACTTGTAACAGTTACCATAATGAAAAATAGTTGTATAATTATAAAGTTGTCACTGTGTGTGTGCGCGCGCGTATGTTTAGCTTTGCTATGTTCTTCCTGCGACATCTTTAAGTTTAAAGCACTTTAATGCCAACCTCATAAGCTGCAACCAGGTGCCGCAGACACATTGATTGCCCTTCTGTTAGTGCACACAGGTTGCTTTGCTCGTAAAACGCGTCCTTGAAGAACGAAGTCCAGCCGTGTCAGCACATTTTACCACATGGCCACGGTGCTTGCGGTTTTATTTGGGGTTGTATATCTTTTTAGTAGAGTATAATGAAAATGGGCAGTGGTCATCTTTTAAACTTTATATTCTAACGAGAAACAGAAGGAGAAACTGAAAGGTTTGATACATTCTTCTAATGTTACGCGGAAGAAAAGGGCCTTCATGTTTCCTGTCTGCGTGAAGTAAATTAGCTAGCTATATTCGATACCTTCATATCCACGCTATATTTATCATTATAACAAAGTTTGAAACTTTTTAACCATAGAATTATCGTATGTTTCTCGTTTACGTTTTGCACAAAACTGCCGAATACATCTATGAAAACATGCGCGTGTAATTATAACTAATTAAGACACTCTCATTTCAACGTTGATTATCAATATCCAAATATATTTCAAAAGCACCCATCAGTGAAAATATAAACTCTATGAAATATTTCAAACAAAGAACAGATACTAAATACAAGTACTTTACCTGCCGCTCTAACAAATCCAAAGATCAAGAAAAACGCGGAAAATGTTCTAAAGAAATACATGTTTTGCCTAATCAAATACATACAATGTATAACTGGTATAACACATAAGAATATAAAACAGTAAGTTCCTCGAGTTCCTGTGAGTTCCGCTGTGGTGCGTGATGTGTGCAATCCGCAACGTTTATATGAGGCCGCACCTTCCCGACATCACGTGACTGATTTGACTTTCCCAGGCGACAGGTCGAAATCGGCGCGTTTTGCCGCCAAACAATGACGCCCTGTGTCCGTATCAGTGCGCACGGGAAAGTCGTTCAACAAGATAGCGGTTCATTTTCATTTATGAATACGTTGATTACAGAAAGTTTATGGCTAGTGAATTCGGTGCAATGCGTGTTTGTTGTAGTCATTGGTACTTGTGGTCATGCACACTGTGGTCACTGTGGTCACGTTGTGGATGATAAATGCATCAGCAATGGGTTTTCTGATAGTAAAAAATACACTAGCAATCGGTTAGCTGATAGTAATCAGAGTAGAGAGGGTGTTTGCCAGATTTCTTCAAATCTATCAACAATTATTACCAAGTTATTAAGATTGAATAAGCATTTTATTATCATTGCCATAATTCGGATGAAAATGAATTGTTTGAAGAGTGTTACTGATGATCATACTACTTCAAAATTTCGAATTGTGGGGGATAGGCATATTTGAAGACAAAGTAGAAACTGTGATGATCATAGTGACGTTTCAAAACGAAACGTTCACGGGTGTCCCCCGGTGATAGGAATAGCTCTAATACCAGGTACAAGATAATGGGGTCTCCCTTATCTTATTCCTGCTAATACGTAATCCGTCTGAGGCTGTGTTAGAACAAACTATATCAACTTCACCCATCCCAATATCGACATTCGCAGCATGTCCATCACAAAGCAAAGACAGTCAGTGTAGTTTTGTGTGGCCGCACTAACTTATCCTTAGACATTAGCATCATGTTGTGAATATACATTAATATGTCTAACTTGAGCATATGGGACTCATTTGGAGCATACTATTATAGAGCTTAGGTCCCTAAACCGTTTACCCCCACATTTCCCATGGAGGATGTTAGCCCCAGATGCTCCCATTTTGGACATTCACGGATGATCGATTATGAGACTTTGGGAGGCTATATAATCGACTGGTTCAAATCGTAAGTGCCTTACAATCGGCTTACCACATAGGCAGATCCAGGGGGCGCAGGGGGCGCCCCCCCCCCCTTTCCCACCACAGTACTTCATTTTCTTATGGGTTTTCATGAGAGCGCCCCCTCTTTTCCTTAAGTGCACCCCCCTTTCCGAAAACCTGGATCTGCCTATGTACCATGCAAGTGCCGAAATATATCTGCTAATTTTGACAATCTGCTTACTTTTCTGGATAGTCTGGAAGGCTATCAAGAGCATCTGGACCCCTGCCGCCTTCAACAAGGGAACATTTTACCTGCTAAGAGATCCGTTTCGTGTCTAGGTTGTTACGTTAAAATATTGATCTACCTCCACCGATCTAAATCTGGCGCCTTCTTGAGCATCTGAAGTTACCATCAGCCATGTGAAATGAGGAGGGGGCGGGGTAACAGTTCAAAACATTTTAACAAATAATCCAATGATTGGTGTGCAATGTTTAATTTGCAAAATTGACTGTGTACAATATTGGATAGTAGAATAAGCATTATGTTTACACTAGTACGGCGTGACTACCTTGCTCCACTTGATAAACACACAATGTCGTCAACAACCTCACCGTCATTGTTTCTTCTCGTGAACAAAATGTAGATGTATTAATAGATTGACTAATATAACTGAATGAATGTATCGTTCAGTTTTATTAAAGGCGATTTCAATCATGTATCTACTGAACTACCCCCAGGTATAAACGTGTTAGATCAGGCTTATGATTGGCGTGGTATGTGGAGATATGATACACGTGAACATGTGCCTTATATCGCGAGTGCATCAAGGCCAGTTCTGCCAGTGTGTATCAGCCACTTTGCCGTGCTCATATTTAAGCTAGTGTCATACGGCAACGATAATGGAAGCACAATCCTTCACTGTATTGTAGCCATTACTATTTGACAAATGTTCATGCCAAATAGTACATGTACTTTACAAGTTAAAATGACTCTTTCACCCTGTGTATTTCTATTTTCTAATCTCCTACGGTCCTACCGCACAGTATTTTTTTCCTGGTGAACATTCGTGACCGTCAAACACTGGCACGTTTACCTTACTACAAAGATATTCTAAGGCTCTACATAATGGTTGTATGCCTGTAGTTTGCGCTCACAAGGAACAGGGGTGGAATGGTGTTTTATAGTTTTCAAGAATCACAACTTAGGACAATATGAAAGTATTATATTCGAATCTTCTAGACTTGTCCATTTTCCGGGTTTGAACTGTTCTTTATCAATTACAGAACTACTCCCAATTAAGACCACCTCTCTATTGGGACCACCTCTATAATAAGACCACTTTTCACGGTCCTAAACCTTTATAAAGCTACCACATGAACGTCTGTATAGAGACCACCTCTCTATTGAGACCACCTAACACTGGACCCAACGGTGGTCCTAATAGAGAGGTTCTACTATATACAGTGAACCAACTCATCGAGTGTGTTACACGAACATATAACACATCTGGGCAAATACTGCTATATTCATGTTGAAACAGAAACATTTTCCCCACATTATAATATGCCATATTGCTCGATTTCCAACAAACTGATTGTACCCAATGTTTTTACATCATTGTATTGATAGACAGAGTTGTAACCGCAGGCCATCCCACTTACATCAGGCATGCACTTCACGCTACAAAGGCCTGGTTTGTTATACTGTCCTCCTTTATTGGGCTACAATCACATCACGGCGGATTCACACCAGATTATTCACAGCGCACTCTGATGTGATTGGACGCTGTGGGATAAGGTTTTGCAGTACGCATGTGACGAATATTCTAATTACAGTAGAATCTTCCTGTTAAGACCAATTTTGGGACCACTGTTAGGTGGTCTCAATAGAGAGGTGGTTGTTACACAGAGCATCGTTTTGGTAGATTTATGACGGTTTGTGACAGTGATTAATTGGTCTTTTTGGAGAGGTGATTTTAGTCTAGATATGGTCTTAATTGGAGGTTTTACTGTAATTCACTTTGCAGTGACCGTATACTTCGCATTATGCAGCACCCTCTCACCGAGCTATACCAACAGCTTAACACACAGCTTGTGTGGATGTAGGTTAATATCTTTGTAGCATGAACTCTCGCCGCCATGTTTACGTACGTTTATTACTTTCCGTATCGGTTCTGCTTTCATGATATTGGATTTTTAATGTGATGTTAAACTGAAAACAAAGAAGAAACTATAACACTAACAATCAAGTAATTATAAATGGAGCACAAGAATGAAGATATGCCGTTGGTTCAAGAAGTATATGGCACGCGTCTTGTATGTTTTGTGGCCTGCTGATATTTGCTCGTTGAACTTGATTAACTGGTCTGGTCAGCAAATTTCAGATACAATGTACTAGTAGATGAAACTCGAGGTCAGTTATCAAGAACGATCTGACCTTTTAGCCAAGGTGACATTTGGTCAACTTATGAATATCATATAACTTCCAAACCTAACATGTATGCTTTTATTTGACCACATGCGCAACTATGAACTACGGACCAGCACATTGAAAATGGGTTTAATGTGTACGCGTGACATACACATTTATCGATTTCTGTTTTTCTGTCCACTCGAAAGCTATATATGTGTTGTTAAAAAAAATCACCAGAAGTTTAAAAAAAACAGGTCCATTTTGTGGGTTAGTGAACTGTGTAACAGATTGTTCGCAATAGTTTTCTCAACACATAAGAGTGGACAAGCTTCAATTGGTATCGCCTTTCATATGAAGATGGATGCCTCACTTCAACCTCGAAAACAGTTAACAGTTAATAAAAATGATTATACAACTTTTGTAATTACATTGAGTAATTACATTACTTTGGTTATTACATTGAGGCTAAATTGGCAGAAAAGAACAACATACTACACATGAAACCATATTATACACACTTAATACATAGATTAATGTTCTGTTAATTAGGTATGCAGTATATGGAATCATTGTTTGTATATATTTGTCTACTGCTTGAAAAATCCAAAAGTTAAAAAGTACATAAATATATTAATTTTAATTTTAATTTCGAAGCAATAACAGTAGACAAATATATACAAATAACAAATACATAGAGTTAAATTAAACTAAGCCCCCCCAAAAACACACACACACACACACACACACACACACACACACACACACACACACACATCTCCACCGTATTGTTTTAAACAACAGGTCAGGTCATGTACGGTTGTGTTTAGAGAATTTGGAAATTTGTTGGTGTTTTGCTATTGCGGCCAAGATACAGATATAGACACACTGACAAAACGTGAACTATTTCTAACTTTAGTTTAGTTTGTCGATTGATCTGATGTTCACAACACGAGATAACCAGTGATGGTGAAGAGGGATAGAGCTCAGGCGCGGCGCACAATATTAATCCACACCTCCAAATGCCATAGAAAGTGGGACTGGAAAAGCTATAGAATCGAACAGACGCGTTACAAGACCAACACATCTTCATATCGTATTGGACTGATTAAATTAAGAATTTCAACTTAATACTAAATTGTACGTATCGCTAGATTTCGATATATATTCGGAACGAGCAGGCGTGCAACGGACTAGCCCCTGCTATATCAAATTCCTTGTGCACTCATTTGTAACAAAATTAGAGCAATTGGCCTTGTAAACATCAGTTGCAATCATTCATTATACGTTTCTTTTCTATTGTTGGAAGTATTCAGTATGGAAATAAATCAGTTACATTGTATTTGTATTGTTTTACTGGCTGTACTCATGGACGTGCTGTGTAGCGCTCGTGTATGTGCCGACGTGTGCCGGGCTACGTTAAGAGATGGAGTCCATGCAATGCTGTGTGGTTGGGGCTGTAATTAATTATGATAATTGCTTAATTTGCATTACACTTACGTAACTCTTACAACTTTCCATATTGCTCTGATAAAAATATTTGCTTTTTATTGTGATTCCACCTATTTGATAAGACTTATAATATTTCAACGTGATATGGTTTGCACTACATGCAATTACCACACAGACACGTTTTGTTGGCAATGATTACAAGTGGCTTGATTTTGTGTTTATTCCAATTAGTAGGCTTATGTTTTATTTTGACTGTGCTGTTATAATCTGATATCAGATGACGTCAGGTTTCATAGCGAATCGGATGAAGAAAACTAGTTCATATAGTTGAAATAACGTTTGTTTATAATATTTTCTCGGGAAAAGGTATTAAAGAATGATTATATCTCAGGTAGATGAAACATCCAGGGGATAAAACACGATTCTACTTTTAAATAACATATATGCTATATGCGTGCCAAGAGCCAATGTGCAAATTAGCAATGTTTTATCATAACACTGCTGATTCATCTGACCCCTCATTTCTCACGGAGGAATGTACAATGTAGCTCCAGAGATGCTCCAGAAGACGCTGGGTTGATTTTGACATTTTTACTGCCCTCCAGACAATCCAGAAAAAAAGCAAGTAGATGATTCAGATAAGCAGATCTGTTTCGTCACTTGCATGTCGGCCGACCGTACTGGTTGTAGTGACACTTGCGGTTTGGATCTGTTGTCCATATGGCCCCCCGAAGCTCCCAGACGAGGCCAGATTTAAGCAGAAAGAACTTCGCATGCTCCATATGAGCTCCACATGCACGATATAGCCCTCCAAACTACTCAGAAAGGCAAGCAGAATTTCCAGATTAGCTGATCAATTATCCGTGCCGGATGCCCATCGGGGTAAGATACCCCCCTCCAATTTTACAAATGCTCCAGAAGACTCCAGATTTGTCATTTTCGGGTGGATCGTAGGTGATCTGGCTGTTTAGGTAATTACTAGAGGGAATGGTGCACTTCTGGTTGGTTTTCTCTCTCCCGAGAAATGGTTGGTGAGTTTTGCAGACAGTGGCAGAGATCTGCTAATCCGCACCACCTGCTTGATTTTCTGAATCGTCTGAGGAGTTTTCTAGGGTGTCTGGAACTCATTTGGGTGGATTGTGGGTGATCTGGCTTCAGATCTGGATATATCTGGCTGATTCGGTAATTCTTGAAAGGAACGGCCCGCTTCTATCAGGTTCTGGCCTAAAAGGTGGCATCATCTCTAGCGCATGAGAAGTGGTTTGTGTCCTACGGACTTTCAGATTAAAACTGGCCCTTTCTACAGGCTTCTGTATGATCGACCTTTTCAAATCATAAATGTCGCTACCATACTGTTTCGATCAGCCAAGAATGAAAATGACGAAGAAGCTCTAAGCAGTTTAGACGTTCTGCTTGCTTTTCTGGATCGTCTGGTAAAGTATATGGAGCATGTGGAACATCTGGAGCTTTGACGGCTAGCAACACCAGCATCAGTGGCCTCCTTTGAGCTGTCTTCAGGCTGATGCTAAAGCCTCATACTTCAGGCTGATACTTAACAAATATCAATCCATTTCGGCGGATCCAACATGAAATGGCAAATCGGGTCAGCGTCTTCTGGAGCATCTGGAGCTACCATCCTCTATCTGATATTGTATGGTTTAAAGGCTATGTCTAACCTTGCTTTAGCTAGCTCAGACCATTACACTATATGTAACGCACATTCCATCTAGGGTGCATGATTACATTTATTTAAAGTTTCACCATAAATTAAAATTATTAGTTTGAACCGTCTTTGGATTTATTATATGATCTGCACAGTCATTTGACCATTATTTCTAGTACTAGTATAAGAATTAATCTACAGAATCAGTCACTTTAGTTCAAAGGGGATAACCTTTATACGGACTGTGACATTGACCGCGATTCATCGACAATAACCGTTGTTTTGTAGTGAGGTTTTTTTTCTGCACCTCTGTCTGGGTACGATGGCGGGCTTGGCGTAAGAACAATTGCAATTGATACCAAATGTAACACGGTGTATATCAAATATCTAGTTAATCTTATTCATAAAGGGAGGCCTAATATCTAGGCTTCCCATTTTTATTTTTAATTGTTTGTTGTTTTCATAAATTACGACATGATAAGCATTGTGAAGGCCTACCATCGATCAACCCAGATCAGAATATAGAAGAAATAGCCTGGTTGTTCACCCCTCTAAACTTGAAATATGTGCAAAGATGATGTTTGTCATTTCATTGTATTTATTAATAGCTACAAACTTGTGAGTTTGGTGTGCACCATGGGAGAACTAATACGGGTTCGAAAGCTTACTGTACATTCAAGGGATTTTCTGGATGTGTGTTTTGCCCTCCGCTTTGTTTGAGTAGATTTAGAGGATTTTTGCAATGGTTTGTTGTAGTAAAAACATCTAAAACAAAGCAAAACATACACGTCCTTTGTCCCCAACCCACTTTTTATGACAGGTTCGGCAGAGCCTTGATAACTGCTGAGTGTGAACGGACGGCACAACTTTCGTCCAACATAACGCCCTCGTTGCGTCTGTTAATCATACTACTTTACCACACGCCCTCGATGTTTTAATATATTGATATCGATAACGAGTGTTTAAACAGCATGGCTGATTCATATCACTGCGAATGACCATATTTATAAACGGAAATACTTAAGCTGATATAACTGATATTGTAACTGCCATTTTAAACTGCATAATGTGCTGCTACACCTATTTTAGATAGTATGCCTTGCTCTGCGATACCTTGATGGGTATTACTGTTTATAGAACTGACATTTATTTTCGGTGTTCCTTTCCCACATGGTATAAGTGCCTTGATTTGAATTGATACTTTATAATTGGATATCACGTACATTTTTTACATACATTTGTGTTGTGCAGTGTAAGTATTTTATTTTCAATATTATGAACAACTCTTCCTTGAATTAAATGTTCAAACTGCCATGTGAAAATTAGGGCACACATGGTTCACATATACATGTTGGCTACATGTACCATTTTTACAGAGGCGTCTAATCATTTAGCGTCCTCTCTAGTGTATTTGGTATCCAAAAAAATAGAAATATATCCTACCCAAATTGTAGAATAACACGTAGGCATGAACGATCATTAAATACTACCATTCGCGTTGGCAAGTTTATTTATTCGGGTGGAACATACGATCGTGAGTTTCGCGGTCACTGAGTCCAAGGTTTACATACAAAGAAATGGACACACGCACCTAGCTCCCGTAGGTGCGTCCGTCATCTCAATGTTTACAATGGGACTCCGTGACCGTGATGAGTTCGAATCGCGTCACAAGCTGTTAAGTGCCGTCAGGCGGCTTGGAATAACGACGCTATTTTGCCTTTGTGGATACGCCCTTCACACCCCACCTTTCTGTGCTAGGCTAACATCCGTTATAATGCATTGCCTCAATAGTCTAATACACGCGGAATGAAAGGGAATAAATAATGAATTACAAGTCTTTGGATGAGGACCCATGCAGTGTCAGCTGATACGGCACAAAATATGCCCTCATTCCCAAGTACCTTTTATGGTGTTTTCGACTGTTGTTTGATACAGACACTTATCGTTCATATAAAATTTAAACCTCCAAAATCTTTTCATCATTTTACTTCTACTATCTGCGTGTGAAAGAGATAACATTCTATACAAGAAAGCATTTATAGACAACATTCTTTACAAGTGTGGATTTGCAGACTATATGTACAAAAATTAATAGCTTTAATGTTGAGATCAGAAAGTAGATAGCAACGTTACACCAAAGTCCTGGCGCTAGTGAATGTTATAAATTAGCATAATAACGGAATTATAAATGATTGTACAGTGTATACGTATATAGGGTAAATTCACGGAGATGGATCAGATACGTTCCATCGTTTTTGGCGACTTTATCATACATAAACATAAATCTAGATGTATATTATTTGTGTGAACTGCAATTAAAATGGCCGCTCCAGGATTTCATTAAGACACCCGGACATGTGTACACACCTCTCAACATTCCCCAGCGAACCGTCTGGTCACAAGTCAAAAGTGGGAAATTATGTTGCTCTTGTTGTACTGTTTGAAACATGACAATAAAATTAAGATAATGATTATATTAGATTAAAAGTGCCCAGAGAGCACAGTGTCACTAGAACAATGTCGACTTATGCTTAATAAATATTTACTTTAGCCACATTTAAGCGCCTGCAATCCAATGCCAAGGACATAGGTATAAGGTGAATAACACAACAAATAAGACTTTTTTTTCTTCTTTAGTGCTTTAATTGCAAAGTAACATCTTTATTGTCCATAGGTCAATGTTGTTCCACTGACGTTGTGCTCTCTGGGCATTTTTGATCTAGTTTTGTCCAAAAAAAACTTTTTTAAATAAAATAGACATGAGTTTTGTGTAGTTCTTACCGAACGTATGTTTATGGTATGTAATAACCAAGTGCAATGATTCTCGAACCTTTTTCCCCGCAGAGTGAAATCCCACGTGAGGCTTGTAACATTTATCTTAGATTTATCTCAAACATATTTTGTTTTGGTGATGTGTTAGGTTTATGGAGCTTGTAAACATAAGCGCACCAGTTATTGATCTGTTTGTTAGAATGTTTATCTGACAAGTAGTTTTTAAAAACTTTTCAGTTTCCACACGAATAAACAAAGATAGTAAAACATCAAGTAGGTCGAGCAAATTAAGACGAAAACAACGCGTTTTTTTGTTTTTGTTTTTCAGAAAATAAATAGCCTCCAAGGTATTCAATGCAAAACATTTAGTTAACATATTATGTTACGCCGATTGTCATTTATGGTGAGTTCCGCACTTAATATCTATCACTCTGTTACTGCTAATGCTCTGATATGGTTTGTTATTTACAATAGTAACCTCGTCCAGATATTTACCAAGCTTTTTTATACCCAGCCAAAGCTCCAAATTGCGTAGCAAAATGGAATTCTGTTTTTACTCAGGAATTAACTCATAAAGAAATATTCACCAACTTGATGGAAGTGAAAGATTCATGTAGTAACAAAGTCTTCAACATACAGTATAAAATCATACATCGGGCTATTTTAAGTGAAACACGATTAAAGCTCATGAATATGTCAGATGGACTATGCACACTTTGTAATATTTATGACGAAACTATTGTTCACATTTTTTTTAAAATGCCCGAAAATTTGTATAATATGGATCAAGGTACAACAGCTAATTTTTAAAATATTCAATATTGATGTAGATTATTTTCAGTACCAATGGTATTTTATGGAAAAATAGAAACAGTGTTAAATATGGCAAAGAACCTAGTAAATCTGTAACAAGCATTTTTAATGAATTAATAAAATGTGTCAAATATGAAATATCATACATTAAACAAAAAGGAATTGGTGAAAGTATTCAAGAAAAGGTAAAAACTATAATCAACACTGATTTTAAATAATCTTCATTTATGTACATGGTAATTGATATTGAAGTCATAATGATGTATATTGCATGTCTTTTTTATTTATTTGTATATTCCAATTGTAAACTATAGTCTGTAGATTGTATAATTTTAACTCATTTTATGAAATAAATGAAGTGAATACACTTCAAAATAGAAAAAACCTCGTTCAGCCTCATGAGGACCTCGGTGGTCCACTTTTGGGCACAGTGTGGCTATAAGTTGGTTTCCCTCGTGTTATCCTCGAGGTGTTATCCCTCTAATGTAAACCCCATTGGTCCATATTTGACCTCGTTATGCTTATCTTATAATATGATTCTGGCCTTGTTTGCTCTTTACAAATATTATGGTACCATTATCGGCCAAATATAAGCCTACTCTAGTTCTTACAGTTAGATCCGTAGAGGAAACATCTTGGAGATCACGATTTCCGTATCACTCGCTAAATACTAAATTTGAGCATTATTTCCAAATGTTTTGTTATATTACATAAAAGCCATTTTGCCTACTATCTTGGATTTTGTAGAATTTCTCACTGATACTCTCTGCATATGCATATATGCAAATATATGCAATATTAGAGATGATCCTATGCACGCAGTAGCATCACCAATAAAACCCACATATATAAGTCAGTGTGATGTCCTTAGTTCAGTTGGTATGGGTGACCAACTACAAACATAGAGTAGAACCTCCAAATAAGCTACCTCTATAATAAGACCACCTCTCTAAAAAGACCAATTTTCACTGTCCCAAACCTTCATAAAGCTACCAAAACTATGCTGCTCTGTATAGAGACCACCTCTATTGAGACCACCTACCAGTGGTCCCAAAGTTGGTCCTAATAGAGAGGTTGCACTGTATGGAAACTCAACTATATGAGTACTTTAGTACGTCTCCATATTTCTAATCTTCCCCACCACAGGCATGAGTGCGTCTCGCGTGGACGTACACAAGGCACGGGTGAAGATGGGCGAGCAGCCCGACTACATGATCGACGAGGACGGCCAGTTCATCGAGCTGGGGCCCTTGCGACGTCTGCTTCAGCGGCCCGTCGTGCGAGTGCTGGTCTTTATAGGCCTCGTCGTGTACGGATGCATCTGGTGCGGCCATGCCCTCGGGCTGGGTTTGTTGCTATAGTGTAATGTACTCTTAAGGGGGAAGCCTAGAAGATTTTTTACTTTTCTAATTTTTAGTTGATATAGATGATTTTTATAAACATTGGTGTAACATGATTTAAGATTTTTCTCAATTTTTTTACAGAAGTGAAATTTAAAAAAATGTTTTAAAAGGCATATTTTGTGAAATAATGACCACATCTTTAGGTACATATACTGAACCACTGATGGTGTGTCATTAGATAGAAATACGTCTCTTGTATAGAGGACATATTTTTTTAAATCGCCCCAGCATTAGATTTTTTAAATATATCCTTTTAATGCAAAAATAGTACTTTCAAATATGATTCCAGCTTTTATGGCAGATATTACAAAATGGCCTTTCCACAGCTCATTAGTAGTTCATTATATGTGTGAATATTCATGAAGGAGATTCCGGACTACTTTTGACTCCAGAAAACATCACATCACATTGATCAAAGAATATACCAAAATTATATCCATCATGAAAAGTTGATTCAAGGAACAAGCACATATCTTTAACTTTATTTAGTATCTAGAGAGCAATAAAACAAATTGGAGGATGATAATTATCAAACCCAAACAGATCATCAGACAAACCAGTATGTGATACTATGAAATGTTGGTAGCCTCACATTAGACTTTATTAATGCCCCGTTGCACTCTTGGAATACAGTCATTCCCCTATTGAAAGGGATTATGAAAGCCATTAAGTAGTACAAGGAAATACAGTAGAACCTATCCTTTGTGGAGACCTTTGCAAAAAATGAAAATCGTCCATGTAAGGCAGATGTCCTGAACAGAGAGGTTCTCATTATGACACTGAAGTAATTGGAGACGAGAAATGTGTCCATACAATACGGGTCTCCTAAATATAGAGGTGCCTACATAGACAGGTTTCACTGTACATCAGACCTCATTTCAACAGTATTACTGCGTATTAAGGGGACTGTGAACTCTTTAAGGGAAAAATATTCTATTTTCAGCTTTTTAATATTTATTATACTGTAAAGTCTGAAGAACAACATGTTTTGAAATGAACCTTTTATCTTCAATAGTTTTCCCATTACAACCCATTTTGTGAAGACCAACCCGGAGTGAAAAACAATGACTCATTCTTTACAGGCTTATAAGGTTATATGGGCTAAATATCAATTTTTACATTTTCAATGTTTTGTATGCTATAAATGATAAAGAACAACATCTTTTTAAAATTAACCTTTTATCATCAATACTTTTTCTTATATGATACATTTTATATGCAGCAACTACAATCAAAGTATATTGATTGGCCATGTTTAAAGCCCATTTTCTCAAAACTAAGTTTGCATAGTGGATTAATTTTCTTCTGAAGAAACCTTACTAGGGATTTTGATTTTTTATTTCGTTGATGAATTATGAACGTTTTTTGAATTGATTTGCTGTGAAAATTGAAAATAAGTGGTTTTAAAACTTAAAATGCATGCAAATGAAAAATAGGAAAATAATATAAAAAAAAATTGAGGCAGTGTTTTCTAGATAACATAATGAGTACATTAGCCTTATATACAACATACCGTTGATAAAGCTTGGCGGTCACCATTTTCGCTTGCGATAGCCAGCATTTACTTCCGATGCCGTACCCGCATCGGAAGTCGGTTGCGCAAAATTTTTAAAATGGTAAGATTACAAATTAACAAATTTTTTTTTGATTTGTTGTGTTAAATAAAAATTTTTATTCCCAAAAATGAATTGTTCAAAAAAAAAAATTTTTAACTAAAAATTTTCCCTGTTGTTTTTAATAGTTATATCTTCAAAAAAAAAATTTTTATAACTTTTAAAAAAAATCTTTAAACAAAAAAAAGTTGGTCAAATTAAAAATTATTAAAAATAAGGGTTTTTTGAATTAAAATAAAGTAAAAAAAAAAGTTTAATAAAAAAAAAAGATTAAGCCCCTTTAATTTTAATTTTTAAAATTTTTAATAATTGATATTTTTCCCGGAAAACTTCAAAAAAAATGTTAAAACAAAAAAACCAATCAATGGAATAAATTTTTTTTTGATCAATTTTTAAAAAGGGGAAAAATTGGTTATGGATAAATTAAAATTTTCCCCCCATTTAAGTTTTCGAAGAAAAAATTAAATATAGTTAGAAAAATTTTTTTGCTTAAAAATAAAAAAAAAAAAAAGGGGGGAGGTAAAAAAAATTTAAATGAAAAATTTAAAAAAACAGGTGGATTTTTATTTTTGAAAAATTTTCCAATTTTTTGAATTTTTTGAAAAATTTTAAAAAAAAAAAAAAGTTTTGTACTATTTTTTTAAAAGAATAAGTTATTTAGGTTTTTTCCCCCAAGATAAAAGATTATTTTG
>CM032660.1:39083373-39096334 GCA_019095985.1 Streblospio benedicti
TTTATCACGGAGATTTGAAAAGTGTTTTACATGGACAATTTGTAAACATATTATAAAAGAAATGATGCACTCGTACCACTTTATCATTCAATTAATTCTATATGCCATCACGTTTCTTCACGCAAAATTGAGGATTTAAGAGGGGTAGGGGTGGTGGTGCTGTTTGAAGAGGGGGTTATCATTTTTAGGAGACATTCATGAATATCCCCATATAAACATATAATAAAAGAAATGATGCAGTCGAACCACTTTATCATCAAAGCTTTTCATCTGCTTGGCCAGCAAAACTTCCTCGGACTCATCACCAGACGTGAATGCCAAAGAATCATGAAAATCCTCATGTTCGCCATCGCTAAAAATACGTCTTCTTCCCACGCAGTAATTTGGCGGGAAACTAGCCTCAGCATTTTCAGCCATGTTATCCGCTAGTAATCCTGCTGAATGCAATTGCTTATAGTCTACTCTATTCTTTTGTCGAAGTCCTTTACTCATATTAAACTAGAGTTCACCATAAATAACGGAACCAAGTAAAAAAACAGCAAAAATGCATTCCACAAAACAACAAATGCAACGCGACCAATATTTATACACAAATGCACGAAATAGCGTCAAAAAGAATTATTTATACACAAATGCACGAAATAGCTAGCGTTCAAAATTAAACATGTATAAAGGTGCACTTTATACAAACCATTAAATTGCGCCTCTTTACTGGTCATCTTTGTTCTTGCGCCATTCAAGATATCACAAAGTTTATAGCTAGCTCTTAATCATTGCCTGATAATAAAGTATCTATATTTTCTATCATTCAGGTTTTTGTCATTATGTTTTGAGAAATGAAATAATCAGTATATGTTTTAATGCAAGATATAAGAAGATGTAGAGAAATGTCTACATGCCCGTACACACAGATTGATATGCTGCGTGACATCATCACTCAATGAAAAGCTTGTATTTATCTTTAAATCATATCAAATCAAATCAAATCATTAATTAAATCAGACATCACACATGTCCACATGACAAAAAATAGTATATATATATGCAGTATTAATATATTAAGTTATAATGATTATCACAGTAAAATAAACTTGAAATATATATTTAAAAACATATATTAAAAAATCATCTACCAAAATTTAGAAGCCAACTCCAGACATTTCTTTTGTTCGTGTTGCAGGGGACAGGGGCGGGTTATCTTTTTAAAGGCCGCGTCCCACTAGTTACTGTGCAAGATGGACGCATAAATTCTAGGGATTTCCAGGCAAAAATATTTATATGTCGAGCATCTGCTGATAGATAAGCCCTTTTGGCATTAAATGATTTTTTTCCCTGTGCATAGCCAACTCACAGCCGGCTCAAGGCTGGCGCAAACCCGGAATAAGAAAAGCAGACAGTGAACGCAAGGTCAGCATAGCCCCTACGCACAACCAACGCACAGTCAGCCAGACTGCATCTGCTCCCAATAGCGCATGTTTGACATTTGTTTGGCGCATGTTTGACGTATGTTTGGCGTATGATCGACGTACAAAAATCAATGGATTATTGATTTTTGTTATGCTGGCGTTGCCATTTACACTTTCGATTTGAGCAGCCCAAATACTCGGGAGCGTAAAAGAACGGACCGATCGATAATCTTCCTATAAATATTTTGCCTGCATACTGGCAGCGAGCGTCACACGCAAGTCACATGCACGTAAAGCAGAAAAGGAACGCTTGGTCGGCGTAGGGTCAGCCTAGTCGGCAGTCGGCAGATGATTTTTATCAGCTGGGCGTAAGTTCCCAGTAAGATCCCAGTGTGCCGAAACCAGTAGGACGCTGTTTTTAAAAGAGACATTCATGAAAATCCCCATCATCCCATGCCATGATTTTTGATTGGCCGTTTGTATTTCTATTTACTAATATCTTTGTAAAATAAAGCAACAGGACTTCTAGCTGATGAAAAACTTGTGCATTTTTGAATTAATGCTAAGAATTTGTAAAAAAAAAGCATTACATTGTATTTTTGAGAACAGTTTTATTGAATATATAAACGTAGACCATATATTCTAATACATATTTGCTATTTTTGATGTTTAATAGTAAAGGTAAAAGTAATAAAAGTAATAGTAAAAGGTGATTGGGGCTTCTCTAAAGCTTTATAAATGGGTGATGTACCATAGGTATTTAATACATACGGTGATAAAATTCTGGTTCTATGAAGAAAAACATTCCAATCAACAAAATGGCATTATATTTGTAATCAAACTAAAATTGTTGACTTGTTAGCTACAGTAGAATTTGTGTATTTTTAATTGAAGATGTGCAAAATCAGAAAAGAAGGAATGCGCAATCTAAAAACTTCATTGGCCTTCCTGGTACATAATAAAGTCAAATAAATATTTATACGCTGTCAGGGATCGTTCACAAATGACGTCATCCGGCAGAGTTATACACACGTAGTGTCTATAGCATTCAAAATAAAAGAATAACTGTCGGTGTTAACGCAATAGGATTATAGATAATTTAAGAGCCTGTTGCATTAAAACTAAACGAAATAACAGAAATTGCATAATTACATAACATACTCTTTATAATATAGAAGCATAGGGTGCACAGTGAGCCCGTGTGCACACTGATCCCGTCCATCATTTTTTATAAAGAAAACGAACTATATTTAGTAATCATTCTTCTTCTCTGAACGTGTTTTTTTATATATAGATTGATTTATTTTATTATAGTGTCATGTGTTAAAATACATATATAAAACATTCCTATAAACAAATTAATATTAAAACACCCAACCACTAGGGTTTATAAGACACTTTACATATATTTTCATTAAAGTTTAAGTCATCTTATTACAAGTTAAAATACAGTTTATAAATTATGCATCATGTAGTCGTATTAAAACATTCAGCAATAAGTTTGTCTCCTTTTAAACATTTTGTTGTCTGCCATTATGGTACAATATTTTGCTAAAGCTGGTAATTGATTAAAACCATTATATTTTACATTAAACTCATTTAGCATTGGATAGCGGAGATCATCATAAAACTTACACTCAATGGTAAAATGTATCTCTCATCTTCAATCTTGTTTGCATCACATGAAATACATGGTTGTAATTCTAGAGGTACCTTATTATAGCGACCAGTTTCTATATTCAGGGGTAGTGAACCACAACGGAGTTTGGCCAAAGTTGATCTGTTATATCTTGAAACCAATTTAACATATTCCTCCGTAATTACTCTATTTTTATGCATTCTATATGTTCGTAATTTGTTTCCATTAGGGCAATTTTTATCATCTAACATATCATACCACCATTGTTTTGGTCAACATCTACTAGTAACCGCTTCATGTCATTTAAAACTCTTGCTTGAGAGAATTCTCCATCTGGTATCACAAGACCAATTCTATTAAAGAGAGCTTTGGCTTTCTTTTCCCAAGTAGAATTTCCTCAATGGTGTCGACTAAATTGATGGATTTGGTTAGTTAGGCGTTCCATTGGTAACAGCTGCAGACGGCAATATAGACACGTAACCTCAATATATTGTTTATGACATTGTTTTTGCGAACCCATTTCACCCCTAGGTTAGATGTGTTTGATCCAACGCCTGGGAAGAAGCGGCATGCACGATGCTGTATTGTATTAGCTATTTTATATTCGGAAGTTCCCCATAAGCCAGCACCATAGTTTAATATTGGGTCAACCAATGAACTGTATAACTTTGTATATATATCAAAATTGAATTCTCCACATCTCTTAAATTTAGTCATAAGAGCTCCGAGGGCTCTCCCTGCCGATGTAGTGAGAGGCTGGACTGTATCCTTTAATACCAAATGTTCACTGAGCCAAAGGGCAAGATACTTGTACTTTGTAGTTATGTCAATGTGACCTTCTCCATATTTGAAATCATAGATCGTTCTTGGGATGGATTGATGTCGAAAATGTACCAACTTAGTTTTATCCAAATTTAATGATAACCGCCATTTGCTGCACCATGTAAAGAGACAGTCTAACATAGTTTGCATCTTATCCTCACTGTCTGACAACAGGGCGATATCGTCTGCAAACATCAACATACTAATTTGGTTATCACCCATGTTGATTCCACACTGTAGATCTTTAATTTGACATGCCAAGTCATTGACAAATATTGCAAATACGGCTGGGGAAAGCAGACAGCCTTGTTTTACTCCATTGGGGACTTTCAACCAGCTTGATAACATACCGTTCACTCTCACTGCACATTCTACATTATTGTTAAGAGACTGTATGGCCTTAAGCATTTTACCCTGCAACCCAGTCCTCTGAAGCTTGTACCATAGATATATCCTATTAACACTGTCAAAAGCTTTCTTTGCATCTACAAAGCACACATAAGCAGATATCAGGTTGCCACCGTTATTAATGTTTGTTTTGAATTTGTCACTTTCAACTGTTTTATTATGAATAAATTAGTATTGTGTAATGTATATGTATGTATGTGTGCATTAAAAATTCACGGGATGTGTGTGTGCGCGCATCCTTATCTATTCGGGCTAATTACTTTATAGAAATAAAAGAGCGTTACCCATTAAAAACACCATGAGCATCGGACTTTGAAGGTTGTGTGAATGGGAAAAGCGTGAAACCCACGATGGGGTGTGCGCTGCTCTAAGACACTGAGAGGTGAAAATTTGTGAAAGCAAGAAAATATCATTTTGATATCAACCAAACTAGTTTGATTATCGTTTAATCTGCATATCAAGATTGAACATTTTCTGCCATAAAATTAACCTGTAATATAGGGTCATTTGCCGGGGTCATTTGTTTAGAAAAAATAGGCAAATCAGAAAAAGAGATGAGACAACGAGGCTAAGGCCAAAAGCGAAGAGGCACCTGCCTCAATTATTTCATAGTAGCTAAGGGCCTGTTATAGCAAGCAAATATTGGTTTTCATCACCCTTTGTCCACTGTGATAATTCTATTGGATCATTGATTTCTACGTCTGCTAGCTAAGTATTAAATGTAGTTGTGCACATCGGAGGCACCAGCACCATCGCACGTGGACATCTAAACATGTAGCCCATTATTTTTCAAATTATTTTGGAATATTTATGCAACATAATGACAATCGCACCGGGTCATTATGTTTTTATTAATGACCACTAATTTGTTGTAGATAGTTCTGTGGTCTGTCCCTACTTTTGACAGGGTGCAGAAGCTATGGGCGGTGTTTACTTAGGAAATGGCACATGCAATTTGATTGCTCCTGTTTGATTTTTCACCCGTTGGGTATAAGCTAGTCATGTATAAAAACCCCAACCATCCAGTTATGAATGTTCATTACAAATTTTTTACTGTGCGGTAGATGAGAATCACATGGAGGAAAAGATGTTTCCACTTTTTGAAAACAAACATGTGACCGCCAATGTAAGGATTAACAATGACTGATTGATTTGATTTCTATATTTGTGATTGTCTAACCCTAACTTACTTAATACACATTTGTTTGGCCAATTGCAGCAGTGAACGATTGTAACATTGTGCCTTGTGTGAATGGACAATGCATGAAGAATTCGGCAGACACCTTTACGTGCATCTGTGATGAGGCCTGGACTGGCACCGCCTGTGAGACACCCACTGAGGATACGCCAAGTGAGTCAGATAACAATCTATTATACCAGGGGCACGGGCTCGGTGAAGTTGAAGTGGGTGGTTCTCAGTTTGGGCTGTTAAAAAGTGGTAGTTGATCAGTTTCAAGTTGTCACTAAGTTGGGATTCTTCAGTTTTTATGGTATACGTATCTTGATATTTTATTCAGTTGTAATCATTTTAATGATATAACTATATCTGTCCTCTCATGGTTGTTTTCCCTTTTCTGTAATAAAAGGTAAGTTGACATAATTCTATAATGTCACATTGATCTAATTAACCCAAAACAACCGTTTTTACCTTTCTATAGTCTGGTCTCTACACAATCATATAAACATGTACAGCTGTATATGCATTTTTCATATACATAGCGTGTGACCCTACCTGTCTGTCTGGATGTACTGCTGATGGCCTATGTGCAACAAGTTGTAAGACAGGCTACAGCGTATATTCTAACCAATGTGTTAGTAAGTATGATGTAGCAATAATGTTAATATCCACTATCCAACTGTTAAAGAAAATTGAAAATTGAAACAAGGACAAAATAAACAGATTCCATCCATTAGAATACTTAGGTATTTTAATGTAACACAATAGCTTTGACCCTATTAAAGATGTAATCGTAATGTAGGAATCTTTTTGGAGTGAACCTGCAACTTTATCAAACCTTTTTTACAGTACACAAAACTTGTAATAAACAATATAGATTATACATTCTTAATCAGGATAAGTAAACAAACCAAAACAAAATCACTTTTTATCCAGAATAACACGTTTTTTTTCAAACTTATTATAGAGATTTATAAATGCTACACATTGAGACTGCATTTATTACACCTATCCTTGTTTAAACTACAAATTATATTGTTATTACTGTAGAGTGCAGTGTTGGGTGTGTTGGAGGCTGTGCCATAAAGGGACAAGACAAATGTGATGATACTACCACATGTGTTTCAGGTTTTGGACAGGATACTTCCAACTTTGAATGTGTCGGTTAGTATTGCTATAAGGTTTGGCATATAATAATACACCAAGTAAATCTGAATTAAGGAAGTTACTAAATAAGGCTAAATTGTACTGACTACGTCAAAAGAATACAGAACCATAAAGTAATTAGAGGAATTGGCGTAATAAAACGTAGCAATTCGTAACCGCTCGAAACAAAGTTATGGCTATCACGGTTTTCTTTGTACTGCTTAATCACCGAAACTACGAAACAATTATCGAAATAAACATAAAAGAAACGTAAAAATCAGAACATTTTCCTTACTTCCTTACATTGGCGTCCATCTTTGAAACTTTTTTTCTTATAAATATTCAGATTTGTTCGGGCGTTCTCGCTTATTTCCGACACAGTGACACCGCCGAATGATTAAAAAGTGCGGATGCCATACACACATCCAATGAAACGAAAATCTGTCAAAATGTCTGGCGTGGACATGACTTTTTTTTTAGAAATACTCTCTTTATTACAGGAACCTCCGTAAAATGTGTAATACAAGGGTAAAAATCAGAACTAGAAGGGTACTCGTTAGAGTACAATTATTCCCACCACCTTTGAGTATCTATCAGCAGTTTGAACTAGAGATGTCAATTTTCACTCATTTTGATATTTGAAGATTCACCCCTTTTTGTGGAATAGGTTGGCAATCCTTACAAGCTCACCGCCAACCGATTAACAGCAGAGCTGGTAAACTGAAGGCTATTCATTCCCAAACCAGTACAAGAAAGTATTGGATGCTTAATCATATAGTGATCAAACAAAGCCTATGAAAATTTATGTGACAAAGGGGATCTTGGAGACGATGTACTTTTTGTAACACTCCGCAAAAGTGGAACAATGATCTCTTTTTTCTTGACAACTGCCCCCCCCCACTAAAAGTGGAAATATCAGACATGTAACATAATCAAAAACCATCTACATTTTTACAATGCAAGCTCATTATTACATCCCATTCCACCATATCATTCCAGGTTTTACCCCGTACATTCAGGCAAAGGTTTTTTTTATGAGCATCGGTGATTTATTGCTTGAGTGGGCTGTCAATACATATACTAATACATTTGAGTATGTTTGACTTTCAAACTTCTTGCATAAAACACGAAGGGCTGGTGCATGTTGGTTTCACCCATATTGCATACACTTAAGCTGATGGGATCACCATCAATAAACTTTGCACCGCAGACACATATTTGGACTATAGAAAGTCAAATTTAGCTTATCTATTGATGAACATCCATTGTTATGATTAATTGTGTGCAGTAAAATGTGTTATAAACATTCTGCTGTTGTTTTCATATCCAGACATTAATGAGTGTGACCACAACAATGGCGGCTGTGACCAAGAATGTACCAATCAAGTGGGATCCTATGATTGCTCCTGTAATGCCGGATATAGTCTGAACAAGGATCGGCACGCCTGTGATGGTAAGAGGCCTGGGGACAAGGATGGTGGCTCAGAATACAGGAATTAGAATACTCATAATCCGTGGAAATTGTCAACAAAACATGTTTATTAAACTGTACCTTTTTACTTGCCATTAATTATGTTTACGTTTAGATGTGAATGAGTGTGAAGATGGATCCCACAATTGTGTCCAACTCTGCGAGAATAGGCCAGGATCATTCGAGTGTGGTTGTCCTGATGGCTACTCTCTCAATGCTGATCGGGTCAGCTGTGATGGTGGGTTTGCATATACCATGTATATTTACTCTAGATTTACTCTGTACTATATTTTGACATGCGAGCATATATTACATAACATGTTTATACTCAGCGAAATTATGCTTTACATTTCCTTCTAAAAACCTGTACATCGTCTAATATTTCTATCGGCTGCAACAGAAATGTTAACTAAAATGATAATAGGTCTCGAAACAAGGAAATTCCTGGAAATTGTCACCAAAACATGTTTATTAAATTGCGCCTCTTTACTGGTCATCTTTGTTCTTGCGCCATTCAAGATATCACAAAGTTTATAGCTAGCTCTTAATCATTGCCTGATAATAAAGTATCTATATTTTCTATCATTCAGGTTTTTGTCATTATGTTTTGAGAAATGAAATAATCAGTATATGCTTTAATGCAAGGTATAAGAAGATGTAGAGAAATGTCTACATGCCCGTACACACAGATTGATATGCTGCGTGACGTCATCACTCAATGAAAAGCTTGTATTTATTTTTAAATCATATCAAATCAAATCAAATCATTAATTAAATCAGACATCACACATGTCCACATGACAAAAATAGTATATATATATGCAGTATTAACATGTAGTTATAATGATTATCACAGTAAAATAAACTTGAAATATATATTTAAAAACATATATTAAAAAATCATCTACCAAAATTTAGAAGCCAACTCCAGACATTTCTTTTGAATAAACCTCCTATAAATCTGAAAATAACCCGTAAAACATGCCTGTATCAGGCCATTCTGTCTTGACAGTAACCTGTTTGTAAAATTAAACTAACCTGTACCATTTGTATAGTAAATTCTGTTCACATGTATGTGTAATTACATTTACGTTTAAATGTGAATGAGCGTGAAGACGGATCCCACAATTGTGTCAAACTCTGCAAGAATAGGCCAGGATCATTCGAGTGTGGTTGTCATGATGGTTACTCTTTCAATGCTGATCGGGACAACTGTGATGGGGTTTGCATATACCATGTACATTTACTGTGTACTATGTTTTGAATATGCGAGCACGTATCCTTTTCCGCCATATGAATAACTGCGACTCTGATTGGCAGTTTGTGTGCAGCAACAACGACGGCTACTTTGACTGAGTGTGTGAGGCATGTTATGAAAATGTCAATGCGAAATGTGAAGGTACATGCTCCTCTTGGCTTGATTACGTGATAAATACAATGCTAAAATATCGCTTGTGAGCTTTTCCTCTCAAATGCAATGCATTTTTCTGAAAGTGGGAATCTTGCATCTAACTATGATGGTTGCATTATCTAAGGTTGCATTGCTGTTGCTGCTGCTTCTGCTGCTGCTGCTTCTGCTTCTGCTGCTGCTGCTGCTGTAATTTATTATTCTAAAACATATAGTTTCTCAATGAGATGATATTTGTATTAAAAGTTCTTGCAATTAACACACATATGTGGATGAATGTGCCACTGGGGTTGACTACCCAGAGCATGAGGTCTGTTCCAATTCACAAAAGAAATCCAAAATCATATTTGGAAAGAGCGTATCAAGGGCTTTTAGATGCTATGTTTCTCGAACTGAAACTCTTATTAAAATGTTGAGTTGAAAATTGACGGTATTGTTAAATCAATATGCAAATATTGTTTTCATATATAACTCATAAAATATTTGCTCGAAAAAATATTTGAAAAGAGCGTATTAGAGGCTTTCAAATGAGCTATCATTCAACAGATACCCTAAGAAATAAAAAGACCGTATAGGTAAAGTCCGCTCATATTTTCAAAGCCCATGTAGGGCCTCATAGACATTATTGCTTAAGTTGGGATTAAACCATGCCACACTCTTGTAGGTCTTGAGATGCTTCTAATATTGTAAAGTTTAAAGTGTGTAGACATCATTTTAAAAATGCTTACTCATTGTGTCTGGCGCTTTTGAGATTTATGAGTCAAAACGTAAGGCAAGTCTGAGAAGATCCTCAATTCTGCTACACTGTTTGGAGGGGGTGACTCAGGATAGTTGAACATGGAACATGCAGTCAACCAAATAGTCAAAAATGGAACATAGGAATAAAAAATATTGGAACATGGAACATAGGAAGACATAGTAGAACATGGATCATGACTAATACCTCAATTTGTTTCATATGTTTGTCGCAATTTTACAGTGTTTTGACCCAATTATGTTCAATGTGACAAAGAATTGCTGATAAATTGTGTTCAAAATTGTTTGCATGGGGTCATTTTCATGGTGGAAAATGGTACACGAAGACCTATACTGGAATATGGATATAAGGTGACACAATAGAGTGGAACATGGATCTCAGGACCCTTGTGTCATCCCCCTCCCCCTCAGTTTGTGTAACACTATAGACACCTGCCACAGTAAATAGATTCTCCCAGTTTACAGCACAAGGCATTCTTCACTTTGAGTATTATAATATAGTCTTGTTTATTCCCATAGTTATATGGATAGAATGTAGAATTGATTTTTGTATACAGATATCCTCAGTTTTTACCATGTGCAGCTTTTTGGACAGAAAAATGACGCCTCTCATTTCACGTGATCTTAGCTTTGGACAAAAATTACCAAAGGTCATAACTATAAAACTAATGCATGCCACTTGACATGGATGTAGTTTGAGGAAGATATTTCTTATTTATGTGGATAATATTTACTTTAAGTGTAGACTTCATTGAACATAGGTAAATGTTGTGCACTAGAAATGAAGCAATTCTAGCTTGTGTAAATTTGGGCGAGCGACTGTGAACAAACTATGAGGAGAACAATTTTGAAAGAAGTTCTATAAATCTTGAATACTCTCCCATTCCCTGCACATACATGAAATTAGTATTACCTTTTTTCTCTGCACAATTATCAAAATTAGATAATACTATGTCTTCAAAACTTCCTGTTTCTGTCATTTTCCTCAGTTTTCACCAGGTGCCACATCAGTTTTTACCATGATTGACTAGAAACCCTCAGTTTCATCCATAACAGTCTACCCACGGCGAATATGCAGATTAACAGTGACTGGCTGATTCGTTTTCAATAGTTATGACTCTAATTCTAACTTAGTTGATACACATTTGCTTGCTGCAGTGAACGATTGCATCGTGCCATGTGTGAATGGACATTGTATGAAGAACCACTCGGCAGACGTCTTTACATGCATCTGCAATGATGGCTGGACTGGCACCGCCTGTGAGACGCCCACTGAGGATACACCAAGTGAGTCAGATAACAATCCAATACGTTGTATTACCAGAGGCTCAATGAATTTGAAGTAAGTGGTTCCATAGGCAGACCCATAGGCAGATCCAGGGGGCGCAGGCCCAACCCTCCCCCTCCCCTCCCCCCCGCCCGCCCTTTTCCACCAAAATACTTCATTTTCGTAGGGTTTTTAGCCGTCAGCCAATGATCGCACGTACAAAATCCTTGAAATCCCTTAAGTGTGCCCCCTCTTTTCGAAAAACCTGGATCTGCCTTTGGGTTCTCAGTTCATGTTGTTCAAACGTGCCAATCGGTGAGTTTCAAGTTGTCTCTAAGGTGGGGTCGCTCAGTTTCTACAGTATATTATATATTTATGAGGGGAGAAGGTTCAAATAGGATCAGATTGAAAATAAATTATGTAAATATAGAGAAAAATGGCATAATTCGGTTGAGGTGCTATTAAAAATTCGTATTTATTTTGCATAATTGATTTTAATCATTTCAGTTCCCTACAACAAGCACGTTCCTACCACTATATTGACACATGTGAAACCATTGAAAATTTATTGGGCCTGATTACATGTTTTTCTCTAATTTCTAGACAATTTCATGTTGTATGTTAGGTCTCTTAGACCCAGACGCATGTACACCACAAGCTATTGGTACTCACAACCTGTCGCCTGATTTCTTCATTGTCTACATTGACA
The DNA here is from genome assembly GCA_019095985.1 of Streblospio benedicti. NCBI lineage: Eukaryota > Metazoa > Annelida > Polychaeta > Spionida > Spionidae > Streblospio > Streblospio benedicti. The sequence goes on from CM032660.1 coordinate 39,095,583, forward strand.
AGGTTTTGATTCACAAAGGTATGTTTTGCAACTGCATATTCTCTACTTGTTGATATGTAATTGAATTGTCATGATGATCATACACAAAGTAGAATCTTTTTATTAGGAACACCAATTGCCTTACCCAATTGGTCTCAATAGAGAGATGGTCTCCTTACCGATGTTCGTATTGGTCGCTTTATGAAGTTTTGGATCTTTGAGAAAGGGTCCTAATTTAGAGGGGATTTCTTTTTAACGAGGCGGTCTTAATAGAGACTTCAACTGTACTTATATCCATGCATTTCTATGTGAAGCCATCCTCTCAGACGAATATCGGATTAATCTTTGGCAAAGAATGATCTTAATTCACGAAGCATAACTCATCATGCTGAAGTGCAGTGTGTGCAGTACACTCTGCATCAATTTCAGCAATAGCCAGTGATTGTATTCTTAATATTTACCTACATCAGGGTTTTTCTAGAGTATTGCATTTGCATTGTGCATTACACATGAACTCAAAGTCTGGTATTATAAATGTGTAGATCAACCTCAAGCAAATTACCATTTTCCTTCATGCTGATAATGTGAGCTCATATGATACATGGTTTTGGAAGAAATCCAGTTTTATACTTACTCTTTCGAAAATAGAATTTAATCATCCATCCATTTAATTATCCAGGTGATATGATTTTACTGTTGACAGGTATTTGGGACAATAACAAGCTAAAGATTGTTGCTGACTACACAGAACACGACCTAAATGATGTGTTTCC
>CM032660.1:39096434-39131687 GCA_019095985.1 Streblospio benedicti
TGATTGATACATAAATGATTGATAAAAAAACACCCAACATTAAGCATTGAGATAAGTCATCAACATATATATTGAAAAAGTGCGGTGAAATGACTCCACCCTGCCTGGTACCATTTGATGATTTAAAAGCTTCACTGACACTAGATCCCCATCGAACATAGAAATTTTGACTAGTATACCAATAGATAAGAATCCTGACAACAATTACAGTTAAAAGTCAAAAGTTTGTTAAAAAGCACCCAAAAATTTAGCCGGGGATCGTTCACAAATGACGTCACCCGGCAGAGTTGGGGGTGGGGGTGGGGTTGGGGGGTGGTGTAGCGAAAGATGGTGAGAGTTGACAAGGGTGGGGCGGAGTCTAGCACTAATTGGGTGATATAAAACCTTTTGAAAAACAGTAGTTATTTAATAGTACTTGAACTTACTTTCTGACATGTTAAGTGATTTGTCATATATCTATTAGTTGAAATCGCATTGCCATGTTTGCTTTATGTCCTAAATACATTTGTAAAATTATGTTTGAATTATGGAAATATATATTTAAACGTATTTACACAATAGCAGAGTTTACAGTTCAATGTTACTTGAGCAAAAAGTTATCACGAAACCATGTCACAGAGGGAGGAGGGGGGCAAAGATGACGCGATCCCTTAAGTCATCCAAACCACCATGAATGTAGATGAAAAAGTGTGGCATAAACACCGTTGGAATCTGACCACACATGCAATTAATGTTTGATAATGGTGTTTGTTAATGCAGAGCTGCAAATATGCAGATTGTAAATAGACTTTTTTTAATCTGTAGTATTAATGTATAATCAGTACGTGTATTATATTAATTAAGTAACTTTTATGGTAAAGGTTCTTGTAAAAACGGGGTTTGTGGTTTCCACACTCTTATATATTGTTTGTAAATATGGTAATATTTAATTAAACATCAAGGTTTTTAATTATTGTCAAAATTCTACATTTAGAGAAGTTATAATGTACTCTTCGTTGATCAATATGTTTGTGATTCAACAAAACTGAATTAAAATGTTCTTAAATCTTCTGGACTCTTTGGTCAAAATAAGCTGTTAATAAAGATCGTGTGTTTGTTGATCTGTTAATACATACTTATAACACATTTAAAACCATCGAATAGTCAAAGTTAACAGAATATATTTTACTATACTAACTTTTATGCAATTATTTTTGCTTAGGAATATATCATATGTGATTCAGTTATTAGACATATGACTCAAATACCGGCACATAGGTACCTCCCACCCCACCCCTCCCCACCCCATGCATTTTCACTTTTAACACGATCATCATTTAACACTATATACAACACGAACACGTTAATTTTATGATGTTTGTTTATTAAAGACCTTTTAATCCCATAGGTATTTTGTATCGTTTAACAATGTAGCCAGTTTCTGGTTCAATGGTCCATAAAATTCATCTAAATGTTGTTTGGTGGAATTCCACATGGGTCCTAATTTATACTTGCTAGAATACGGTGGTTCAGCCAGTCTGATCTTCTCTTCCAGGTCACGAGACATTGGATCTAAAACAATGGAAATAAACCTATGATCCACGACCCGTGGGTTTTAATGCTCATTGTTATGGCAGATATCAGATTTAGGGAAAATATTAGCAGGGGTACAATAACTCGAATCCACTGATAGAGACCTAAGTTCCCATAAGAAAGGTGCATTGTACCAGACATAAATCCATACCAGTGTGACAACGTCTCAAGACTGCGGCAAATGCTACGAAAGCCGATATATGTGAATAGCAAGAGAAACCGTATTTAAAACATTCGATTCCTTATACCCACGATCACGGAGTCCCAATGTTTGTAGTTGATGGGCTATGCTTGTAACTGATGGGCTACCATTACGACCTACAACGGAGAGGTGGTCTCTGCACAGAGGTTCATTTTGGTAGCTTTAAGGTTTGGGACCGTGAAAAGCGGTTTTAGTATAGAGGTGGTCTCTTTATAGAGGTGGTCTTAATTGGAGGTTCTTCTGTAGATGCCGTGTATCGGACGGATCTGCTGTGACGTAAAGCGAGCCTGGATATGATATACTTATATAGTAAACAATTAATGGGGTAAAGAAAAAATGGTCACTCATTGGTCTCAGTTGGTTTCTACTCTTTACGATGCATGTGCCTGTGTTGCGCACTGCATCAAATAATGAAGTCACTGAAGTGTACTGGAAATAATGTGATGTACAGACCCGGGTGTTCCACTGATTCATAAGATGATATGTTACATGTTGTGCTCAAAAACATATCTTGTAAAAACGGGGTTTGCGTTTTCCACACTCTTATATATTGTTTGTAAATATTTTAATGTTTAATTAAACATCAAGGTGTTTAATTATTGTCAAAATTCTACATTTAGAGAAGTTATAATGTACTCTTCGTTGATCAATATGTTTGTGATTCAACAAAACTGAATTAAAATGTTCTTAAATCTTCTGGACTCTTTGGTCAAAATAAGTTGTTAATAAAGATCGTGTGTTTGTTGATCTGTTAATACATACTTATAACACATTTAAAACCATCGAATTGTCAAAGTTAACAGAATATATTTTACTATACTAACTTTTATGCAATTATTTTTGCTTAGGAATATATCATATGTGATTCAGTTATTAGACATATGACTCAAATACCGGCACATAGGTACCTCCCACCCCACCCCTCCCCACCCCATGCATTTTCACTTTTAACACGATCATCATTTAACACTATATACAACACGAACACAGTAACTTTTTTTTATCACGCTACGGTATTTTTTACAATATATTCTTTTAGCAGTTGTGCAGATATGCAATGACTATATATGGAGGACTTTTGCTTTAGCAGGGGCGGGGCTGGGGTCAGTCAACTTTTTAAAATGTTGGTGGTGGGCGGGAGCGAGTAAAATTAATTATCTAAAAGTGGGAGTGTACTGAACTTTTTCCTCTGGCCCCAAAAAGTGGACCCCCCCCCCCCCTGTATCGTTATTTATGACCGTTCCCTTAAAAGAAGTTGTACAGTTATATCATTTTCTTACCTAATTCTAAAAACTTAAAAATCCTCTGCAGCATTACTAATTTGTCACGTTGATATTCTTCAAGGGTAAAGATAAATATCTGACTCGAAGGAAACGTTTCCAGTAGGTCTTTGATATAAGGATAATATATTCCAGCTCGCAAACGTTTCTGAAAAAAATATATATATAAACATTGTTTAATTGTACTTGAAATTTGTAAGTACATGTACTTCTGTATGTTAGTATTAAGTAGACGGTATTACCCCATTCTTTATAATTTTGTAGTTTGTTCCGAGATGTGTCTACACATTCAATTCATGCTGACAAACGACATCTTGTGCTCGCACATTTGAACTTCTATATCATTTAACGTGGGCTATACTTACAGGATGCCACCACGGGTACGGGCTCCCGTAGTTTTAAGGCCAATACGCGTACAGGCTCCCGTATCTTTAAGGATTCAACTATTCATACCGCCCCCCCACACACACACACATACATTCTAATGTGGAAATATCAGATGTGTGACATAATCAAAAAACATTTACACAGTATTTTGTGTTTCGCTACAACATTCATTCAAAAATTACCTTTGCATACATATATAATAATATTTGATGTATAGATGATATGACACTAATATCAAAATGATAGTACATCTATCAATCACAATTCATGGATGAATTTATATATTGTCTTATATACTGATTTCTAATGCCACATTTAAATAGCAAACAGATGAATCCTGGCATGAACATTTTCAGTGCATGCGAAAATTTTAGCGCGCACAAAAAAATCTTGGGCCCGCAAAAAAAGTGGAATATCAGAAACTTGACCAACACCCCCCCCCCTTAAGTGGGACACTCTTCCACTTTCGCGGTGCGTGGCAAAATGTACATAATCACAAATTATGTATTACAGACCACACATACGTGGCTGGTGGTCAATTAAGACGGGATTTCCTACCAGTATCCTTGTTAGACCGCAAAACATAACCAGCCACAAAATATAACCAGTTATGTTTTGCGTTAACGCAAAACGTAACCACACCCCCGAAAATGGACCTGGTGACGCAAAATATAACCACTGCCGCAAAATATAACCAGAGCAAATGTACGTTATTTGCCACATAAAGTAGAGAGTATTTTTGTTTTACTAACCTACGACGGTATCAGATATGTTCACACGAGTTATCAAATGTTTAGTGCCATAGGCAGATCCAGGTTTTTGGAAAAGGGGGCGCACTTAAGGAAAAGGGGGGGGGGCGCACGTTGAGATTTCATGGATCTGCCTATGAGTGCTTATCATTTCGAGGTGGGTCATTGGTGTTCAGGTCTCAACTATTGAGTGGTCTGGCTGGTTCATTTGTTAATGGCGCACTTCTGGCTGGACCCAGGCTGGTTCTGGGTCTTTTTGCCTAACTGCGGCCTCGTCTACTGTTTTTTGGAGGATGTATGGTCGAAAGATGGACGGTAAGTGCCGCCACTACCGTTACAATCTGAAGCAATGACACAATGAGACAGAAGCATCTGTTCCAAAAGTTCGGTGGTTCACGATGCTCCATGATTAAAGCTGTCTTCCTGAAGGAAACGACACACTTCTGCCTGGTTCTAGCCCAAAAATTATTATCACTTCTCGGGAAACGTTATTTTGATTCTTTTCATCCTGTGGGTCCACGTTATGGATTATTAAGTTGTTGATTTCGATAATCCTTTATTCATCCCTGGGTGTGTGTGTGTGTGTGTGGCTAACTTGCTCATCTGTATGTTCTTTTCCTTAAAAGTGGCCATGCTGATGATTGTGTACTATTTCCGAATGATCCCATGAGCCTGCCTTCTCAGTCATCCCATCTGAAAGGCCCGGAACGTTATTCCAGACGATCCCATAAGTTCTGGTCACATACACGCCAACCACCATAAAAGACTGGCAATTTTTGTTTCTCATTTCTGGCGTTTTGTGGAGCAAATGGAGCTGTCAATGCCTACGTGAAATGATTCAAGTGCACGATATTGTAATTTGAGCTAACGCGAAGTGTCTTAAAAAGTCCTAGGGCCTATATACTCACACACTTAGTGTACACAATGCCACATGTTCCCCTCCCATTTCACGCCACCAGCTGCTATGGTATCTTCGTTGGTATCTACTATAAAAACAGACGGCACGCGGGGTCTTCATGTATAAAGAGACATATAAAGAGACACTGCCATAGCTAGAGACAAAATACATACAGGGTGGAGATACATAGCTTAACGTCCAGGAGGTGGCGCCTACTAAGACGTACACACATCTTAGGTGTGTACAGGTTCTTGTATAATAAGCTCAATTAAGGCTACAGATATTCCTGGGTTTCATCACATTGAAAACCACGAATGCACACACCATATTTGACTACAATACACCCTACGGTCAAACAACATCCCTGCATATGTAAAGACTTCACAGTCTACAGATTTGTTGCCAATATTATACTCATATACAGCCCATACAAATGCAGCAGTAAACTTACATATTTTAAACCAGTTTTAGACATTATGCACTCAAGTCTACCCTCTTCTCTATGCGTATGTGCCATGTAAACTGTAAAACAGAGTAGTCGGTAATTTGGTGATTGAACTCACCCCTTGACGAGATTAGAATTGTGACTGGCTATACACCTTGGTTATAATTTGCGTCTGGTTATATTTTGCGTCATCAGCTCTATTTTCGATGCTGTGGTTATATTTTGTGATAACGCAAATCATAACTGATTACATCTAAACTAATTATCTATAACTACACTACACTACTACTCACATTTTCAACACACTGACGTTGCGGCGACCATCGCGGTGCTTTCAACAGAGTGACTGTTTTGGTACGATGACGTCACAATGGCGCGAACTGGGTTTCCGCCAGGTGGAGTTCCTGGCGGAAAGCAGATGGAGGAGGTTCAAAGATGCTCCTGCCTTGGTTGAGGTTGAGCTCGGGCGGTGCGTGTGGATCTTGATGGCTTCCAAGATCTTACGTCGGAAGGGCTGATCTTCTCTGCCTATGACTCTGGCAGACTCACTACTGAATAGATGTCCAGTATTCTCTGTATGGATCTGTATGGCAGACTGGGTACTGTGCGGGTCCAGGTGTTCCTTCAGTCTCGTTTGTAGATTCCTGCCAGTTTCCCCAATGTATGTTTCATGGCATGAAGGGCATGAGATGTCATACAACACTCCACACATTTTCTTTGGGTCGTCTTTGTCCTTGGGTCTAACTAGCAGGCTCCTAAGCGTGTTGAAAGGCTTATGGAAGGACGGGACACCATGTTTCTTAAGGATCCTCTGCATAGTTTCAGATGTGCCTTTCACATACGGAATTCTCACAGGGAACTTCTTAGCCGTATTGTCACTGGTTTCAGACGGTTCTTCTGTTCTCTTTTTTTGGAAGGAACTTTGAACGCCCAGGGCTTTGTATCCATTCACTTTCAGCACTTGTTTCACATGTTTCACCTCTTTCACACGGTCTTCCTCCTCGGTTACAGATGTTCGGCTCTCCTTAGGAGTGTGCGGAACAGCGTTTGTGTTCAAGATGATGGTTGGAGTCCCAATTCAAGTACTGATCAGTGTGTGTGGGCTTCCTATAAACACTAGTCTTCAGGGATCCGTCTTGTTTCCTCTCAATGTGAGTGTCTAGGAAGGCAAGTTTCTGATCAATCTCACCTATGGTGAATTGAATACACTGGCTCGGGAATTCAAGTAAGTTGAGAACTCCTCAATCTGATTCTGTGGTAGGACCGTGAAGGTGTCATCACATAACGGAACCACACCGATGGATTCACTGGGGGTTCTTAAGTGCTCTCTGTTCAAAATCTTCCTATCACTATATCAGCCCCACCAGTAGATTATCGGAGCTCCTTGGATTTGTCTGTAAAAGACCCCTCGTTCGACACAAAGTAGGTGGTTTCCTTTGAGACAAAACTTCAAGATGGTAATAATTTGCTTCAACATCAGATGATCTGTCTGAAGATCTCATCTTCAATCAGTCTTCTCCTGATAACTGGAGATGCTGCTATGGGGATGCTGGTGACAATGGGAGACATCGTATGATACTAGGACTCTAGGAGGTGGGAATTTCTAGATCTCTAATTTTCTTTCTAAAATCTTCGCTATTCTTGATGGAGTGCTTGGTTTTACCTTTCAAAGGGTTAAGTATGCTAGACAAGAATTTAGCTGCTGGATATGATGCTCCCTATCCCTGATACAATAGGTCTGAGTGGGGTGTCTTTCTTGGGATTTGGGTAACCCATAGAACTTGGGGATCTGCTCAGAAGTGGGATATATTCTACGGTATAACTCCCAGACCTCCTCCATCTGCTTTCCGCCAGGAACTGACCCGGCGGAAACCCAGTTCACACCATTTTTGTGACGTCATCGTACCAAACAGTCACTCTGTTGAAGGCACCGCGATGGTCGCCTGGCAACGTCAGTGTGTTGTTTAGATGAATAGTCCTACTACTAGTAATAGTCTACATAAAGATAACTGATTACATTTTGCGTTGGTTATATTTTGCGGTCTAACAATCCTCACTGGCGAAATGCACTGAATGAATATGTGTGATAAGCACTTCCATTAAGGATCCTGATTGGCCCGTTGTCCAGAATGAGTTTCACTTGCAGCATGTTATCTTACTTATTATTATTATTAAGTTGGTCAGGACACATACTTTGAAACACAATTGATCGTGAAACAACTGTTTATAGTTCATTGATTTAGAAACATAAATAAGGTCACAGCAAAAACGTCATTTTCATATGTGTGTTTGGCATCTAATAAAAGATATCATAGATTATCAATAATATCTTTGATCTAATACAATATATATTTTGTACTCCTATTATAAATAGAGGTGCACTGCTGAAAGAAATCATAATTATACATTATTATTAATACAGTGTAAGCCGAAATCAAAGAACCTGTAGATTATAGCATAAAATTATAATTACAGAGTTATGTACATGCTCAAAGTAGCTCTAAATTTTGCACACAAAAAGTGCCAATGTGGTCAAATTTTCTTTAACATATTTAAATTTTCTAATAAAAGTACTTTTTTATTGTGAAGATATTTCAATGTCACTGCTAATATTAAGGAAATAGTTATTAACTGGCCGATGATAATAGATATGTTATAATGTTACGATTGCGTATACTTACTAAATATGTTACTGGTTTGTACGCACACCATTCAAGAGGCTGCGTCTTTAAACAATTTTGCATCATATCAATTGCACGTAGTGCTTCAAAGTGGAAGTCTTCCAATGATTTGTGTACAAAGTGATTGTAGGACGAATATATTCTGCAATCAAACAATCACAATAATTATGTTAACCCATTAGTTTACGTTTCCTCATCTCGCGTGATGGGCGCGTGGCAATCGCCACAGTGCTTTTTCAACGGGGTGTTTCCTGATAACGAGTTGCCGAGCTGCAGGCGACAAAACACGTAGTGCGTGGATCACAAAACCTTCAAATGATTTAACATGGAGGCTTCTATATGATGCAAAGCTAGCAAATTGTTTGGCTACTGCAGCGTCATTTACGCACATGGGTTCTATTTTTAGAACAACAATCTATGAGCGGTGAAATGGGACTGTAAGAATAGATCATACATTTAGTTACACACTCGAATTAGACAGATTACAAGATCCTTACCAAAGTGACATCTATAGAAAAGAACGTATCCTACCGGTCTTATCAGCAGCCCATAATTATGACAGCGTAGAGACTTTTTTAGGTTACAGGTTGTTTGAGTGTAAAATATAAATAACGTAAATGATGACAGGTTATAATTTACGGTCCAATATATTGTCTAATCGCCGTACAATGTAAACACCGTAAATTGTAAACATGATCAGGAACCATAAATGTCTTATACCTATTATTCGGTGTGGGGCGGTGGGTTGGACACCAATACAATAGGAGGAGCTTTAAGAGTAGATGCTGTTTCTTGCATCACTCTTCCAGATATGTTGACAAGAGGCTGAGAAATAAGTTGTTCAAGTTCGCGATACGATTACAAGACATTACATATCAAAATGAGAATATTTTGTTCACAATGAGCTGAATGCATGCATGCCTTATTCTCAGATTATTTGAATCATATGCCATAATTAATCTGTTATACACTTTGTTTTCTGTTCATTGTTCTCAAAGGAGGCAATTGCAACGTATCAAAAAGCAATGAGATAAAAACTGTCCTGAATGGGACCATGTGCTTAATAAATCTATTCAGTGTTAATAATGATATATGTGGAGACTTACAGAAGAAACAGAAATACCAGTTAATGAAATTATTTAATGATATTATTGTGAGCAAAACTAGGGTGACGGGGGTATAAGGGCAGCAACGGACTACAAACGCATTTGAGCAGCTCGCTGATTCATAATCAAAGCATCTGTGCCCTGGATGGACACATATTAGTCCCATAAGTCTCTGATTAAGGTCCATTATATGTGAACATGATGAAACATAAATGGGTGGTTAGGCCTATGCATGATCACAATCGGTATGCCACTGTTAACACCCCCCCCCCCCATTTCACATGGCCGATCTTAGCTCCAGATCCTCCAAAAGACGCCCGATTTGGCATTTTGGAGTGGATCGTGCGTGATCTGGCCGCAAATGCGGAGTGATTTGCCTCGTACGGTGGGGAACGATCCACATTTGGCCGTTTCTGGACCGATTTTTCTTTTTTCGGCTGTGTAGGATTATTAACGTGCAAATGAGAACCAAACCACACCATCGCAATGCTTGTTAGGGCTGTCGGGGAAAGGGGGGGCTATCTACGGTCTTTTGGGTTAACTGTGGCATCGCCTGCTTCTTTGGGAAGATGTATAGAGACAGATGAAACCGTAAGTGCTGATAGTATGATAGCATTGCATATCTGGTAGCTATCTCGGTGCTACCAGCAAAAACTCAAAATGGCCGACTGGTTCACTCTCTTGGTTTAATATGGTAAAAGCAATTTTCAGAAACATAAATGTAACCCATCAGTTAAGGATGAAATAATGAAACTTGTTATGATGATGCATTAGTATCTACCCTTTGCTTTCAGGATTGATACGCATGAATCAGGGTTGTTGCTTGGCAACAATTGTTAAAGGAATCGTTCAGTCTTAATTGCCACCACATAAGTTGGTTGGTATGTGTGTTCTCGTTATTCAATAATGTATTACAAAGTAACGAGTATAGGTAATATGCTGGATAGACAAGTGAGGTCTTGTGCATTAGATTCTGGATTGGGTCAGGTGTTTTAATTAGTGTTTGGTCCCGGATGAGGTCCCGGATTTAGTCCCGTATTTGATAGTATTTATTGTGATTATCATCACAGTTCAACTTTCTATGAAATAGGATGGACTTTAAGGTGTTTTAGCAAGTGTTCAGTTCCGGATTACGTCCCAGATCAGACCCGGATTTAAAGTTGCGATTACAATCGGGGATATCATTGACAAATATATTGAACAGATTTGGAATCATGACATCGCTCTGTCAAAGATCTTTTTTATTCATCAAAATATCCAGACAAAGTACCATTTGTCTTATTATCAATACTGAATTACGGTAGTAGGTATGAATGACATGCACATACATATGTAATAAAGATGAGTCTTAACGGCTTATTTGATGAAGATAATATTTTCATAATCTATAGAGAAAATGACAGCAAATAATTATGTCCTCAGACTGCATACAGCAGGCCAAGCACATGGCTCAATTCAGGGCAGTTTTAGCACATTGCTTTTTGCCTCCTTTAAGAACATTGACGGCAGTTGATCAATCACATAATCATTTGCTAAATCGCAACTTGATAATTTCACCTTAATGTTAAAGTCATCGAAACCCTATATGTAGAGATGCCAATCAGTCAGTATGGTTGACAGCTCAATGAGAATTTGTATTCATCATTTGAGCAAGCTCTGTGTTTACAAGTACAATGTACATGGTATGTAGGCTGTACCAGGCTTAGTGAATAGGAAGACATTTTTATCTTGGATGTTCTTATTACATTATTACATTATGACAATTGGCGTAAGATAGTCGAGGGTGCAAGTGAGATGCTCACGGGTGCAATAAAAACTAGATAAAAAGTGTTCAAAGAACACTGCGTCGCTAGAACGACGCAATTAAGATATATACTGAAATAATGTATACTTTACAATCAAGAAATTTATGAATTTGAGGAGAAAACATCAGAATGAATCAGAATCAATATATCCAGCAAAAAGATATTTGTGTTGCCATACATTAGTACTGAATAACAAGATGATAATCAATAACAGTTACAAATCCAATAATCAATTTTGCTGCTTGGTTGGAATATTGATTTATTTCTTGCTGGCTAAGTGCATTGAATATCATTAAAAATGTCATAAAAGCGCTTCTAGAAAGCAAAATCTAATTGGCAGAGCGCCCAAAATCGAATCACTTCGGTGTCGCCTCATACCTCATAGTCGTATTAAGTTTGAACGAAATCGGTGCAACGGTTAAAGCTCTAGATTGTCCGGAGACATACATACATACATACATACATACATAGTTAGTTACATAGTTAGTTAGTTACAAACGAATGAAACACAATGCTTGCTTCAGCAGCTGAGCTGAAGCGACGCAATAACAAACACATTTTTTCTTCTGGCGACAAGGTTATGAACCATTACCATATTTATACTGTCAGAGTAGACTTTCAAATCACAGTTAACAGAAATAAGTGAAGAACAGAATAGTTATGACAATAAATAATGTTTAAATTATCTTAGAATAGGGCGTATGCATTCAGCTTATTGTGAACAAAATGTTGCAATTCCAGAGCTATCATAATCTATCAGGAAAGAACAGCAGATGAATAGTATGATATATATAGTATAGATATAGCTGAAGACAGGCCACGACCCCAAGGTCCAGCTAGGGCCACTTGATATAGTCAAATGGAAGCTTAGGGTTGTAAAACCTGTCTTCAGCTATATCTATCGTTGGTAGAAATATGCTTGCTAAAAAGAGAGAGAGAGAGAGAGAGAGAGAGAGAGAAGTGTGAAAATGTAGCCGCAAGCACTGGGAAACATATATATCATACCAATAGCACTAAAAATGCTAATAAGACTTTCCCAAAATTTCGTCCTCATGTGGGATTCGAACCCACGACCTCTGGGTTGAGATGATAACAGACCAAGTATGTAAGCTGGGGGTTACGGAGACAACGGTTCAGCCGTGTAACCTTTTAACAGCTCGCTGCTTGGGATGATGGTATCATTCTGGTCTCACAACCTTGGGGTCGTGAGTTCGAGTCCAGCTAGGGCCACTTGATATAGTCAAATGGAAGCTTAGGGTTGTAAAACCTGTCTTCAGCTATATCTATCGTTGGTAGAAATATGCTTGCTAAAAAGATGTGAGAAAGAGAGAGAGAGAGAAGTGTAAAAATATCAAAATTGATTCTTGAATAAAATAATTGCACATATGTGAACAAATATGTATTTTCCTTACATACCAGTAGGTTGCTTCTACATGTAGCTTTATAAAGAATAAAATAATATTACAAAGTATTTGTGTTCTTTGCCTGGAAGACATGTACAACAGCTTAACATGACTTTTGTTGGCTAAAATGCTACTCCTAACTCCCCTCTTTTCAAATGCCTGAGTGTGTAGTCATATTAAGTAAGAATAAGAATTTGACTCAAAAACTGCGTTGATAATGGACTCACGTGTTAAATCAATTAACTCGTGTGTAAAGACTCTCACCACGTGAGTTAAATCAGAATTATGACTCACATACCGCGCTAAAATAGCAAACACGTGTGAAGTCAAATAGCACGCGAGATAACCCATACATTTATGACACAAAATCTGCGCGATAGTTTCGGCCATTTTCCCTCACCTACAATGTCTCTGGCGGCTTGTACGGCTTTGACTTTGGCACGGTTTGTCCCCGCACTGTTACGTAATAAATGTTGACGCATTTCCACCGATCCACCTCGAAATGACAAATCGGGCGTTTTTTGGAGGATCTGGAGCTAGTATCGTCTATGTGAAATAGGGAGGTTAACGTATGAGTGTGTGGTTACATAAGATATTTTAGTTGGAAAATGTCAATTTTTAGTATATAAACTAAAATTGAAAAAAAAGATAATATAATCCTTGAGCCAGAACCGTATCTAGAAGCGTGATGCATCTAACAAAATCTACTCTTGCACCTCGTTCTACTGGTTCAGCACCAGTGACCATATTTATACATCACTTTTAGTCTTGAACCGTTCTCGTTCATTTACCTGTCGGTTGGGTTGCGCAGTGTTATAAGAAATTTCATAGTAGGCAATGTGTCCTTTATGAGGTGAATTATCCTTCTTCGAGGAGCACCAAGACCACTATTTTCAGGAATCGCCATTAACCAGTCAGTAGCATAAATAGTATCTGGTGTTGCCTCGTCTAAAACAAGTACACGTAGCTAACATTATTGCATGTTTTGATATTCAGTAGTAACTTCGTGTGTTATATTATAGAATAGAATAGAATAGAAGCATTTATTTCTGGTTAAATTCCATAGAAAAAACATAAAATAATATACATATATACATAAATAGTAAATAAATAAAACTATGCATAAAATCACAAACATATCACAGAATGTACAGTTATCATAGCACATCTACAGTTATTTCTGTGAATAGTTCAAGTATTGGGATGGCAGTGATCGTATTTACTTAACCAATGTATGGGCATAAAACTCAAAAGTCCTACATGTGACAACCGGGTGTTCCCAAATCCCTGTGCTATTTAACCGAACTTGTGACAATATGGAAAATGCCGCCTGGGTGAAAAATTCGGAATAGTCGCTCAAGCCTCGTTCTGAAAACAAACAAAATATATTGTGGAGAAGGAAAAAAAGCATGTACAAATAAAATTAACAAAGTACCCGCACCGCACCACCCAATGTGTAAATTGCTGTGTATGCTTCACAAATAAATAGTGTGACATGAGTTGCTTATATCGCCTTAAGTCACTGTCACATAGAAAATCAAAGGACTGAGAGTCCTGAAAAGCCAAACTTTAGAATGTTATGCGGCTGGGAGTGCATAGTAAAATTTTCTTCAAATGCAGTCAGTAGAAATATAAAACAGTTAGCAACACATTGTCTACCCCTAGATAGATGACTAAATACAAATTCATCCCCTTGATGATAGTCAGCACTGCATAACACTTTATAACCCATCCTATTTGTCTTTTTCTAGCTTATGGTGAGTCATAAGGCAAATACTAGTCTAGCACAATCATTTCATTTTCTCTAAAAATACTTCTTATCTGTGTACATAACTGTGTCAGGACACAATAAAGCAGAGTTCTTGTTGGTCCAAACTTGTAGTGGGACAATTGGCCCCTTGGTAAGGCAAAGCAATGGGTCAATTCTGTACTTGATGGGCCAATATTTTTGCGGTAAATTTTGACCATGAACAGTTTCAATAAATAATATTTAAAAAAATAACTCCAGTGCTCACTTTTATGCTGAGTAACCATGACTTATAGTGAAATAAAGTACAATGGTTTAAGTAATGTTTTTCATATTTTATTTATTCACACATCATAAGGCGGCAGTAATATTTTATCAGCATTTCCAAATCATTGATCTTAAATCAAGAACATTTGTTTCATTTTTGAATAATATTTAACATGCATAGGCAGAAAAAATAACATCAACATGCATCACTTACTACAAATCTGTCTGCACATTGCAGAGTGGGTAAAACGATTATTTTTGATAACTGTAAGCGCATTAATGGCGGTTTTACCCGCTGTTGCTAACGCTTTAAATAACACGGCGTATTAATTTTGATGGCTACGACGTTTTCCCAGCTCATTAACATCGGCGATTGTCGGCCGCTTTCAGTTTCATTGATTAAATATTCAAATTGGGCACTAATTTCAGCGGATGCGCTTATAGTAAAAGTAGTAGGCAGTGGAGAGGGAACACAATGGAATTGCCTACATTTATAAAAACTCGAGACTTCTGCGAAGCTCGGCTTTAAAAACGGATGAAACACGTATGTAGGGCGTACAAATGTTTTGGTGTTTTCTTGATACGCGGGGCTCCGTGAAAAAAAATGACAAAAACCTTAAGCAGATTTAACACGAATAATACACGGACAATACACTTACAAAACACAGATGATACGCGGATCATCCACGTACACTCCACATACACTCACGCAAACACGATATTTTGGTTGCAAAGTACTGAAAAAACCTAGCACAGATGAATATCGGATAAATAGCGTATTGCGCGGACGTTTTACGGACAATGTACGTTTGTATCACGGTAAATATCACCGGCTCCGGGCTTCCTCGGTCCACGAGCTGTCGGTCCATGTAATTTTGAGCTCCCTCGGTCCATGGCAAGCTCCCTCGGTCCATTGAGGCAAGCTGTACAGCAAACCCACGTCATGTAGAACGCCGCGACTGTTGAGATAAATATTGTTATTGAGTGCATTCCATTTCAAGTAAATGCTTAAAAATAAACCAATTCAAATGGTCTTGTGGAAAACACTTAAATTGGCAAAGTGCTCAAAAAGCTAATCACTGTAGTAGGTTGTCAATTCCACATAGTTTTATAAAGAATAAAAAAATATTACAAAGTTTGTTGGTTGCCTGGAAGACATCTACAAAATGTTAACGAGATTTTGTTGGCAACAATGTCCTGTTCTTGGATTCAAATGCCTGGTGTGTTCAGGTGCGTAAGAATAAGAATTTGACTCAAAACTGGTTGGTAAGTGGGAACGAATTAAATCAATTGGCCGTTTTCACCACGTGATATAATTTGAATTCATGATTTACAGAATGCGCTAAAATAGCAAAACACGTGTGAAGTCAAATAGCACGCGAGAGCACCCTGTATGATTTAAAAACACAAAAATGTTGGGTACGATAGTTTCAAAACATTTTTATTCATTTACAATGTAGATGGCGGCTTGTACGGCTTTTTCCATTTTGGCACGGTTTGTCCCTGCACTGTTACCTAATAAATGTTGACGCATTTCCACCGATCCATTGTGAAATGACAAATCGGGCGTTTTTTGGAGGATTGAGCAGTATCGTCTATGTGAAATTTTAGGTTAACGAAAAGTGTGTGGTTACATAAGATATTTTTATTGAAAAATGTCAATTTTTAGTATATAAACTAAAATTGAAAAAAAAAGATAATATAATCCTTAAGCTTGAACCGTATCTAGAAGCCTGATGCATCTAACAAAATCTGTCTGCACTGTCTGTACTGGTTCAGCACCAGTGACCATATTTATACATCACTTTTAGTCTTGAACCTTTGATCATTTAATATGTCGGGTTGGGGACAATCGTGTTATAAAAAATTTTTTAGTAGGCAAATGTGTCCTTTATGAGGTGAATTATCCTTCTCGAGGAATATCTGTCCACTATTTTCAGGAATCGCCATTAACCAGTCAGTAGCATAAATAGTATCTGGTGTTGCCTCATCTCTATAAACAAAATAATGTATTTTTATTGCATGTTTTGGATATTCAGTAGTAACTTCGTGTGTTATATTATAGAATAGAATAGAATTGTGTTTATTTCTGGTTAAATTCCATAGAAAAACATAAAATGATATACATATATACATAAATAGTAAATAAATAAACTATGCATAAAATTTGAAACATATCACAGAATGTACAGGCCCTATCATAGCACACTACAAGTTATTTCTGTGAATAGTTCAAGTATTGGGACCAGTGATCGATTTACTTTCAACCCATGTAAACTTCATAGCTTAAAAGTCCTACATGACATACTGGGTGTTCAGAAAAATGTGAGAGTATTTAACCGAACTTGTGACAATTTGGAAAAATGCCGCCTGCACCAAAATTGAATAGTCGCTCAAGCCTCGTTCTGAAAAAAATCAAAGAACTGAGAGTCCTGAAAAGCAGAGCTTTAGAATGTTATGCGGCTGGGAGTGCATAGTAAAATTTTCTTCAAATGCAGTCAGTAGAAATATAAAACAGTTAGCAACACATTGTCTACCCCTAGATAGATGACTAAATACAAATTCATCCCCTTGATGATAGTCAGCACTGCATAACACTTTATAACCCATCCTATTTGTCTTTTTTCTAGCTTATGGTGAGTCATAAGGCAAATACTAGTCTAGCACAATCATTTCATTTTCTCTAAAAATACTTCTTATCTGTGTACATAACTGTGTCAGGACATAATAAAGCAGAGTTCTTGTTGGTCTAAACTTGTAGTGGGACAATTGGCCCCTTGGTAAGGCAAATCAATGGGTCAATTCTGTACTTGATGGGCCAATATTTTTTGCGGTAAATTTTGACCATGAACAGTTTCAATAAATAATATTTAAAAAATAACTCCAGTGCTCACTTTTATGCTGAGTAACCATGACTTATAGTGAAATAAAGTACAATGGTTTAAGTAATGTTTTTCATATTTTATTTATTCACATCATAAGGCGGCAGTAATATTTTTATCAGCATTTCCAAATCATTGATCTTAAATCAAGAACATTTGTTTCATTTTGAATAATATTTAACATGCATAGGCAGAAAAAATAACATCAACATGCATCACTTACTACAAATCTGTCTGCACATTCAGATGGGTAAAACGATTATTTTTGATAACTGTAAGCGCATTAATGGCGTTTTTCCGTTGTTGCTAAACTTTAAATAACATTTTTTTGATGGCTACGATTTTCCCAGCTCATTAACATCGGCTATTGTCGTTATCGCTTTCAGTTTCATTGATTAAATATTCAAATTGGGCAGTTTTTATAAACCTATAGTGGGAAAATTGGCAGAAACAAGGAACACAATGGACACAACTAATGGAAATATTTCTAGTTCTCGGCTTTAAAAACGGATGAATGCGATGGATAAATATAATTTGAAAATTTTATTTTCTTGTCTTTGGCCAATAATGACATTAATCTTCAATGCTTTAAATATGTCATATTTTAATAATACATATGTGGACAATAAACTTATCCCCCCATGCACATTTGATTTTCAGTTTAAAACCACGGCTTCATGTCCAATTATAAAACACGAAATGATATTTTGGAAATGGGAGATCCTGTTATTGAGAACTTCGTATAAAATTTGGTTTAAACTTAGTTATCTATTGGTGCTTACGTAGAAAATTTTTCCAAACAAATACCTTTAAACATTAAAAAAATTAGGTTGTTTTGAGTGTTGAGCAAATTGATTTTAACATGTGACTTAATTAATATTCTGGGCTGATTTGTCCAAATGTTAAAAAGTACTGGTCTCAGGCCACCTAAACATCCGCAAATCATTGATCTTAAATCAAGAACATTTTATAAACATTTTGAATAATATTTTTGTTTCACATGCATAGGCAGAAAAAATAACATCAACATGCATCACTTACTACAAATCTGTCTGCACATTGCAGAGTGGGTAAAACGATTATTTTTGATAACTGTAAGCGCATTAATGGCGGTTTTACCCGCTGTTGCTAACGCTTTAAATAACACGGCGTATTAATTTTGATGGCTACGACGTTTTCCCAGCTCATTAACATCGGCGATTGTCGGCCGCTTTCAGTTTCATTGATTAAATATTCAAATTGGGCACTAATTTCAGCGCGGATGCGCTTATAGTAAACGTAGTAGGCAGTGGAGAGGGAACACAATGGAGCGCCTACAACGGCTATAAAGCTCGAGACTTCTGCGAAGCTCGGCTTTAAAAACGGATGAAACACGTATGTAGGGCGTACAAATGTTTTGGTGTTTTCTTGATACGCGGGGCTCCGTGAAAAAAATGACAAAAACCTTAAGCAGATTTAACACGAATAATACACGGACAATACACTTACAAAACACAGATGATACGCGGATCATCCACGTACACTCCACATACACTCACGCAAACACGATATTTTGGTTGCAAAGTACTGAAAAAACCTAGCACAGATGAATATCGGATAAATAGCGTATTGCGCGGACGTTTTACGGACAATGTACGTTTGTATCACGGAAAATCTATCACCAAATACTTTTGAACATTCCAAAATGATTACGCGGACATCTCTCGACCTATAAAATCTCTTCGCGTAATTTGCCGTATAAAACGGACGAGGCACTGATGATCGGCGTTTTGAAACCACGGATGAAACCACGTACGACAAAAATCTATCCGTGATTGTTAGATCCGTTTTTTCTATGTGTCAGTGACTTTATGTTACTCCATTCAATAATCATGGGCTTACTATTAAACTACTAATACTAACAATAGTAACGCTTGCATTTGCAATAGAGGGTAGGTTCAAGTATAAAAACATCTTTCTTTGACAACACTAGATTTTTTTAATACATTTTACAGGCAAACAACTGTTGGCATCCTCATCGGCAATGTCACAAGTCAAATATTCCATCCTGAACGATGGAATCATAAACGGATGAATATTTGCAGGTTCGGATGTGTACAGACTCTTTGATGGTCCTGGTTCAGGATCAGAATATTTGACTTGTGACATTGCGGGGAAAAAACATTCTGAGGATGCCAACAGTTGTTTGGCGAAACTGTAAATTTATTTTAAAAAATCTAGTGTTGTGAGCAAAGAAAGATGAACTAATATATTTCATACCAACACAATGAACACATTCAAGAATATTGATAAGAACAGTGCCAGTAAATTATTCCTCATCTAAAAACATTTACATTACTATAGAATATCAAGAGCAAAGTACTTTTATTCTATAGATTATAGTTTATAAACCATGCATACTGCTCACGTGCTGCTTATTCCACCAAAAAGGCTCCTTTACATTTGAAGACACAATCTGTGGGTGCCTCTGGAGGGTGCGAAAAAGTTCTGTGGTACCACATTTAGTGATCCCAGCAACCAAGAAATAAGGCAAACATTTGGTGTATATGTTCTCTTTTATATCCACTTCATGCCAGCAGGGATTCTTATAATTTTGCAAAGTGTGTAGTTGTTTCTGAAAATGAAATGGTTTATTACTAAGTAGGTATAGTACAAACCTTTATATTCACATTATATCAAATCTACAACCATGGAGTTGTGTTTATCACTCATATATCTTAACTTGCATGTATCAAAACATTTTATATTGTTGTAAATACATCTTTTTCTTACCATACAATATTGATATTCTGTGTTGCATGGTAAGAAAAAATATATAAGGCCAATTGACAGATTGCAGTTTCCTTTGAAAACTCTGTTGTCAATTTATTGATATATTGAAATGGTATTCAATTATAAGTTCAATGTTACTAAATCATGTGGAAGTATATACTTATACCTTATCTCTTAGAACTGAACACTTGACAAAAATAGAAATCTTCATCTACACCATTATAGACATGGCATAAACACAAATTGCATACAAAAAATTATAGGCCTACTAAAATCTAATCAAATAAGGGATGACAACTGTTAGTCTATATAGAATAATATATAGCGCGTTATACAACATATAATCAATTAATGAAGACATAATAAAAAAAAACTGTACCGAAGGAAACAACAACCTTATATAGACTATCAATTATGAATATATGCACAGTATGCTCGATTATATTAATGTGTGTATTTGCAATGACAGGTAGATCATGGTGCATGCTAAAAGGGCAAAATTGACGCGTAGCAAGACCTAAAATAGCTATGATTAATTGATAGCTGGTGGCCGTAGCCGAGGGCCGATCCCAGACCACGGTTTACGTAGTAGAGGCTCCTGGAAGAGACATGGATATTGGAAGGGGGTAAGTCGTTGAGATGTATCTCTATCCCAATTTTGTGGACGAATGGTGAGAATATCTGCTTGGGGTTTCATTGTCCGGCATCACAGGTGGCTCTAGGGACGGGTTAGTAACTGGAGAGCAATGTGCTGGAAAACATTTACACCAGCACTTTATGTTAATTCAGAAATAAAATGCGTTTTAAATATGTAGCAAATCTTCATACATACAGTAGTTGTATGGAGCTAGGGAAAAGGAGTTTTCTCACCTCTTTCTTCAAATCAAATATCCTGAACGAATTAAAGGGAACAAATGTCCCATTTGCTTCTACATGAGTCATGTTGGATAAAATGTTGTCTGACGATGAATCGTTGAAATATAGCACTGGGCCATATCCTCGCCCGTCTTTGCTGTGAGGTCTTCCTCTTTTAGCATTTGTCCCTGTTAATGGTATTGCAATTGACACCCCTTGATACGAATTATATGTCACCTTGTGATTTTCAAGAAATTGTCTGACTTGGGTATAGCAATGACTCAACAACTCAGAATATCGAGGTTCGAGGTGGGGCTTATTCATGAATGTTGCATCCAACAGTTCCACGGGTACCTTGATATATTCCACCAGCTTATCATGGAATGCTTGAGGTGTGTTGAAAATAGCAATAGTCCCTATTCCAAGTATGAAAACCAACTTTAATAATTTGGTTTTAAACATGATCCCCAGAAAATGCAATAATTGTATCACCTTTCACTTCTGGCATACGCTGGAGCGTCAGCCTGCCACTCATTCTCAATTGTAATGCTTGCACTCATTCGCAATCGTAATGCCATGCTCGTTTCTTCGGACGTATTAATCAATACACAAGTTGCAAAGCGTGTTAAAATTAATATATATAAACGCAAACTACAAACAGCTGCAAAGCGAGTCTAGTTGCAAAATTGCGGCTCAACAGAACTGCTGGGTATCTGGTCTAGATAGTAGAAAGCATCTGCACATTGCGAGTGGGTAAAACGATTATTTTTGATAACTGTAGGCGCATTAATGGCGGTTTACCGCTGTTGCTAACAGCTTTAAATAACACGGCGTATTATTTTGATGGCTACGACATTTCCAACTCATTAACATCGGCGATTGTCGGCCGCTTTCAGTTTCATTGATTAAATATTCAAATTGGGCACTAATTTCCAGCCTTGGGATGCTTTATAGTAAACATGTTAGGCAGTGGAGAGGGAACACAATGGAGCGCCTACAGCGGCTATAAAGCTCGAGACTTCTGCTGGCTCATTTAAAAACGGATGAAACACGTATGTATGGGCGTACAAAATGTTTTGGTGTTTTTCTTGATACGCGGGGCTCCGTGAAAAAAATGAAAAACAGCTTAAGCAGATTTAACCACGAATAATACACGGACAATACACTTACAAAACACAGATGATACGCGGATCATCCACGTACACTCCACATACACTCACGCAAACACGATATTTTGGTTGCAAAGTACTGAAAAAACCTAGCACAGATGAATATCGGATAAATAGCGTATTGCGCGGACGTTTACGGACAATGTACGTTTTATCACGGAAATTCACCACAGTCCACGCATAAAAAACATCCGCGCAAATATTTTTGAACATTCCAAAAGATTAGCGGGGAATCTCGACCTATAAAATCTCTTCCGTAATTTGCCGTAAAAAAACGGACGAGGCACTGATGATGGCGATTCCACGGATGAACCACGGATGAATATTTGACTTGTGCTTTGGGGGGGAAAACTTTTGAGAGAACAGTTGTTTTCGAAACTGTAAATTTATTTTAAAAAATCTAGTGTTGTGAGCAAAAAAAGATGAACAATATATTTCTCCCAAAACAATGAACACTTTAAAATATTAAAAACAGTCCCGAAATTATTCCTCATCTAAAAAATTTACATTACTTATAGAATATCAGAGCAAAAAGAAAAAGTACTTTTATTCTATAGATTAGTTATAAACCATGCATACTGCTCACGTGCTGCTTATTCCACCAAAAAGGCTCCTTTACATTTGAAGACACAAGCTGTGGAGTGCCTGGAGGGTGCGAAAAGTTCTGTGGTACCACATTGAAGTGATCCCAGCAACCAAAGTAAGGCAAACATTTGGTGTATAATTTCTCCTTTTATATCCACTTCATGCCAGCAGGGATTCTTATAATTTTGCAAGTGTGTAGTTGTTTCTGAAAATGAAATGGTTTATTACTAAGTAGGTATAGTACAAACCTTTATATTCACATTATATCAAATCTACAACCATGGGTTGTGTTTTATCACTCATATATCTTAACTTGCATGTATCAAAACATTTTTATATTGTTGTAAATACATCTTTTTCTTACCATACAATATTGATATTCACAATGTTGTTGCATGGTAAAGAAAAAATATATAAGGCAATTGACAGATTCAGTTTCCTTTGAAAACTCTGTTGTCAATTTATTGATATATTGAAATGGTATTCAATTATACGTTCAATGTTACTAAATCATGTGGAAGTATATACTTATACCTTATCTCTTAGAACTGAACACTTGACAAAAATAGAAATCTTCATCTACACCATTATAGACATGGCATAAACACAAATTGCATACAAAAAAAATATAGGCCTACTAAAATCTAATCAAATAAGGGATGACAACTGTTAGTCTATATAGAATAATATATAGCGCGTTATACAACATATAATCAATTAATGAAGACATAATAAAAAAAAACTGTACCGAAGGAAACAACAACCTTATATAGACTATCAATTATGAATATATGCACAGTATGCTCGATTATATTAATGTGTGTATTTGCAATGACAGGTAGATCATGGTGCATGCTAAAAGGGCAAAATTGACGCGTAGCAAGACCCAAAAATAATGGACGAATGATTAATTGATGGCTGGTGGCCGTAGCCGAGGCCGATATCCCAATTTTGTGGACGAATGGTGAGAATATCTGCTTTGGGGTTTCATTGTCCGGCATCACAGGTGGCTCTAGGGACGGGTTAGTAACTGAGAGCACAATGTGCTGGAAAACATTTACACCAGCACTTTATGTTAATTCAGAAATAAAATGCGTTTTAAATATGTAGCAAATCTTCATACATACAGTAGTTGTATGGAGCTAGGGGGAGTTTATCACCTCTTTTCTTCAAATCAAATATCCTGAACGTTAAAGCATCCAAATGTCAGTTTGCCACGGGTCATGTTGGATAAAATGTTGTCTGACGATGAATCGTTATCATGGGCCATATCCTCGCCCGTCTTTGCTGTGAGGTGTGTTGAAAATAGCAATTGTCCCTTAATGGTATTCAATTATGAAAACCAACTTTAATAATTTGGTTTTAAACATGATCCCTCAGAAAATTCGCAATAATTGCATCCAACAGTTCCACCCTTTATATTCCACTTTATCTGGAATACGCTGGAAAATAGCGTCAGCCTGCCACTCATTCTCAATTGTAATGCTTGCACTCATTCGCAATCGTAATGTCATGCTCGTTTCTTCGGACGTATTAATCAATACACAAGTTGCAAAGCGTGTTAAAATTAATATATATAAACGCAAACTACAAACAGCTGCAAAGCGAGTCTAGTTGCAAAATTGCGGCTCAACAGAACTGCTGGGTATCTGGTCTAGATAGACCCACAGGCACTGTACAAATTAGAAAAGCTTTCTGGGTGTTGAGCAACATTAGTGCCATTAAAACTAGGACGACACTCATTGGAGTCCACAGTTAACTTAGCTTAACTCGGGTGCTGGACTTATTAAGGCTTGTTAATATATCTATATTCATTAAGGTACTCGCATTTGGCTCTTTGCACCCCTGCTGCATCTATGTGAGCTTTCGAGTATGATAAAAATTCCAACAATATGCATAATTATATCCGTTGCGGAGTACATGCGTAACTTTTTGTGATATCCGTTACTCCCCTGATGCTTCTCATTAACACAAAATCTGAGCTTTACTTCCAGAGAAAACTGTAACTCTCTCAATGTTTACCTAACACTATAATAGTGGTCACCATTCACGTTCTTCATTTTGATGGTTCATTATAATTCCAAATAAAATATCAATATTCATTTAAAATTCACTACGTTGGGCATGGACAACCGTTTTCTCTATAAGCTAAACCAGCAACCCTGGTATCGACTCTTGGTCAACAGTCTCTGCGCTTGCCTACACACTTTGTATTTGGTATTTTTATAGTTAAGTCAACATTCATTGTCAATAAAGATTAAAACCAGCATACAGTACAGTACTTATGAAAAGGTCGATTAGAAACACCTACTAGATCTATGGACTCCAGCTTTTTACACAACATTATTACTATGTGGATAATAACCTATATAATTACACACGCTATTGAAATTAATGTTATTGTGATTACGTGATGATGCATAACCAGGCCATCTACAGACTAGATAATCGCTGTGTGCTATACCCGATTACTTGTTCATTGCATATAATTAACTGTACTAATAATATCATACCTGTAACTACGGTAGATTAGCCTAGATGTGTAGTTTTATGGACACAAGGTCAGGGGTTTCGCTTTTTACGGAATTTCTGGTGCTTGTCTACATAATGGTATTGGTAATAGGTGTAATTTTACTCTTCAGTTTTTTGTTGTTTTTTTTGTTTTTTTTTCAGAAAACGGTATACTACTTACATTCCCACAACAAGGCATGCCATACATGTAGTCTTGTTTTAAAGATATTTCTCAATGAAATGTATGTGATATTGTACATCAAATTATGATGAAAAATCTTCATAACAAGACAATATATTCTGCCAGTGGATATAGAATCACGAAGTAAAAAAGGAAAACATTGCACCGAAAGATCCCAGGAGGCATAACTTTTATGACCTGGTAGTAACAAGGCTTCATTGTGATGTGCTGGCTTCATTGGTGGAGGTGGTTTATGAGACAAACATGCAAATGCCTTGCTTTCTCTCAAAGTTGACTTAGTTCCTGGGAAAGAAAATTTATAGCCACTCATGCAGTTACAGAATACCGGTACTCACACTTACTCTGCTCTCAGCCAATCAGAATCGAGTAGGGATATGCACATTGCAATATTAGAACAGAAGGAATGAGTCTCTACTACAATGTTATGTAAGCTAGTACAGTAAAACCTCCAATTAAGACCACCTATATATTGAGACCACCTCTATAATAAGACCACTGTTCTCCGTCAAAACCCTTCATAAAGCTACATACATTAACCTGTGTATCGAGACACTCTTTATATTGAGACCACCCGACACTGGTCCCAAATGTGGTCCTACTAGAAAGGTTCTACTGTCTAAGTACTTCCTGGCAGAGTGTGTTTGGTACTAGTCATTTAGGGCCCATTAAACTACGTACGCAATGTCTGCCATTGTACCATAATTCAGTCAACCTCACTGTAATCCGTAGTTCGTATTGCATAAGATGGGTTCCGTGGATCATATTAGGAAAACTATTGACGATAAGAGGTTAATTAAAAACGTATGTGGTTCTTTATTGTTTCTAGCGTAATTAACATGAAAAATGTGAAACTTGATTGTTTATCCCATATAATCTCAAGGGCCTGCGGAGTCACCATTTCTTCCTATTGAGTAGTATCCACAAATCCTCACAAACATCTTGCCCACTGTGAAGCACCCCCTCATAAAAAGTCTTGACAGTCCAGACCACCAGATAAATCCAAAGCATGGTGACAATTCCCTCCACGATGACTACGGCTAGGAACTTTGTCACCACTTCCACGCCCCATTAGGAGTCGTGCTTCAATACCAACGTCTGCACCTGTCAACAAAATATATGTTAATACATGAGCTGCATTCTAACCTTTCACGATTATCACTTAACAACTTTAGCACATAGCTGGCTATTTGTATCTCAAGTCTTAAGGAACAAATGAGTAACGCAACTAAGAAATTTAAGGCTATTCTTACTTGAGAATTCATGATTATTTATGAATTAAAACAAATATCTAGAGTTGTGTTGTGGCAGGAAAATTGTGGTTTGTATGAAGTACATAGCAGTGTAAAAAGAAGAATGTTACGAACCTCCACGGATCCCAGACTCTTTGCTGCTTGTGTGATGATGGTACCTGCCTGCATGCTCCGTTCACTTCCTAAGGTTGCTGCCTGCCTGCCAAGCTCGCCGCCCACGGTCACTATCTCCTGTCCCACGACGGTGGCTCGCCTGCAGACCTCGATCACCACCTGCACCAGCCGGCCCATTAGCAGGTCCTAAGCCCAGCTCATGCCGGTGTCAGGGTTGCAAAGCACCAGCGCGTAGTCGTTGCCTCCAGGGCCTGGTCTCCAACGCCGTCTCTTTTGAGGGTGGTCGCTGCTTCCCTATGCTGGGCTTCCAGGGAATGGTACGCGCCGCCGGATATGTTTTCTGGGTGTATTTAGGAGATGGTTGTTGCCTCCACATGCAGTGGAAGGTCTCCACCGACGTCTCTGAGGTGTTATTGTAGGATTGTCCCCGCTTCCATACATGCAGTCCTTATGAATCATTGTTGAGCGCCATTCACTGTATGCTGTTGGAGGGTTGTTGCTCTCTCCATGGACTGGGTCTCCAGCCGATGGTCTCCAGATTCCTTCATTCGGTTGTTTTGTGGGATGCTCCATATCTCTACACTCAGAGTTTCCGGGGGCCGGTATTCAGTGATGTGCTGCTGGAGGATGGTACCTACTCCCATGCATTAGGTCCCCATGGATTTCCAGTCCCACGCCAGTGGTGGGCTTGCAAACCTCCATCACTGCCTGCACCATCCGAACCAGTAGCAGGTCCCAAGCCCAGCTCATGCCGGTGTCAGGGTTGTGAAGGGCCAGTGCGTGGTCGTTGCCTCCAGGCGCTGGCCTCCAATGCCGTCTCCCTGGAGGGTGGTCACTGCCTTCAAGGGCTGGGTCTCCAGTCGATGGACTCCATAGTCCTTCTGTGGGTTTCTGTCGATGAGTTTTTGTCTTCGCCTTGTTTGTTGGTGTCAGAGACTTGGCTGACTTCGATCCTTCCTTTGGGACTGTGGATGATGCTGAATATTCTGGCGATTCAACTATGCTTTTGCGTGACCCAATTGTAGGTTTGAAGTCCACGATGTGATCTATAGCGCCGCTGGTAACATACGCCAAACCATGAATCTTCGGTGATGGCCATAGTACAAGATTAGATATGAAAGTCTGAAGGAAACCCCTATAATGCACTCATTGGATGATAGCACGCGAGCAGACATACTGAACCCCTTTACCAAGGAAAAAAACACAAAAACAAATTAAAAAACAAACAGAAAAAACTGAGCACGGATTTGAACCCCATCCCAACACCACGTCAGCAACAACCTACTTTTCCCTTTCCCATACATAAAAACAAACAATATGATGCAGAAACTGAGAATGCAGAGTTACATGCACGGCATTATCTACTTGAATTACTTAATAATATCTTGTGACATTGTGATAGGGAGTCAATATAAATTAGAATTAAACCAACAGTTTCCGTGTACGGAGGAACTCTATTTGGGGTGTAACCGATGCATTTAATGTTACATAGAACTTGCTGTTGTTGCATAGTCTCAACATGGTTAGTACGCGGGAAAACTAGTACATTTGACAATGTAGACTAGATTGCATAAAAAAACATGAAATTGATCTCACCTCTCCCCCAACACACACAGCACCCTTATGTATTATATGGGCATATTAATTGCATATAATTAATTACAAATATTGAAACATTCTATAGAATCTACGAAAACACACGAGGCCCATATACGATGTCTGCCAGACAGGCATGCGTATGGTTTGTGCTATGCAACTTGTTTTATTGCTTTCTTTTAATCCTTTCTTCTACTGCGAATCCATTTGTTCGGTACATAGGGCACACCCTTTCATGGGCGCGTTTATAAACAAGTAGCAGAAGGTGTGAAAATAATAAACATGAAATCAAATGTACAAATGAACTCCAGACTTGACGATTTTCAACCAGCAATAGGCAAAGTAGCAATAAACCATCAACTGTATTAGCTGTAGATTGTTATATTTTCTTTGAAAAGGATTCATAATTGAGAATCGAATATATTATCAAAATTAATAAGATAAATTATTAAAAGAAGTTAGTGCAAACAAAGAATACATATCTGGCAATTTTAGTGGTCCCATACCTTCCTGCACTGGCCCGTTCCATTCCATCCTGTGTTTATATGAATCATATATGATCATGTATGAAAAGAGCTCATTGAGATCATTCAAATTAACTATCTCTCGACCAGAAACTCTAAGAAAACAAAAAAGAATGCTTTATATACAGATGACACCATCCCAATTTTTACTGTAATCCAACCTATTTTCGACCTGTATCCAACAGAATTTCAACCTGGATCCCATACGATTTCAACCTGAATTCAGGTAGGCTACACCATATGACTCAGGATCATGTTTTGCAAAATCAACGTTGCATGGTATCAATGTTGGATTTAACGTAGAAACAACATTGGGTGCCTGCTGGTAAACAACAGTTTTTTTTCCAAAATTTTGTTTCATTCATATCTTGAAAAGTACTGGCTCAATATTTTTTTTTCTAAAAACAGTTTTGGAAAGTGCTATTTAAGGGCTTTCAAATTATGCGTCACCCGATCTGAAACTCTTAAAAATGGTTCAGGTCCGACATTGTTAGCTGCATTTTTAGTTTGCAAATATTGTTTTGGTGTGTAGGTCAAAAAGTATTTGTTTAAAAAAATATCCAGAAACACATTTGAATATGGCTCATTGGGAGCTTTCAAATGAGCTATCATTCGTCAAGCAACTCCTAGAAATAAAAAAATACGAACCACTAGTCCCCCGGCTTATGTCACTAAAACATGGTCCCGTGTGAAGTCCGTGTTAATATGTGGCACCATACATTTTTTAATCGTCTTGATCTACACTTTAATATAAACAATGGTTGCATTTTTTATGAACTAATTTTAAGATGAAAAATCCAAGATGGCCGACAACATGGCGGTTAAGACTGCAATTAGTCATGAATCCTTCTTAACTTTTACTATATAATGTTATATTTGTTTAATGTTGGATTCTAAGTTGTAGAAATAGTTAATATTTTTACAATATTCAACATTAAATCTTTTTTAACTATTGATAAAAAGATTCATAAGACCTGAACTGCTTATAATCCATAAGGGCGTGGCTCCATTGCAGCTACAATTTAGTAAATGTTACTTAAATATTGCACTACTGTTAGACGTAATTGCTGGAAAATATTGCAATTATCCTTGCTATCTTTGCTATCTATAAATCAATAAGGAGACTGGCTGCAAAAATAATAAATATTTGTAGCTGCAAATGAAAATTTATAGTACTCTTCAGTACTCACAATTTATCATGAATTCTGTACATCATCGCAACATTTAACTGAGTGAAATTATTATGCTATATGTAAATAAATTTGCTGATATATAATGAAGTGTGCAGCTTGTAAACAGCAGGAATTACCCTGTGTACAAAATCCCATGTGCTAAATAGTGTGATAAAGAAGCCTACAATTTTGTAATGATGTTGATTTTATGGCCACTTTAATTGATCATAAAGCAAAATGGCATTTAGATTGCTATAAAAGAGTTACTAATATTTTATTCTACATGGATATCAAGACTGAAAAAAGACATATGATCAACCACAGAATGTAAACTTATTAGGCCCGACGAAGCTCTTGAGAAAAGAGCGAAAGTCTTGCCAAAGACAAAATGGCAGGTTCCAATAGGTAGCTATGTAAGTAAAAATACATATGATCAAAGTCTTTCAAAAGAAAAAGCCTTATGTGTAGATGTTGCTTGTACAAACTCCTCAGCAGTATATACTATATCAGTATCTGTATTTTTTTATAACAGCTTGTGTTTTTTCTGTCAAATGGTATCTAAAGACAGTCTCCATCAGATAAGTACAGATAATGTAAGAAAAAATTGAAATAAATTGTTGAGCACAGTGACAACCATCAGTGGAAAGTTCAATCATCCACTGCCATAGATCCTAATGATGCACATGCTTATGATTTTAAGTATCATTTAAAATGCCTGATTGCAAATGATTGGAAATCGAATGTTCATACAATTGTGTGTGAATATATCAATAGAAAATGTAATTGCTGCTGGAATCGAGTTTATTAGTTTTTTTAAATGTGGGTTAGAAGTCGGTAAGTGAACTTCTTGATTAGTATTGTTCAATTATGACACAACATCACATCGATAAATTAATCACAAGAAGATGGTTAAAAGAATGCTTAAAGCATGATTTCAAATATATTGAAATCATAAAATCTCCAAGACCTAATGATCCTGAACGTATTTGTTTGCCTCAAAGAAAAAGTTTGTGTATAAAGGGTTCTCTAAATGATAGTCAAGATGACATAGAATATCACATACTTTTTAAATGTTCAAAACAATGCTTGGAAATTCCAAGGTTCAATGACCGATTTTGAAATTCTCACCATACTTAAGACTATGTTGTCATAGATAATAAGAGGATCTGGCAATACTGAGATGGTTGAAGATAAAATGAATACAATTGATAAAACTATTGATGCTATAGACCAAAATATAATGTATGCTACACAACCATGTAAGTAAGTAAAACATAAGGATAAAAGTCAATCCACTTCATTTCTTCACACAAATGTGCATCCACAAGTAGTTTGATTGGGATTAACTGTTCACTATACAAGAAGTGAATCTGAAATAAACCTTTTGCATAAGTTTGGTCATTTCATTGATTACATCAGAGTGCTCAGAATGGAAAGTCAAATTGCTAAAGCAGTGATATCAAATTCAATATTTAACAAAGGGATGTATATTCCACCCCACATAGTGAAGGGTAGATATATCTGTTTTGGAATAGACAACATAGGCTTTGACAGAAGACACCAAGATGGTAAGGATACAATGCACGGAACTGTGATGGCTGTATTTCAGCAGAAACAAGAAACACATACCATTAAAGCTTGATTACACAGATTCCACCCGCTTTAAAGATTTCGAGTTATTATCAAATGTTGAAGTACCTTCTAGTCTACAAGGGAATCCAAAACCTAAAGAACTTAACAAATTTCAGAATTTTCAGCCACTACAAAACAAAGAAATACTCCCGATCTACTCTGCAGAGGATAAGACTTGAAGATCTTCATCCACATTTTAAAGACAAATATGTCTTTTGCATTGGAGAACTTCATACTGTAGTATGTGCTCTTAGAGCCCTTGGCTCTCTCATTGAAAGTAGCAACATTGATGATGCGTGGATATGTGCTGATGTGTATGGACCTAAAACTACTCCACAAATTACTGCAGGAAAGCACACGAAAAGAGGTGTCACAGCTCAAACAACAACATTGATAGCACTGTCAAAATTACATTTGTCACATTTCTTTGAAAGTCATCCTTCCTTGTTTGACAAAATATTGCCAGCTATCCATGCCTTCTCAAATGAACTAGCCAATGGCACAGAGAACATTAACCTCCATGTGTATGTCATTGACTTGTTAGATGATTACAATATATTATGCACCATTGATGAGTGGAAAAAATATACTGTCACCCATTCTTGCTTCCCTTCCCTATTAAACTATGGTTGGAAATTGAAAACAATCAATTTTACCCCATAGTGTCAGACAAAGAGGTTGCACCCAAGTTATTACTGAGCTAGTAAAATGTGGCTATACTACAAGCCAAGTGCTCTTGTCGCAAAAGTGCAATGTTATGTGCAGGGATGTCTAAGCGCTTAACTGTTAAACAGACAGACGTAGAATTACATAAAATTCGAAACCTCTACTTGCTTCAATTCCAATGAAAAGTATCTTTTGTATGTTTATCTTATATAAATTCATTTTATATCTGTATAATTGCTATAACAATAACAATAAAGTTGATTTGTTTAAACGTAAATCATTACTAGACAATAGTAGACATGTATGTGAATGACCTGATTAAAACCCATAGTATATCTTATGGTGTTTCTTCACTATGGTTGTAAAATTGATTTTAGAGTCTATAGTGATAGGATTAAATTATGTTAAACATTTTGAAAACAATAAACAAAATCACTATCAAGCACAAATTATACTCAAACAATTAATTATTATGCATAAAGTAATATCATGAAGGAGTTTTTCATGATATTCATATATTGGCGGCCATTTGGTCTGCCATCTTGGATTTTTCAAACTAAATTTGTTCGGGAAAAATGCAACCATCGTTTATTTTAATCAGTAGGTCAAGACGATTAAAAAAATGTATGGTGTGCTATATTAACACGGACTTCACACGGAAGTGACATAAGCCGGGGGACTACACGCGGGTGATAAGCAAGCTACTGTTTTTTTTCTCCAAATATTGTTTCATTCATATCTTGAAAAGTAAGGGCTTTTCAATGATGTATCACACGATTTGAAACTCGGGTCCCACTAGGTTCGCCGTATGGTCGACGCACAAATTCTAGGGATTTCAGGCAAAAAAAATATGCGTCGAGCATCTGCTGATATATAAAAAATAACATATTTTACGCAACTAAATTTGATTGTTTGAAGTACTAAGTGTGGTATTCTAAAGCGAGGGGCACATTCCACCTTGCGGCGGTGGTCGCCGCAAGGCGTGTTGAGGTCTGCGGCGTCTACGGCGTTTTCCGCACGTATTGACAAAAGTACAGTTGTGGGCACATACGCACGGGCTCCGTGCGTCATGAGTGCGTCGGCACAAGGAGTGGTTTTTATTGAGGTGGCCGTGCGATCAACTTGCATAGAACGTGCGATGTACTCGCGTATTACTTACGTCCTACGCACCGTGTGATTACAAAAGTACGGGATCCGCACGTTCGTGGTACAGGCAACGCACGGCCCCCGTACTGTGTCTATGCCGACAAAGTGCCGGTAAATCATCTGCGTTTAACGTAAGGTCTCCGCACTGCCTCCTTACGGTCAGACCATGACGTAGGGTGGCCGTAGAAGAAGTTTGGCAAGCCAAACTTCTTCTGCGGCCACCGTACTGCCTTGAAAAAACGTACGTTGGCCGCACTGCATACGCACGGATCCTCACGTTTTCTATGCGTTTTTGGTCGTAGACTGGCTGTAGACCCACCTTGCAGTGGAATGTGCCCCTCGCTTAAATCAGCTATGCGTCGTGCATACAAAGTGATTGCAAGCTGATGCAAAATATGAAATCGATGGAGTAAAAAAGCTAACATCTAATAAATTACCTCCACCAAGGACAAAATCATCTGTATAAATTATATGAAGGGATTTCAGCCTCTGCTGAATAACTTTTGTGGCTCAAAATAGTAATTCCAAAACAAAATAAAAAGAGGCTGTGCTGAGTCACAAAATAAAATGAGAACCTCACATATTGAAACTTGACATTTATATGGTTTTTCACCTCTCAAAATACT
Source organism: Streblospio benedicti (assembly GCA_019095985.1). NCBI lineage: Eukaryota > Metazoa > Annelida > Polychaeta > Spionida > Spionidae > Streblospio > Streblospio benedicti. Next base: position 39,130,679 of record CM032660.1, read on the forward strand.
TAATTGCTAGGCTCATTTCGGATGATCGAATTGTTTTGTGATGAAAATAGTGTCAGGGTGAAAATGAGAACATTAAAATTGTAAGTGGCATGCTTATGGTTTTTCAACACTCTACAGTCGCCTATTGTGCCGATTTAAAAACAAATTTGACTCTAAAAGAATAAAATTTGACGTTTTTTAGGTTTTCTACCACTCTGCCACTGAAAAAACAACAACAAAACACTCGATTTGCCTTATTTCGGGTCATTGAACACGCTGCTGATGAAAATAATGGCACGATGACAAAGTGAACATTGGAAGTGAAATGTGGCATGCAAATCACCATTCTAATTTTTCACAGTAAGCATTTTTCACATCATCGTTGGGGAAGGTGCCGTTTACTTGCGCTGGCCAATTAGAGACCAGAACGTGTCACCTTCATGCAAATTATGTTGCTGGCGACATGCGTCATGGATGACATGTGTCGCCGACGACATGGATTACCGTCACGGGCGATATGGATCACTTCCCGCTGATTGGTTTTCTGAGTCACTGTGTTGTCTTTGATGATTATAACGATATAATTTGCAAGTACTGCTAGGCCATCTTGCATAAAACTGTTGTCTTGCCGTTATCGTAGAAATCTACACAATCAGGTAAAACGAATATGAAATGTGAGTATTGGGACCACCTAAATCAGTGATGCAGGGCATTCCTTTGATTGGCCCGGGATATCCAAATGCAAAGGAGAGTATATAACATTGATCCTTTTGCGGTTATTTGATCTGAAATCTTGACCTAGAATAGGGATAAGTTAAATATTTTCAAAAGCATACACGTATGAACACAGCTGTTCTAACTGGTGTTTATATAGTCTGGTAGCCAGCTCAATACCTAGTATAGTGAACCCAGAAATTGTGACAACTGTAAGGTTTTATGGTTGATTTGCATTCTATATGGTCTAGAGATGAAACTTAGCCGCGTTGCCCAAATTTTACAACTTGGGCAATTTTTCCAATTTGCATAATTT
>CM032660.1:39131787-39143482 GCA_019095985.1 Streblospio benedicti
GCTTTCTAAAATATGCCCCAGACAGAAAGGGTGGGGCTGGAAGGCAAACTCAAAAAAGTGTAGTAATTGACTATGGTTATGGACAATTTGGATATTTTACAATTTCTAGAGCCGTTGCTTTTGTATTTTTTTATTTTGTGTGTTTGTGTGTTTATTTGTTTTAGCAAAGTTGATTTTCACATGTAACGTCTAAGTGTTCTGGGCATTTTCGATTTTTTTATTTTGTTTTTACAATGTATATGTGTCAATTTAAAATTATACTACTTTCATTTGATTGATGTTTGTGATTTATAATTGTCATAATTGAATAGTACATGCAATTTATTAAATTGTAAAATATATCAATTTATGTGTGACTTGTGTGTGTGTGTGTGTGTTTTACTAAAGATGATTTTCACATGTAACGTCTAAGTGTTCAGGGCAGAGTTTCAATTATTTTTATTTTGGTTTTACAATGTATATGTGTCAATTTAAGATGTACTACCTTCATTTGATCGATGTTTGTGATTTATAATTGTAATAATTGAATACTACATGCAATTTAATAAATGTAAAATATATATTTATGTGTGACTTTTCGACCTGGATCCAACACAATTTCAACCTGGATCCAACACAATTTCAACCTGGATCCAACGCAATTTCAACCTGAATTCAGGGACACAATATGACTCTGGACCATGTTTGCAAAACCAACCTGGATCCAACGTTGGATCCAACGTTGGGTTCAACGTTGAAACAACGTTGATGTGCCTGCTGGGTTGCTAGGCTCATTTCGGATGATCGAATTGTTTTGTGATGAAAATAGTGTCAGGGTGAAAATGAGAACATTAAAATTGTAAGTGGCATGCTTATGGTTTTTCAACACTCTACAGTCGCCTATTGTGCCGATTTAAAAACAAATTTGACTCTAAAAGAATAAAATTTGACGTTTTTTAGGTTTTCTACCACTCTGCCACTGAAAAAACAACAACAAAACACTCGATTTGCCTTATTTCGGGTCATTGAACACGCTGCTGATGAAAATAATGGCACGATGACAAAGTGAACATTGGAAGTGAAATGTGGCATGCAAATCACCATTCTAATTTTTCACAGTAAGCATTTTTCACATCATCGTTGGGGAAGGTGCCGTTTACTTGCGCTGGCCAATTAGAGACCAGAACGTGTCACCTTCATGCAAATTATGTTGCTGGCGACATGCGTCATGGATGACATGTGTCGCCGACGACATGGATTACCGTCACGGGCGATATGGATCACTTCCCGCTGATTGGTTTTCTGAGTCACTGTGTTGTCTTTGATGATTATAACGATATAATTTGCAAGTACTGCTAGGCCATCTTGCATAAAACTGTTGTCTTGCCGTTATCGTAGAAATCTACACAATCAGGTAAAACGAATATGAAATGTGAGTATTGGGACCACCTAAATCAGTGATGCAGGGCATTCCTTTGATTGGCCCGGGATATCCAAATGCAAAGGAGAGTATATAACATTGATCCTTTTGCGGTTATTTGATCTGAAATCTTGACCTAGAATAGGGATAAGTTAAATATTTTCAAAAGCATACACGTATGAACACAGCTGTTCTAACTGGTGTTTATATAGTCTGGTAGCCAGCTCAATACCTAGTATAGTGAACCCAGAAATTGTGACAACTGTAAGGTTTTATGGTTGATTTGCATTCTATATGGTCTAGAGATGAAACTTAGCCGCGTTGCCCAAATTTACAACTTGGGCAATTTTTCCAATTTGCATAATTTATGCGAAAAATGGCAAAATTTTATTTATAGCCCAATATGGCCACTGCCATGGGTCTATAATATTATGATATTTTGGTCTAATATGGTAGGCAATTGAATCTCAGACTGATTGCAAAAATAATATGCATAAAATATATATAATATGCATAAAATAGTGTTAATACGGAGCCCAATGTGACCACTGGCAAGCAACCTGTAATCTATATATATAAAGGAAGAAGCAATTTTTTGCGTCACAAAAAGCTTTTTAACCACAAGACGTACACACTCCAAATTATGTATGTACAATCAGGACAACTTGGTGGTCGTTATAATGTCACATTTCAAACCAAATGAATCGGTTTTAATGATAAAACAAGAAGAAAAAAGAATTTTTAGAAAGGCTACTTACAGGGCCATGTTTGTTAAGGGTACGTAATACGTTAAACGTTTGTATATGTCAAACGCGTACATTGCACGTCACACGTGCTGTCATACAACGAGGGAGCTGGGGAGGGTGGTGATGTGATGGAGGTGCATTTTATCTGCTCTTATCTGGACCTGTTTTGAGGAGGGGTGTTTGCAGAAAGGGTGTGTGTCCATATGGCAAGGGGTGCGGGGTGTGTGGTGGGGGGGCGCATGGCTGGTGTCCATATGAGGTGGGATTGGGATGGTGAGGCAGGGGGGAGCATTTAATCTGTTCCAAATCTCATCAATTTCAACCCGAGCAGCAGCAGAAAGGGGGTGGTTGAGATGCACATTTAATGGTCTGCACGTGTTTACCAGGGGTAGGAGTAGCTGGAGGGAGGGATATTAGAGGGATCAAGCATTGCCACATACATGTAGTGTGTGTATGGCTGTCGCATATGACTGTGGAAGGAAGGGGATGGAGGTGTGTGTAATCTTTCACATACCTGTATAGTGACGGGAGCTGGTGTGAGGGATGTGGGACAGGGGAAAGAATGGGAAGGGAGGAGCATTCAATATGTTCCAGATCTCATCCGTTTCAACCAGAGCAGCAGCAGGAAGGGGGTGCATTAATTATGGACCTGTTTAGACGGGGATGGGGTAGAGAGGGCTGGGGGGAGACGAGGGGGGTTGGAAGGAAGGGTAGGGATGAGTGGGAAGTTTTATCTGCTCCGCACGTGTTCACCATGGGTAGCAGTAGCTGGGGGAGGGATATTAGAGAGATCAATCATTGCTATATTTAGTACATTTAGTGTGTAAATGGCTGACATAAGACGATGGGAGGACGGTGATGGAGGTGTATTTAATCTGTCACAGTCCTGTATACTGACGAGAACTGGTTCGAGGGATGTGGGACAGGAGGAAGGATGGGGAGGGAGGAGCATCTAATGTGTTCCGGATCTCATCTGTTTCAACCCGAGCAACGCCGGGTAAACAGCTAGCGTTTTGTTACAACATGTACATAAACCATTATTTTGTGCATTTCCCTGCCACAATAATGTGAAATATATCAAAATTTGCATTTTTACGCATAGATTATGCATAATTTATGCAAATAATGAACAATAAGTGATTGAAAATCTTTGCAATCAGTGTAAACTTCAATTCCTTCCTTAATGAGTGGGAATAAACTATAATATTAATAATACTAGCTGTTTACCCGGCGTTGCTCGGGTTGAAACAGATGAGATCCGGAACACATTAAATGCTCCTCCCTCCCCATCCTTTCTCCTGTCCCACATCCCTCGAACCAATTTTGCCAGTATACAGATTAAATAAACCTCCATCACCGTCCTCCCATCGTCATATGTCACACTAAATGTACTAAATATGACAATGATTGATCCCTCTAATATCCCTCCCCCAGCTACTGCTACCCATGGTAAACACGTGCGGAGCAGATTAAATGTCCCACTCATCTCTACCCTTCCTTCCAACCCCCTTCTCTGTCCAACCCTCTCTACCCCATCCCCATCTAAACAGGTCCATAATTAACGCACCCCCTTCCTGCTGCTGCTCTGTCGCTCTGGTTGAAACGGATGAGATCAAAAACATATTAAATGCTCCTCCCTTCCCATTCTTTCCCCTGACCCACATCCCTCACACCAGCTGCCGTCACTATACAGGTCTGGGAAAGATTAAATACACCTCCATCACCTTCCTGCCACAGACATATGTGACAGCCATACATACACTACATGTATGTGGCAAAGCTTGATCCATCCAATATCCCTCCCTCCAGCTACTCTTACCATTGGTAGCAAGTGCAGACCATTAAATATGCATCTCAATCACCCCCTTTCTGCTGCTGCTCGGGTTGAAATTGATGAGATCTGGAACAGATTAAATGCTCCTCCCTGCCTCCACACCAGCCATACCCCCACCCCATATGGGCACCAGCCATGTCCCCCCCCCCAAACCCTCTCCCGCCATATGGACACACACATATATTATAGTTTATTCTCACTCATTAAGGAAGGGAATTGAAGTTTACACTGATTGCAAAGATTTCAATCACTTATTGTTCATTATTTGCATAAATTATGCATAATCTATGCGTAAAAATTCAAATTTTGATATATTTCACATTATTGTGGCAGGGAAATGCACAAAATAATGGTTTATGTACATGTTGTAACAAAACGAGTTTCGTGTAGTCTCCAGTGGGCGAGAATTTTAGCATTCTCGCGTAGTATAAAATTAGGTAATAGAAGTTGCACTTGACTAGGTTTAGTTGTCCCTGTTACACACACCTTGATAGACTTAGCTGTTGTCCTTTATTATGGTCACAATAGATTAGGCAGCCAGTACTGTCTGGTACTGGTTTTGAGCCGAATAGGGGCAGTTCTCCTTTAGCGCTTGTCGGAAGCAGTAGGGCTGGTAATCTATTCTCTCAAAAAGGCCATCTTTACTTACTTCTACAGAGGCTACCCAGTGGGTACCTCTCTCAACGTGGCCCTGGTCCCGTGTTGCACTGTGTAGGGGACGTCTGAAACAGTGCGTGTCAGCACCGGTGCGAAGTCCTCCCCGTTTGGAGGCCCTTCGTGAAACCCGCGGTGTCACCAGCCACACTGCGTCCTCCGGACGTCGACGGCTGTTCACTGTAAACTTTACACGAAACGAGAAGCGTACGAGGGTTCTGATCACGTATGGTGCGTCCACCCTGGTACTAGACCAGTAGGGTGGGGCGCACACGGCGTGTACACAGATCTTCCAAGGGCCCTAGACCGGGAGATACTCGTATCGCCGCCCCACAGATCATCACCAGAGCCCTGGCAAGTTCTTCCACGTAGATCGTCCAGGGGTGTTCCACCAGCACAGAGGCAACTACAGAACTCACTTTGTTTACAATGTGCACTTTATGTGGTCAATAGATATATTTAAAACACACATGCAATAAGCGATTTTGCATAAATAAAAGCACACCCATTTTGGCGTGATTTTGATGCAATTGAATATATATGAACTTAATACTTCTGAGTTACAAAAATTGTCACTATCTTTGTTCCATTGGTCAGTGTTGCGAGGAGATCACACCTTCATCTTCAATATAGGCTTGTAAGAGTAGATTTAAGTAGGTGGTAATTGTCAAAAGAAGGTCCCATCAACATAGCCATAACATTGTTCAAGCATAAGTATTTAAGGGGGCAAACGTGTATGAAATCTGATGCAGTGATAATTAAGTGAATATTTAAGAATAAAGAGGAGCTGTCAGAACAATTGAAAGTTAGAATAAAAATAATTTCAAAGAGTATTTTTAAAATGTGAATATTATTTACGTTTTCATGTCAATTTGACATAAGACGGCACAACTCAATATGTATGTTAGAAAATTAAATGTTACACTAGCATATGCTACTAATTGTCCATAGGCACATAAAAATGTCTTCTGCTAATATGATCAAAAGTAAACTGACAACTAAAGGATTGATTGAACAACCTAGATTGGTATTTATAAGTATGTACGAGCAATTAAACGTGTATAAGCCAGTTAATGAATAAGCAAACTTCAAGTAGGGTATCATTAGTTTTTACGAGAACTTGCTTATTTTGCCTACTGACGACCTTGCTGATTACATTTCACCTAAAGAAGCTAGACTGTTGAAGGCAAATCCATGAATGAACAGAACATTTTTGAATATGTTTATAAACATTTATAAATCAAACATTATTGCAATTTTGACATATCATAATGTATTTATCATAAACATAAACTTAGATATTCAATATGTTTTCAATGTATCAAAGTGAAATGTTTAAAACCACATAATCGAACATAAATTGATGTTAAGACTTTGTAAGACCTTTGTAGGTGCCGCCCTAAAATTTCGAGTGGAACCTTGGCCTTCTTTAAGTCCTACAAACTATATTGTTACCAAAGTTGGCTGCCACTATATGTATGGATTTTGTCAAAGCAAGAGCAGACCGAGAATGACCAAGTCATATTTCTCACTGACAGGAGGTCACAGAGAGGTAACAGTCAGGTTACAATCTGCTCTCCATCTACGATTGCCTTAGACTTGACAGGGTGATACGATTACTAGTCCATACGCGTTTGTTAGATTGAGAACGTAAAGATCACAACACAATGAGAAGCGTTTGGTGGGTACCCCGTACCCAGGCTGACCCCTCCATGTCTGTCTCTGAACTGATACTAATATGTAGAGTAGGAAGTCTTTTGAAACAGTTCTGTGGCATATACAGAGGGCCCGACTGCCCTTCCAGTTGAATTCATCATAATTTTATCCAGGTCCTGGATCCACTGGATGTTAGGGTGCCTGCTTTCTACCCGTGATTTGCCTCGCTTGGGCTATAATTTTATCGAAATATTGGGGCGGGGGGTGGGGTGCTGAAATATATCGCGGCCCCCACCTGTGTAAAATATTGGGGTCTGGGACCCGGCGGTCCCCTGTTGTTCCTACACCTATGAGATATAGAAAACATAAAAGCTCCATAATGATAGACTGACAAATCACATTGAATGCATATCAATCGTCAAATCCATCTCAAGGTATATTTCAATGGCCATATTGGCTGATATTTTAGTTTATTTTCGCTCATTTAAAGTACGCAAAAATCATGCATTATTGTACAAATTATGAATAAAATGTGATTGGCAATCTATGCAATCAGGCTTAAATTCACTAGCCTACAACATGTACCATATATGGTGCAATTAAACCATATAATAACATCCTATTATAGATACATACCAGTGGCCATATTGGCTATAATATCAAATTATGTAAAACAGTATACACTGTCTATAACTGTTTTGAAAAATGCTGCTATGGAAAAACAATTACTTCTTACGTCTGTACTGCTCTGTTACATCAAGAGGAATCTATTTATTTGTAAACTTCATTAATTATGCCAGAAGTCACACAAATTTGAAATTCGAAAACAAGACAATTAATCGTCGAACATTGATCAACTTGCACATCAAAGAACAACGAATTATATCTATATTTCATTATAATCGGTATCGGCAGGTCGTCTCTGAAGTCAAAAGTGCTAATAAAATGCGACATTCCTGCTCTCGCCTCAAAATACTCAAGATGTGCTCATGAGTTTGATCCTTTCTTTCTTTTTCTATACCTCTGTTTTTATGAGCACCTGTATTGGTAGAATTTAGCGGTTGCATTGCACAAATATGGGAGCCTATGCAGCCCCCCCTCCCCTTTTCCAAAAACCTGGATCTGCCATTGATGATCACGGTGGTGTTTTAATAGTTTTGTGACCAATTACAGAGTTATGATTATGGATGGGTTAGTCATGAGTAATGGATGTAGAATATTGTTGAATAAATTTATTAACAACTCTTATACAAATTTGGCGTCTGTTGCATGTATGTTCCTAGCAAAATGGAGTAAAAGAATTATTATTAATTCACCCCCATTACCACCCGTGTCAACAAACTTTTAGTTTCCCAACCTCTCTAAAACTTATTAAAATCTGTAAATTTTTAATGTGTCCCTGAGAGTTGGTGAAAACTATTTGTAAACAGTAAAACCATGCATGATGTTTGAAATAGGATGTGGGTAAATTTGAACATAAATGTTTGCAACTTACCGTATCTATTTAATGATCGACTTCTTATAATGTTTACGAATTCATTTTTCCATGTAGATCTAGATCAAGAACATCACACACTAGTAGCACGGTGTACCTCCTATATATTGTAATCGTTTTGGGGCAAAAGAGTATTTATATGTACATATAATGGGATTTATGATAGGCCCATGCCATGCATATATGTTTACCTAGCTGAGGATAAAATGATTCTCGTGAGATTGAGATTGATTTTATTCAATATCATTATGGCAAGCAATAATAATACAAAATATCTGCTTATATTTACAATAGAAATAACAACAATGTTATAGTTTCAATATATAGAGGTGACAAAATATATAAATACTACTGAATCTTTGGAAATACTGAGTATGGACTACAATATTGAAATACATGTGATCCTGAAAAAATTACAAATACAAAAACATGAAGAAAAGATAAATTGTGAAATTATGCCTAATGATAAAGAATATGGTTAACACCAAAAGTTTAAGATATTAAAAAATATCTAGCAACTTATTTCCATGGTGGACCTATAAAAAACAACATATCTTTCAAATTGGCATCCAAATCGCATATTTATCTGATAATAGATAATCCAAAAATAATTACTATTACTGTTTACTTAGTATATATGCTATTTTCAACTTTGATCATTTCATTAAAGAGATATTTTTTACATTGGGATTTAAATTTCTTTTTGCTATCACATGATTTTATATAATTGGGTAACTTATTCCACAGTTTGACACCATTCCATTTAAAAGTAAGCTTGCCATGAGAATTTACCTGGGGCACAGTGAAAGAATTATAACTGTATCTTGTATTGTATACGCGTTTATGTTGTTCAACATATTCACACATATATGATGCACATATTCGTGCACCTAGAAACGTATTTTGCCGTTATTGTTCGCCTGTTACATTTTATTAAAAAGGCGGAAAATGCAATTTAAGACAAGGTATATACCAATATACCAATATACATGTATACATTAAGTACAAACACGTTTTTATTGGAAAGAGGTTTGTTGTATGGATGGAACAGCCATAGATATACACTCGTAAAACTGCTTTCTGGTGAATCTAAAAAGGTTTGAATGGCATATTGTTCACTTTTGCACATTACATTTTATTAAAAATGCGGAAAATGCAATTTAAGACAAGGTATATACCAATATACCAAAATACACGTATACATTAAGTACAAATACATTTTTATTGGAAAGAGGCTTGTTGTATGGATGGAACAGCCATAAATATAAAATCGCAAAACTTCTTTCTGGTGAATCTAAAAAGATATGAATGACATATTGTTCACTTTTGCCATTTTTAACGTCAGACGTACGTTTTCGTCATAATTTTGGAAGCAGCCAATGAGCAATGTCTTTATATCCTGGTTCGGCAAGTGTGCTACGGAATTCTATTGGTCAGCTTAATTAGTTCATTGAACTTTTGTATGACCTACTTTAGAACCAATCAAAATTAGTTTTAATGTTGTTGTCATGGTGGTTACGTCACTTGGACGTTTTTTGGCTTGCAATACAGTTCAGGACACACTTTTCCGCGATTTTTTGAGCGTTTTTGACGTTTGTGTATCTTCATTCGACAGTTTTTTGCCTTATCCCTGCCTTGTTTTCATGATGGAGTGCGTTAGAGACAAGATGAGACGTGTTGCGCGTTTTTTAAGAGACACTGGGAGGTCTATACGTAACAGCTTAGTCCGTGCCACTGATGCAATGAGATCCGCATTTACCTCTGTGAAGAACTACTTCAAAAGAGACAATGACATTGTCCTTGACACGAAGAAGGAAGCCTGTCAACATCAGTATACCCGCCTTGAGGAGATGCCACTTGATTCTGACACTGCAGTGGTCAGTGTGGAGACTTTGCCCGCTGTGCATCACGAGACAGTGATGATGAAGCCTCTGCCCCTGCCCAGTGTCTTACTCAAGTATGCTGCAGCTGGTGATGTTTCACTGTCTGCTGATGGTAGGATCATCACTCAGTGGATATAGGTATATGGTTTGAGTTAGTGGGGTGTAGGGGTACTCAGTTAATAGTATTAAATCTTAATTTTGAGAATTTAAAATAAATCAATATTTTTAATTTTAGACAATTTTAAATTTTTAACAACACTTTTTGTAACAAAACATTTTTTAGAATCAATAGTTATTTTTTTTTTGCCTGATTTATAGTTATTTTATTTGATCACTTACCTTGAACTAACTTGTAACAAAACACTTATTTTGAATCAATAGTATCACTTTTTTTTTCAAAATGCCTGACATTAATTTCAAAATAAGTTGTTTTAATATTTTAGCATTGTACAGTGTGCTTTTTCGCATTCATTTTTTCACTTTTTTGGTTGGGGGTCGGTAATATATTGTGTAAGTGTATTTTCCAATGGTTGTATCACTAATTTCACTATTTCAAAATGGTTGTAATACAATTTCACTATTTCAAAATGGTTGTACTTCATAATGGTTGTAATAATTGTACTGTGTGCTTTTTGCATTCATTTTCACTTTTTGGTTGGGGGGTCGGTTGTTTTGCCTAATAAACCATGTAAACCTTATTTTTAGTTTGTCTTCTAATTTTCCATACACAAACAATTCATACATAAACCAATAAAATTAATCATTAAATACAAATTATTGACAGAAACAAGCACAAAAATTAAAAAAAAACATTTAATTTAATACTATAACAAAATGACTTGGCCATCACCCCTACCGTTAAAGTTGGACTTAGTGAACATGGAACTCCCCCACCCCCCACGCACACACACCTTCCCTCCAAATGCTAGTTCACAAAAGGATACCATTTCATCATAATTTTTTTGTCACATGAAATATAACATGCTCATTTAAAGTACTGTAAAACTAGAATATTTCGTGGCTATTAAATTTTGCAAATTTTATCTATAAATTTATTTGTGACTTTAATTTTGCTATTTTGGTCCGACTGGCTATTAATGTTTGCTGACCATTAAAGTTTGCGTTTTTGCACCTGCCCACGAAATTCGCAAATTAAATTGTGCACAAACATTTTACAGTACCATGATTTTACAGTACTCAATGATAGACAGTATACACATATAGTATAGCATATTTACCATTGCGCAATGGTAGCGATTTCTATATAGGTTTTGCAAGTCCTAAAGGTGCCAAAATAGTAAAAGATAAATCTAAATTACAATAAGGGATGATGTACATTTTGTGACGCTCTGCAAAAGTGATTGTTGTACTTAGGCTTGGGCAGAAGGGTGGGTGGAGGGGGGGGGGGGGGGTCCAGTCAAGTTTCTGATATTCCACTTTTTTGTGAGTCCAAGATTTTTTTTGCTTGCGCTGAAATTTTTACAGGCAGTTAAAAAAATTTATATTAGGACTCATCTATTTTCTATTTGAATATGACATTGAAAATTTCACCCATGCATCCATCTTATTATTTTCATTATGTAATTTTCATATTCTTTATACATCCAAAGTTAATTTTTGAATGAATGTCGCGAAACACAAAAGAGGGGGAAATATACCTATTTTGAGATGTGAGAATGGCCCTTGATTTTTTTATGAGAAATGGGAATGGGGGTCCATTTTTTTGAGAATTGTGAGAAATTTTGAAACTGTAAAATTGTGAAATGAGAATGGTTAGAAATTTAATGAGAATGGCCATGGATTTTTGTTGAAATTTGAGAATGGGGTAGGGTATATTTCCACAAAACACTGTGTAGATGTTTTCCAATTATGTCACACATCAGATATTTCCACTTACGGGGTGTCAAGAAAAAGGTGAACGTTGTTCCACTTTTGCGGAGCGTGACAAATTATACATCTGAGATGCAGACACCTGTTCACACTTTAGAAAAGAACTCACACTTTATACTCAGTAATCACTGCTTTTAT
>CM032660.1:39150311-39209302 GCA_019095985.1 Streblospio benedicti
GACCATATGACATGTCATGTAACTTGTTTACATCATGGTCCACTAGTTTATAAAGCCTGATTTTGGATGTCGACGATATGTGAACGACAACACAACGTAACACACATATGACATGTCATGTATACATCATCAGCACAGTCCACTAGTATTATAAGGCTCATGATTTACAATCTATTTGTATAGTAACTTCATTATAGATTTCCAATTCACAACATAGGCCTTGCGGTGTACTTTATTTTCACTACTAGCAACCAGGAACCGTTTCTGCTTGAAATATTTTCAGTGAATGATGTAGAATTCATCATTAAACATATTAAATTTGCTAATGTTTCCTTTAAGGTATGGATACATTGCTTCGCGTTAATTACTGCACTTTTGCCTTTGATATGGCAAGACTTTGTGTGAGACAGCATCAATGCATGCAGATTGAACTCTATGAGTCATGCTAGCTTATTTCATTTTATTGGATAATGATTTTGACATTGTGTGGATTAAGTGGACGTAGGCTTATATGTATAATGTTGCTAATATTACTACGTCAGTGGGATTGTGACTGAATTCCCTTCTGCGTCTTGAGTAAATAGTGATAATGTAACAAACGACATGGAAGTGCATGCACAATGTATCGAATTGTAACGTAATGTGTATTCATTTTTGTTTTGTCCCCAAAAGTATTATGTGTTAATAACACAAACGACATCTATTTTTAACCTATTATGTCACCCTCTATACATGTACATGATACAAGTCTTACAAGGGTGCCATATCATGAAATTCATGTCAATGTGCTCGTGAGGGTTCATATACATATACATATATCACCGATATGCCCAATGTAAAATAAAGGTTCAATGCTATATGAGTCATAATCATTTTATCGATTGCATAATAATATATAGTTGTTTTTGCGTCATCGGGTATCATCAGCAATCATCTCAGGCTTATAATGTAGTAATTTCTAAAAGTGTTAACTTTAAGATTGCTATACTGTTTGCTTTAAACTTTAATAGTGAAGCTCACTAAATTTTGACCTTTTTATTTTACCTGTTTTGATAGGTATATGTACACGATCCTATCGTACACAAACGAAGAGTAACTTGTAGACTAGTCTCAAAATTTATGTTTTAAAAATATCTTTAGTGTGATTTTTGTGAACCGAAAAGCACACAGTCTAGGTTGATACATCAAACGTTAGTATCTATTATTTGAAAAACAAATGCATGAAAACATGGGCCCCAGCATTAATGGGAGTTTGTGTGTGGTATGTGTACTATGGAATATTGATGGAAATATGTAAAATGTAATTTCATAGCTGTGTCAGCTTATATCAATAATGTGAAGTGATGAAGTATAAATTAGCGCATGAATCAAGCCTAACGGATGCCCTGGCTCCTAGGCCTCTGTGGCTTTTAGATACCCTTGTATACAATAGTAGTAATGTGTATTTTATAGTGTTTGTAAATAATAGTAGTATAGATATCACACACTCACCTTCCCATGCTGCTGGGCCCATTGTTTAGTTATCAATGAAAATTAACTCCTGACGTATCAATAGTAGGTAAAATTGGTATGTTACAATATAACACAGTGACTTAATTGTGTCCACTGAAGTGTATGCAGTAGAACCTTCAATTAAGACCACCCCTGTAATGAGACCACCACTATAATAAGACCACATTTCTCGGTCCCAATCCTTCAAGACGATTCCAATGGGAACATCTATATAAGAGCACTTCTCCTATGAGACTACTTCACTTTGTTCCCACAAGTGGTCTTAATAGAGAGATTCTACTGTACCAACAACATTCCCGTCAGCGCTAGCCATGCCTGACTGAAAATCAAATGTTTGTACATAGCAAGACTTTTTATACACGATACATTTATTTTATAAATACTACTCTGCAATGTGGCTCATATTGCTATTTCATATTTGTCTGTAACTGATACCAACCACATGACTATATTAAACAGGGGAAGTACTGATAAACAATCCAAAGTGCAGTAAATGATATCAAAACCTTTACTGCGTAAAATCATCATGAAGGATTAATAACGAAAACAGAAAATGAAATAACAATCATCCTGGATACGGGGGAAAAATCCAACGTCTCGACTCCACGCCTGACTAGCAGCTCCCTAGCTCATTCAGCTAGCTGGCTCCTTCTAGGGGGCACTCCCACTTTGACAAGCCACCACTGTGTGAGCCCCAGCAGAGAACATAACTTGACAGCGGTTCGACGATATCTCCTCGACGATGTCCTTTCACTCCACCCGGGGGCCTACATTCACCAGGGAGGCCACGTCGACCCCTGCTCACGACAACGCCGCCTTTGATAGGAGCGAGTGGTCGATTGTGGGGTCAAACGGAGAGGAGGTATGTAGATGGATGACTCGAGTGATATTGCGTGTATGTTGCTGGACCAGTTTGTTGGGTGAAAATAGTTACCTAAAAATAGTGCTACATCAATTGCAAAGTGTGTACTACTCAAGACATATCAGGCGAGGCCTCTATCAGAATATGCGTGACGCCCACTGCACTGTATAAACAAACCATCGCTGCAATATAAGTACGGTGCATTGATGTCCACTGTTCTAATTGCACTCTCACAAACAGGGTCACTGATAAGAAAATTATATAAAATGTTAGGTGTATATGGTAGTTTTCTTAATGCTTAGAATGTATATCTTCCTCATATTTCTGGTTTGATATGGAAGGAAACACACATTCGAACTGCTATTACAGGTATAATTATGTTGGTGTTACATGTAGTTACACAGGCCCCACCTCTACCTCATGAGAGTTAACTTTTGATTGGAATTTGTTCAAAATATACAACTAATACTTTTATATCTATATTAACTGTACCAACTACAAACGATGTCTAAAATAACCAAAAAGAAAAATCAACATAACCCCATCCACAACCTGATCACGAATACGATGTAATAAATACAAATAAAGAAGTTAGAATTCACTCATATTCTGAGCATGGCATTATGATGAAGGCTGCTGTTTGTGGTAAACCTCAATACACATCAGCAAAGACAACCCATGACCTCGACTTAGTATGGGATCTCATACAACCAATGAGGCCGAGTAAGTGGATGTATGGGGCGGGGGGGGGGGTGAGGGGTTCGGAGAGCTGAGCGGTCTGTAGTCAGGAGCCCCCAACATTCGGTTGTCGACACACGCATACACTTGCAGCCTCGAGCTCATGGAGCTCGGCATCTACACGGTAACAGCTTATTTTCGCCTGTGTCCGGCAGGTGTCGCCCATGGCGGACTTGGAGCCTCTGCTGGTGGACGCGGAGCTGTGGATGTATGTGGAGAGGGTGCACCGACACCGGCTGGCGCGCATGCGTGCTGACCTTGCCGTCGACCTTGTGCCCGTCAGTGCGGGATGCAACCAGAAGGTACCACACGCACCACGCGCGCAACGCATACAACGTTCCTTGTTGTTTGGGGACCAGTAAGCCCCTATGGGCACCGGGTCTGTTTTATGGGATCACTGTTTATGGCGGGATCGTTAAAGCTTTGTCACCCCACCCTCTCATCTATATATGAGATAGCCTACTACAGGTATTATATGGGCCTAAAGTATAATTCTATATAAGTTGTGGGCACTGTGTTATAGACGTGGGGTTTTATGAGGGTAAACTATTGGGGTCCGGGCAGTTTATGACGCTTTTAGGGTTTTGAAGTCCCGAAGGCAATTCCCAATCCATAACCAATGCCAATGCATGAGGTGCTGCTGGTAGAATACAGAGTTTATTAACTATGTTATTATACATATTCTAATTCGTACATTTTACAGTATGCATAATGTTAACCATAATTATCATAATTAAAAGCAACATCTTCATGACAATCTGTCGAATGTTCAATGTGCGATTACATCAGGTCCAGTCAAACCAATGGGGTCAATATTACTTTACAGAATGCTAATATCATCACGTGAACTCAGAGGTAAATGTAAGTCGGTTATTACAGGTGCATGAGTGGCTTGTATGTGAAGGCCCTAGTTACTTATGTTTAATGTGCGTCTGTGATTTTTTATGTGAATTTCTCTTCGTCTAATAATTTGAATCCCCAACTTAAATACTATACCGAGTCAATGTACAGAGGACCATACGTACAGTACCTTTTCAAATGTATGAACTGACGACGCAAATTTTTCTTTCACTTTATTCAGAAGTTCAATCAGAATACTGGTTTAAGTGGAAATGAAACTGTGATGACAAAGAAAACACGTGTTCTCCTCCTCCCGCTCCAGGTATATGTCCAGGCACAGACAGAGACGACGGACTTCTCCAATCTGCGCCTAGCCCACAGCCAGCTAGCGCGGCTCTACCACGACGCTCTCCAGCGGGCCGTGAGGACAACTCTGCCGCTCCCCGAGGGACCCGCAGTCAGCAGGGCGGACATAGAGATGGTGCTAGCTGAGGTACAGCTATTGGCCTTGCCCTCAAATTAGGCAATAGCGAGCCGAGCTCGAGTTAGCCAAATGATTATGTGCAAAGTCGTTTGAGCGCATTGTGGTAAACGCTGTTCAGTGTGCAGCTCAAGCAGTGACGCAATGGGCACGGTTTGAACGAGACTATGGTGATCAGGTGCAGTGTGAAACTAAAGGTGACCCTTGCGCAGGTTTTGACGAGTGTTCACGTCGCGGGGGCCGTGGTTTGTGTCACGCCAGCGGCGGTGCGCTCGTGTTTAATACGATCACCAAAGATCATTGAAATACAACTTGCTCGTGTCCATCAAGGAATTTTCACAGCCCCTGCTGATTATTTGAGCATTACAGGCAACCATACTGGACCGATTACGACGCATTGACGAGTAAACTCACCTATAGCACGTATGCATAGGACATCCGACAAACGAAACTGAATCAAAATAAAAAGGTTTGTTCATAATGGGGATGGCGACCGGCAAGTAGTTGCACGAGAGTTGCACATATTGTGGTGACGATCAGCAGACGAGTTGTGATGCGTTTGCGTTACATATGAGAAGACTTTGTGTCTCATAACCGTGCACTTATATTCTATTTTTACAATACGAAACGCGAAATCCATTCACTGTGCAAAACCCCAATATACTATAGCAGTGTCTGCATACATTGTATTACACACCTGTTAGAGTGGCCACGCCGTGTAAATTTTTATGCGAAAAAATGACAGAGTCCGTGAAAAAGATGAAAGATTGGGAAAATTAACACTTTCATTGTCGAATAGGTCGACGTTACCGGATGGCTCCGACGATGCGAAGATAGGCTCCGTGCTACCTCCGCATGAACACCGCGAGCAAAAATTGCGCGGCGTCCCTCCACTTCTCTGGAGAAGTGGATTTTTCACGGCGCGTAACAACTCTGCGCAGATGGGGATTATTGATTAAATTTCCTTTGATCTTTTTGAGTTCGCTGGTTGCCGCGCGAAGCTATATTTGGCACCAACGGACCCCGCCTGCTTCCGTCGGACGTAAAATGAACGCCGTTCAGCACCGCTGTACGCTGGTGTACGCCGCAAGACCTATCCTATGCTTCCATGGTCACGCCGCAGTCGACGTCTGTCGGTGCCCTGCAGTGCATATTTCGATCGAGGGGTTACAATTTCGCCTGCGGCATCCGCCAGGAATGGAAATTTTTTCTCGATTCTTAAATTTTAGCCCTTGGACGGTGTTGGATGGTGTCGGGACCACGGACTCCGTCCAACGATGCTCACTCTAACAGGGGGTAATAGTGAAGCAATACATTGATATATTTTTTCAGATATTCTGTTTATAAATAGTATTTATTGTCAAAGATGTGGGATAGATCAATAATAATAATCAACTTGAAAATAATCAACAGACTTATCACCAGATCAGTAATACTTCAATTGGCTCTCTGGGAGCTACACGTACACATAGAGCGCAGTCTGACCGATTAGATGGAAAAGTCCTAAAATGGGATATGTGTCATATCGTGACAGATATTGAAACCATTCCAGAACAGATTGAAAATTCAATTAAAAAGGCTTTTAAGCATTATTGAAATTGTAGTCTAGTTGATCTTATAGCACTTTCAACTGAATCAATCTTAATAACAATGTACACACTTTTCATTGATTTGTAATTAGCTGTAAATAGATATTACTGTGAAATTTATAGTTTTCATATTTGTTTTCTGAAGGTGCAGTCCATGTACACACATATGGTCATTCAACATAGCGGACAGAATGTTATTTTTCTTGGAGATGAAGAACTTATCAAGAAGGCTATAAGCGACTTCAATACATTATATTATAAGCCTACACCAAACAACAATCCATACACAGACGGTAATGTAAAATGAAATTTGTTTGCATATTCAATGCATGTACAATATCATTGAAATATCATGAGTCACATAAATAAATCAAACTTTCTTCATATTACTATGTTCATAAATATATTTTTATATTTTTTCTTTCAACAAACAATTTTTACAAATGCGTATGTTACAATACATATCTTTTGACTGTAAAGTTTGAATACGACCATGCTTATAAATTTGATGTAATGATGTTATATAAACATGTGGAAACAAACGAGGGGTATACAATCATCTTTACAAATGTTCTCCCTCCAGAACCATCTCATTCTGTGCCCCATCCAGAAGCACATTCTGGACAAATTGAATCTTCAAATACAGAAAAGAAATATACTGAGCAATCACAAATCGTCTCATCAACCAAGCAGACATCAAATTCTTCAAAAGGTAAGGGATTATTTGTCACCAAATTCTGTTATGCTAGTTTACATTTCAAAATTATACTAGAAGAGAATACTCTTCCTGATTTAGGGTAATATTGTGTAAAATAGTATTCAATTGCCGTATCCTGTATCAATGACATTGAAATTTCAATAAAATTTTCTGCATGCAAAACATCAGTACACAATCCTCTGTTAATTACAGAGCAAATAATTAAGTATGAAACAACAACAGAGAAACCAGGAGAGAGTACAGACCGAATAGTGCAGCTCATCATGACTGCTGATGAATACATTGGGGTTAGTCCTGTTCAAATCTTTTTCAGTAAAGTTGGTATTACCATACCAATGGTAATAAAACCACCGTTCCATTGTGACTAGGCCTGTGATAAGCAGAACTAATAATGTAAAATATATATACTTGGTAATATGATGATTGTACGAGTAGTGCAGAAAACTAAAATAGTTGCTCTGGTTTACATTTTCATCAGTCATATAAAAGTCATATAAATCAAAATAAGCGATAAAAAGTAACCTATTATTTGCATAATAGAATAATAAAGATTGTAATCTTTGATATGATTCTAAATATTGCTTTCAGCATATGGATATTCTTGATAATAAGATTCATGCATTTGCTAAAAGTCCACCACAAGCAAAGATAAACAAGAAGCCCAGTGTTATGAATAAAATGTTAAGGTACCTTCTTACTCTTACATAAATTCAATTACCTGTAATGTCTTAAATCTCACAAAGGGGTAACTATCTTTTAGTTTGTATAATGATTTCGTAGAATAAAGAAGTCTGAAAGCTTTATAATTGCAATATGGCTTTATTGATGTATATTCACATCTATTACAGTAGCCTTGGCAAAACAATCCTTCAATCAAATGTCAATACTTTCACCATCATCAATTAAAGTTCAAGTAATAATGTAAATCTAAAAAATCAAAACAAAAAAGGAAGTCATGAAAATATGGTTGGCCTCATTTTAATGTCCTTTGTCCTTTAGAGATGAATCCATAAGTACCAGGGTATTGGAAAACATATATATTTTGTGTTTACTGCTTAGTTGGATGGCTGCCTCTGAGCCTGAGGAGACAGAAGAGGAACAGCATGAGCGAGAGTTGAAGGTCATCACCAAGCTACTGGGCATCCGGGGCCATCTGCAGGGAGAGCTCTACCGTATCGAGATCATGCTCACCAAAGATGATGCCAAGCTCAAGGTTAAGAATTACCATGTATTTTGAATGCTTTATTATTATTTTTATCTATTGTATAATTAGCTTGTTTGCAATTTAGAAATGTCTTCTATATTGGCAATCAAAAATAGTCCTTTATGGGCTGAGTGCTGTGATGATGGAGACACCATTAAGTTTCTGTGAAAGCTGTATATCTAGCATGAGTGAAAGATGAAGTATGAGCATAAATCAGCCTTTAAGGCTTCTTTAAATTACATTCAATTACATTTCAACCATAATGGTTGGTTACCAGTCATGCTCATAGGCAGATCCAGGGGGTTGGGGGGGGCGCCGGGGGCGTGCGCCCTCCCTTTTCCCACCAAAATACTTCATTTTCATAGGGTTTTTCATGAATTCGCTAAGCGCCCCCCCCCCTTTTCCAAAAACCTGGATCTGCCATTTATGCTTTAAATAAATTTATGAATCTAATTTTTCAGTGTGTTATACTAAATAACTATAGAATCACATGTACAATATTCACTGATGTGGTTGATTTTGAATACCAGTGCCTTGAGGAATTTGAGCAGACGTTTCCGGGAGTGGTAGCCACCATCCAGCACAACTTCAAGGCCCGCCAGCACCACACAGTGGACCTCGACTCACTGCCCCTGCTCTCACAGGCCCAGGACGACCTCATGAAGCAAGCAATGGAAAGGTAAATGTCGCTTGTTCGTCTGTGTGAGTGTGACTGGCTGTTTGATTGATTGGTTGCTCAGTTGGTCAATCCGTTGATCATTATTTGATTGATTGATTGATGGATGGATGGATGGATGGATTGATTGATTGATTGATTGATGGATGGATGGATATCTTCTTCATGAGTATATTTAAAGGCTCAAATTTGATTGTTTTAGTAGTAAACCATCTTATTGTTACCCATATCATATTATACATGTAATTGTGTATATTTTGATGTTCTATTTGTAATTTCTGTTAGAATCCTCTTATATTGAGTACATATTATCATGGCGTGTAGAATAAATATAAATATATATATTGTGAACATAAAGTGAAGAGGGTAATGAAAACGACATGACTACACAACAAGTACAACCATCAGAAGAACAAAGGTATATACATGTATGACAGTCGTATAATGTGCTAATTTTATGATTATAGTTTTCTTTTGTCCTACTTTGTTTGGTAGTAAAATTTGTATCACCTTGGGTAGTGGAAATTCATGCTCATTTCGTGATGTGAAATGACTTTAAAGGTGTGTGAATGTTCTGTTTAAGCACTGTACATTATAATTGTGTATCAGCTACTATTTGAAATACATTAAATTACCAATTTGTCACATAAGAGTAATAGCTACAAAAGTTCCTCATTTTAGAAACACTTGAATTCTATAGGAAATTACTAATTCTTCTTAGCAATAGCTTTATTTAAGGTTATATTACCTCAAAGATCAAGAAAACCTGACAGTTTTCGAAATATTGGAGGTAATATAACATTAAAGAAAGCTCTAGCTAAAAAAAATAGTAATGAATATATAGGTAATTGAACAAATTCATCATTTATTTGCCCAATGCTTCATGTTCAACATTTAAAACACAGGCTTTCTTAAAGCCTAGGCCTAGAAAAAATGATTGTTCGGTTCCGGTAACATGATTTTGAAATATAAGTTAGTAAGGTAGGTAATTTTTTTTTTTTTTCATATTTTTTTACCGCAAAAAATAGGTTAGGTAGGGGCCACTTTTTTTTTTTTACTCCACATAGAAAACGAAAGTGACTGCACACACAATATGATGGTAAAATTAAACAAGAATGATGAATTACATATGATTTTTTTTATTGGATCGCTAAAATTAGTATATTATTTTATGTCTGAATCCATAGGTTCGAAGTTTTTATTAAAAAAACTCAATAAAAAGATTAGGTACGGGGGTGTTAAAATGGGTTAGCTAGGGTTACCGGAACCACAGGATCATTTTTTCTAGGCCCTAGGCTTATTTAAGCTTCTGGTGTGATGGACACAATTTGTAATGTACAGGGTCAATAGGGTAGTTGTTTGTGGTTTTCAAGTTTTATATGATATGGTATTTCATAAAGTAGTTTCCATTAATTGTAATTTTCTGTAACAGTGGTGTATTTTTTCTTTTACTATAATCATTCTGAGGATTCAGGAATGTACTAATATATAGGCATAATTGTATATTTCCTGCATATAATCAACTGTTTTATAAGTGATATGTATACATGTACAGCGGGAGACATTTTTTTATGTGAACTCACCCATAATATAGTACCAGGTAAAATGTATGAAATGAGCTGAATTGTTATTTTATGTAATCATATATTATGTATCATTTACCTTTTACAAAATATAAAGGGTGTCCACTCAGAGGGTATCCATCACGGTTGATTCTATCCAATATTTAACAATATGGATTGTATTTGCTATCCTTGCATTTAGTTGTTGTCATTAAGTTTTTTACATACATGTACTTACTGTTTTGTTTCTAAATCCACTTATGCAGGTCACTACAAAAAAGCCTGGAAGCAGATGTTAACAGTTTGGAATCTGGAAGTTCTTACCATGTGGATCCAAAGGTGACTCGAAATGAATTGAAGAAGGCACATCTTGAGGTAATAATATCAATTGTAATTTTGTAAATGACCCATGTCATTTTATACTATAAATTACCAGGTATATTATATAATTGTAATTTATTGCATGCTAGGACCTCCTAGGAAGATTGATAAGTAAATGCTAAAATGTATTACTTTCAACATGACATCTGTGATTGGCTTTTATTATTTACGTAGAGAAGATCATCAAATTGAACTAAATATTTGTATTTTGAAAACATATCAGCTTGTATAGCCAATGCCCTATTGGACCAACTACTTTCAACTACATATCGATTGATGCAATTGATTTCTTATGTGTTTTAAACATCCAATACAGAGATTTCTATTGCGACAATATAGCAAATCAATATTCTATATGACACCCAGGCAAATTCATGTACATATAGATAGACTAAGAATAAAACTTGTGATCTAATTGAAAATATAGTTTATTTATAAATATTGGTAGCAAATATTGAAGAAAACAATAAGGATGCTACAGTTTTCAAGGCTTAAAACTATAATGTGCTGGATTACATGTACACTGTACTTAAGATAAACCTCTAATCAAGTGAATGCGACAAGTAAAAGCGTATATTTAGCTACATGTATCCATAGAATCAATTTAATTGGAATTATCTAATTGAAATGCAAATACCATTTTAGATCAACATCCAAATGTATAAAAATATGTTTTATGATTTATTAGATTATTGCATTTAAGTTAATTTGCTTAATACAAATGCTGACTACATGCGTGTTGTAGTGAACTGGATACATATGATGCTTTCGACAAAGGTACAAATGTATATAATTAAGTACTAGATATGCTCCTTGTCTTTAAATTTCCATATACCCGTAGTAATATCCATCCTTTTTGTATTTCTTGCCAACCAAAATACAATGTTAGAATTCAAAACGATATCACAGCATATATCAAACAATGTCAAGTAGTAATTCTTAGAGGAACTCTTACTCATAGGAAAGGGAGAAATTGGCACAAACCTACGCCATGGAGTTAGCCGCCAGACGCCAGTATAGTTTGTCCAGCACCGATGTCAACAAACTTCTTGCGGACCACGCAAGAAGTGTTGAGGTTAGTTTTCTTTAGTTTGAGAATTAAATTTGTAAGATTCATTTCAGATGACATTCACGATTATGTTATATTATATGAAATTCATGTACAATTATATTGGACCCAGATAACTGTCTTAAGAATTCTCCTGACTCCACAAAATCACCTAACTGTTCTGACATAATTGTAACTCCATGCTAATGTATCTGCTTTTATTTACACAAACATATAATCATATACATTTCAATGTTTTAGGCACTCTGGGCTCGACAAAATACACAGCGCAAAACATTGGTTCAGCTACAAAGAGCTTTTTCAACTGAACATGAATCATTGCGAGGTGAAACAGCATCTGTCAGCCAATACTCACAGCCTTTTGCTGGACATGCAACAAATGAAATTAGTACATCATCAAGATCAAGCCATCGCCCAACAGTGTCAAGTGTGTCATCAAAAGGAACTGCAAATATCGCTAAATCCGTTGTCCCGATGACTAGTGAACTTAAAGAAAAGCATTATGAACATTCTGTGTACAGCTCATTGAATAACACAGTACAAGATGCATTGTCAAAGACAAAATCAAGTATCATGGCAAACATGGGAAAATGGGCCTGGGGAGAGACTCAAAAAGATTTGAAGACTGTTCCAGTTCTAAACACAACCATTGACAATAAGCATGAAATATCATGCACCAAACGTGATACACCCAGCATAAATCACCATTCATCAAATGGTGCATATGACAAACAGAATGTAAAAATCGAGCCAGTTAAACATAATGCATCTCAATTGAAATGTGACGTACCTTCTAGCAAAAGTGAAAGCTCTATGCTAAAAACTGCAACAGACAGTGGTGCTACTGATAATATTGTATTACAGAATTCAAGTGTGATTGATAGGGATTCCACTGGAAAAGCTATGGTGTCATTAAGTAATGCCATGTCAAAGACTGATGCCAAACAGAATTCCGACATAACAAATTCCAATGTGACAAATGAATCTACTTTACAATCAGTTGCTACCAAATCACTTACTAGTGAATGTTCCGAGTCTGCTAATGAATTAGTTTGTAAGCCCTTACAAAAAACAAAAATTATTTCATCACAAGAACATTTCACTAATGAACATGCAAACATCAAACAGGATGAGAGGCAAGAGCTGCATCTGGATGAACATGATTCCTATAGACATGACGAAAATGTCTCCAATGTGATGGACGATAGCTTGGAGGAGGATAACAGTGATGACGTATGTACTGACCATTAACAGCCTTAACAAATGTTCACCACGCACATTTTGTTGACTTAAAGCAGATATGTAATAAAACATATACACATGATGATCATGATTAACAATTAATTGGTATTATGCTTTAATGGGGTTGCTATGAGAAATGTCAGTGTATATAATAACAATATGCGCATAGGTAGAATACTAGTTGACAGTTCTTGACAATCTAATTAAATGATGTTTCTACACTAATTCATTTATTATAGCATGTCCATCATGTCAGTCGGAAACTGATCTGTTTGAATTTCCTTTTCATTTAACAGGATGATGTTGATTCTATAGATGATGATCCTGTTTATGCAGAAATACACAAGGTAAATTAAATCAAAAAATGTGTAGCCTTTTATGGCTTTATTGCAGTTGAAGATAAGGAAAAGTATTCGTAACTTTCTGTGTAGCTCATAGAATGGAAATGAATTATATTCAAAGAAATACAAAAAATGTACTTCGATATCTTCAATATTCAAAATAATTAACAAAATATGAAGAATTATGTATTTTAGCACATGAATTACTGGGATGCATATGTTGCTTCATATTAAGAAGTCATGTTTTCTTCTTGCTGTCACTATGGTTGTATAGTATTTCTAACATCAGCAGCTGAAAATAATCATAATCATGTATGTCAGGTGTGTCTGGTGATTGTTGTTAGCACCAAGTTATGTAATACCATTGAGCGAACAATCATGGTGGAAGCCATGAGCTCTATAACTCATCAGCATACATTTCCCCATGAGTAGGACAGTATGTGGTGTATTTTATGTATTATAATTATCAAATCAAACTTCTTAAAAATGATATTATGTTATTGGTATTATTACAATTTTTATGCAGGAGTTGATGGGCAAAGACAGCAAATTTGTGCAGGTGGTTCATCAGCAGGAAGATGTTACTGATGAGATGTACATGTCTCTCCTAAGACAGCACATTATAGACACAGATAATTTGAGGTAATTTTATCTTTACCAATAAAATGGTGAACTTTATATTATTTGGGTTAAATACAAAGACAGTACTATTTTTTATGGAGTGGTCATTAAAGAGGGGGGCGTGAAGAGATAGTTATCTCGACATTTTTTTTCGCGCCCCCATTGTCATTGATAGTTTTTCATGCCCCCCTGGCATGCTCACTACACACACAGAATTTGCAAGTGACTAATTTTTGACATTGTATCAAATTGTCTTTATTAAGTGTTAAACAATTGAAAGTAATAGATACATTTTCTATCATTAACAGGAGTTTTGATCTTGTGTGCCTACCAATCTCTATTTTTAATTTATGATCTCCAACCTGAATAGGTTGCATCACATTTTCATCACATTTCACACACTTAATTAAATACAGACAATTCACCATTCACGCTCAAGATTTGGAGCAAATCACCAATCACGCCTTTGTAATGATCACCAGGTTCCCATCACAATTCATTTTACAGGCAAATCACGCTAATTTAGGGCAAATTCACATTCTTCTATATGATTCAAATTCACTTTATTTGCAATTCTTCAGGCGGCTCTTCTCAAGTATACACATTTATGGGCAAATACTACTACTAGTAATGCATGATGTGGATGGAATCATATGATTCATCAGATGATCCATCTTTATCAGACCTATCAACATCTTGAGAACACTGACTTTCGTTTCAATCTTTCCATTCAAAATCATCAAAACACTTATCCCTCATTGCAGCTTTTGACTTTGCTCGTTCTCCTGCTCTTAATTCTGATGAAAACTTTAACTCTTCCATGTGTTTGATATATAGACTAGCAGCTTCTGGGGTAACTATATACTGTGAGCAAAAAATCAGCTATTGCTTGGTGTGTGACTTTGATGATATTTCACATCTTTTAAAGAGCTTTTAAAGATTGGCTCTTGGTGCATAGTCATCAACATTTCTCCCATCACATGGAGTATCAAACACATCTTCATAATGCCCCGCATTAGAGTTTGATGGGTAGGGATGCGGGATTCTCTGCATTTGAGGGCCAATCCACTGGTTGCAATTGCAAAACGAACACAATGGTCCTGATTCCGTACATCCGCCTTTAATGTACTCCATGTACAGCTCGCCAACACGATAATGTTGTTTAAAAAAATCATCAATACCCTTTACATAATAATATCCTGGTAGTGCTTTTTGTTTTTCTCCCTGCTGTGCCTGATACTGTTTCAAAATGTTTTTGTGTAAGAAAAAACCATCATCTGGTCTCTCTGTACATAAACATCTGATGAATTCATTGAATACAGGTGCTCCATCTATTCGTTCTTTAAGTTCATTTGTTACATACCATGCATTTTTTTCCATTCTCTCTGCTTGGTGAACTTCATAATCATGCAATGACATGTTTGCAATGTCTTCATCAGAAAGATTGTCAAATTTAGGGTATTTCTCCCATTCTAATGTTGCACCATCAACAATGCTGTCACCAATTGCACTATTTGTTCTTTCTGCTTCGTTATCACCACTACTGTTTCTACTATTATGTATGCGCAGAAATCCTTAAAAACAAAAGGATCTAGATATGAAGAAGTCCCTCTAAGAACTAAACCAGAAGATATTGCAAGATGTGAGAAAGTTATATGAGAGATTGAAGGTTTATGTCAATTGATAAATGAGTTAAAGTTGAGGATAAAGGGGAGAAAAGACGATCTACCGGTAGAAGGGGGAAAGATTTGGGAACAAAAGGAGCTCATAACCATCAAGAAATCATTGGAACTGATTGAGGAACACCAGCAGATAGCTGACGAGTATGCAAATAATCTTAAATATGTATTTAGTTAAATCAAACCACAGTTCATTGCAATGGATGTTAGAGTTGCAGAAAATAAAAGGATTAAGTTGAGACAGAAGGAATACAAGAGGCAAAAGAAGAGAAGACAGGAGAAGGCAGCCAAGAAGCAACGTACTGATGATGCTTAAGCGCTCAGTCACACCAACGGCCCTTTTAAGGGCCACCATTTTAACTGATATAAAGTTTTTAAATACATTTTGTTACTTTAATATGCACTGGATAAAGAATAAATCTTGCAGAATTGATAATGTTTTTATTTGTGTTCTAAAATGTGTTAAATAATAAATGCTAGTAAACTGCTATCAGCTATAGATACTAGTACAATTTATGATGTTTTTTCTCCCGAATTCGCGACAAAAGCGCGTGAATTATTAGAATTTTGCTATTGAAAAAAAAAAAAATGCGCCCCCTAGAGCCGATGATTTTTATGTAATTTTTCTTCGCCCCCTCTGTATTTTTATGACCACTCCCTAATGAAAATAAATTTTTTTGAACATAAATATAATAAAAATCTATAAATCTTATTTTAGAAAACAAAAGCTGCAAGAAGCATCAAAATTAAATGATCAGTTGCGGGAAAAACTAAAAGCACGCAAGTCAACTGAAAGCTCTGATGCTAGCGATGAGATAGATGATGATCTGGATGATATCATCGAAGAGGTGAAAAATTGTACTTTATACTAACATGCTTCTCATATTATATATGATGTACATGTATATTCCTAGTATGATATTAAACTTTCATTATTTCTTCTGCAGGCATCAAGTGAACTGGTTCAGGAATTCGCAGAAAAGCTATCTGCCCAGCGACAAGAACTGACCTCTGAAGAAGTCGAGATCCTGCTAGAAGATCACAGACGAGAGAAGATCAAGCTGGCACACCGCTTAAAGGTAGTTGTTGGTGTGCACCTCATTTTGATAGATATCATTAATATGTGCATGAAAATTGTTGAGGATTGAAACATGTTATGTAAATCCCAGTATAAATTTAGAAATACAATGAAGCAATTATATGTATGAATAATAAATACATTTGTTTTAATAGCGTTTGGAAGAAAAGCTACAGAATGACTGATTTACTTGTGTTATACAGCCTATATCATTAATCAGATAATATATTAGTGAATGGCGTTTTAGAAAGTATTCTGCATGCTTTCATTTGCTGTTTTTCTAAGTGATCAAATTCAATAAGTTTGAAGCTCAGGTGGATGATAATCAAAATTATGTCATATATGTATGCACTTCTACTTGGTCACATTCGCTATGCAATTGTTTGATATGCAGGCTGAGCAAGAGCGGCATGAAGAGCGAGCAAGGTTAATGTTGGAGAAAAGAAGGAAAAGACAATCCAATTCTAGCCAGGTAGGTTTCACTAACTTTGTACTTAAGAATCAAATATTAATGAAAATTTACAAAATTGTATATAATTCGTATCATCTTGATTTTCATATCAGCTTCTTTATCATAGAATCAATGATAAATTTTTTTGCCTGTTCAACACTGGTTGGCAATACATGTAGTTTCAAACTTTGCATGTTTATGCAAAAAAACAATCGATGAATGAATATTATTGTATCAATAGCCTGAAGAGTCATTTGCTGTGATTGCCGATGATGAACATCTTGAAGAAAATGATAATACAGAATTTGAGCATATCCTCAACTTGTACAAGCCTCAGCTGAGCTCCGACACAGCACAGGCAGATCTCTGGTGGGATAGTTGGGACACTTCCAAGGGTGCAATAAAATATACCGACAGCTTAGATGCTGAGCTGTCATTTTCCATTATAGATGAGCATGTTGAGGAATAATACAAGCTAGTTAATATTCAAGAATGCATTTCAAGAATTCCTAACTGATTTACTCTAAATTGAAGCATGATGACGATGCTAGTTATTGCTGCCAAATGAAAAAGTGTGTGTGAAAGATTTTAGCAAATATGTCTATGAAAATAATTGCATGTAGTATGCATAGGAATTTTATTATATACATGTATTACAATTTTTGAAGATAATGGAAACTGCATTTAAATTTGTACATGACTATTGGATGGAAGTTCATCCCATGCATTGAAAAAAATGAGAAAACTTACATAGACTGTGATAGGACCATTATGTTATTGTTTACAGACAGAGATAAAATGTAATTTGCAATGTGAAGATGTGCATATAACGTTAGTAGTGCATCTAGTATAATGAATGATCTCTTTATAGGGGTAGTCCTATATATAGGTTCCTCTGTAGTAATATATATTGATACAAATAAAATAAGTTTATATACATGCTGTATGTATATATAATTGAAACAAATGAAACAGTGACATATTAACCAAGATTATGCAGTGATCGCACCTTCATAAGTATGAGTCACATCATCAACCACGAGTGATTTTATTATTCTTCTGTAATATATAATTTTGTGTATAAGACATAACTTTGAAAATAGGATCACTTCTTTGAATTTGAGAACTCATAATATAAGAGATTTTGTGGAATGTTTTTATGAACATTGAAGCATAGCAACTGAAGCATAGCATATTGTATTGATATTTTGAAAGAATGTGATAAAATAAAAACGGAAGTACTATATACTAAAAGAAATTTGTGATTAAAGGCATGTTTTTCCTGGATTTTACAAATTAACGAGTAAATGGTAGGGTATCTTTTGAATCCAGTGTGAAATCCATATGACTAGACCTTTGATGGCATCTTGCTACCTGTCACTTGAGATTTGTGAGGTCAAAGTTAAAGAATGTAGTTATATTGATATATATGCATGTGTTTCCATTGCTTGCTATAGTCATTTTCACTTTGGGTCCAAAACTTATCATTACGTGAATATCAATAATTACGATCATCCTTTATGTATTGAAGGGAACGTACCTTATAACTGAGTGATTTATTTTTTTAATTGACTATATATGCCAAGAGCTGGTTGTGGTAGTAAGCATGTATCTTGCTTTCATGTAAAGACATACATGTCCTATGCCCAGCAACTGTGCCCATTCTCAACCCTTGCTACAAGTAGTATAGATAAGTGTACAGCAATTGTCTTAAGAGAGTTACAGGTGTATGCTTCATGCATGCAAATGTGGGCTGATGACCAATAGCTATACGAGCCCATCTTTCACAGAAGGGCGAGGAATTACAAATGTAACATTTCATGATTAAATGGATTTGCAGTTCAATGTGGTTCTTCATCCAATAATAATTTCCCACCACCAAAGCTCTGTTTACCCAATCTTATATGATAGGCTAAAAATACATTACCATTAGTATTTACATTCATTTATGAAATGCCCATGCTGATATTAAAAGGCTACCACACGTGAAGTCATATAGTAGGATCATACATGTACTTTGTATAACGAATAATTAATATCTTTTTCTTCATTTAAAAGAACTTCAATTAACTATCAGAGTATATGTTTGAAATATGTAATGATTTGAAAGTACATATCACGTTAAAAAACAACTTTCCTCTATTCATATCTGATATCATGTTCTAATTCTGTGCTACGTATGTGAGTGATTTGTGAGTCAATATATTATATTCATGATCAATACAATGTATGTAAACTTATCTAACAGTCATACATCAATATGAAATAATATTTGTTCATGTGCTATGAGAGGTAATAAAAACAAACAAATGTACTCCAATCATATTACTATTTGCCTACAATATATGTACATCAATATAACATAATAGCTACATAATTATACTTCTTTTGTATCACAGTGTTCCCTATATTCAGGACACTTACTGGTCTATAAATGCATGATTATGGAAGCTCTTAGATGCTAAAATAAATAAATAAATAAATTATATAAAATATCACATATTTGTCATAACTTTGTATATAGAAGGTTACTTTTTTCGCATAACTAAGTATATAGGTGCAGTCTGCTACATTTTTATTCATGTGTACACACCCCTAAAGCACTTACCAATGTACAATAATTTACAGAAATTTGATTATAAATTAAAATTTTGTAAATTTGAACCAAAATTTAAAATTAAAGTGTCATTTCTTCCATTTTGTCTCCCTAATCAAATGTGGAGAAAGTCTATCACTATAAACATACATACATGTAACCTTATAATTCATGCAAAAACTTATTGAACAATTTGAGTTTTATTTGGCACTGAAATAATTATTGTGGATAAATAATTTCACACTCAAATAATCTTCACAGTTTGAGTTTGATTAAAACTCAGTTCCTTGCAGAGTATATTTTTAATAATTCCATACTGTTGATTTACTTCAGTTTGAGTGCTTGCATTATCTGCTTACGTACATTTTCACCACGAGCTGAAGGTGGGATGTCTTCATTCACAACAGGCTGCTTCTCACCAATTACGGACTCCTCTAGAGGAGACTCTCCTTTCCTACAATTACACAATATTATAAAGCAAATTTTATATAACAAATTACAAAATTATTTGGTAGCAAGTCAATATATCAGACATATGACATTAGTGATAGAGGATAATTCTTCTTTCACCTTGTGGGTAAAAGTTGAGGAAAACAATACAAGTAACTATATTTCTATCTACAATCTAACGTAATCAACTAGTAACACTCAGATGTACACGTAACATTGAACCACATATTTTTATAGACGTGATAAAGAGATGGTGACCAGGACAAAATGGCTAAAAGTCATGCCTAGAGTACAAGCCTAACCAGAAGGGGTGTGAGCCTAACATTACATCAAAATTCATGACTTCACTGATCTAGTTTATGAAGTTACTTCTGACTTTTTAAGTCATATACATGTAGCATACTTGTTTATTTTATTGGACAATGAGAATACTTACATGATGGCAAAGTTATGTAGCATGCAGGTCGCAACAATCGCTGCCCTTGCAGCATCTGGCTTTAAGTCTAGACCCAAGCTTACCTATGAAAATGAGTGATATCCCAAATGTTAAAAGTACTGTTCGAAGTTTTTTTAAGTACTTTTTTATCAGCATATCCACAAATAAAGAATAACTGATAAACTACTTTTCAATATTATCCTAAATAACATCCAAATAGTTACGAAAATCTGGTGGACATGGTCTCAGTGGTATATTTTGATCATTCTTAATCTTGGACGTGCTTTGTGCATGGTGTAGCCTTCATCGGCAGTTCCAGGCTGAAGCACTGTCTAAATGCTGTTAATGTCCCAGCCATCTATAAGATGAAATCAATGCAGCGGCGAAATTGCCACACTGTGTGCTTCATGGACAACCTGAATGTAGCCACAGTCGCACCATTCTGTTATGATTACGTCTTACTGGGTCCTTCCACGCATTGATCACTGCTGCGGAGCACTGATTATCTCTTGCACGTGTTTGGCATGTCTTTATCACATCTACCGTCCATGGTTGTGCGTGGAATAAAATTTTGAACAGTTCCAAAATTGTAATCACGCCCAAGTCAGTTCTGATTCATCCCCATGTCTTCCCATATGTTTAAATCGACTGTAGTGCATCTCAAACATGTCAATATCGCTGACAATCACATCCACAGTATTGTCATGACTTTTTGGACATAATGTGGATGCAGAACATATGTGACGGCCTTTAAAAAGTAATCTGACTAGACAAGGATGAATACATCATAACATATTTCATTAACACCATGATGCTTACAATCATCATTCTCTTTTATACTAACCCCAGGAAGCGGCCTTTCCACAAGCTTATTGTCCGCTTCATTGTTAACATCGTCTTTTCATGGGCTTGATTGTAGGCTTCCTCTTGTGGTGTTTGTGCTGGAGGATTAGAATTAGGATAATGAATATATCAATCACCAAACCTGATTCAGCATGAGAATTGATACATGTATGTACTCTTTAGAATAATAAAATATTCACGTTAGAGGTGGTTACTTTAAAGAGGTGGTTCATTACAATTTTATGATATAATTTACATTATAGTAGATTATACTTACCTTTCTTAATTGGTGTCATGAGATATCGTAGACATGGGTAGTTACTATCACCCAGCAGTACACACTGGTAGTTGTCCGCAGCAACATCCAGGGTTTTGTTTAGCTGGAGATTCAACAAACCACAAAATTACACATTCTTCTATTCATACATTTTGTAAGACCAAATCATTAACTCATAAATCATCAGATAACAACACAAACTCAGATTTAATTATGATTATATGGGACATTTGTTTCAAACTGTTTATTGTGAAAATATAAGAAGTTTAAAATGGAAACAAATTATTATTAGGATTAGAGTTGTTAACCTTACCACAGATATCTGCATATTTTACAGTGAAAGGATATTGTTGCAATCTATTTTTTAATCTATACACAGGGAATTCCAAGAATATATATCTTGTTAAGCGCATTTCAAACAAACCTTTGTTTCTTTAAACATATTAGCATCTGTTATGGTCCCTTTGAAATGGGAAAATACATCGATGAACAGATTCTGTGCATTGCAAACAAGTTGTACATTTATGCTGGTGTATCCTGAAATAAAAAATGAAGTCATTAATAGAACAAATGTGTCTGTCATAGCCATCTCCGCAAACATTTGTGCATAGTACTCTGTATGAAACCATGAAATCTTACATGGTTATGCCTTCTCCCCTTTTCTTAAAACCTGGGCCTGTCAGTGTTCTGTTGTGTATTAGACCTAATTAGTTATAGGAGGGAGGTGACACAGGGGTCCTGAGTTCCATGTTCCACTATTTTTTGACCCCGATGTTGCATGTTCCACTATGACTTCCTCTGTTCCATGTTCCACTGTTCTATTTTTTACCTCTATGTTCCATATTCTACTAATTTTTTGACCCCATGTTCCATGTTCCACTATCCTGTGTCACCCCCCTCTTATAGGTACCTTGTTCCAATGTTTGTATGGTAATCAATCTCTCACTTACCAGCTGGATTGACATATTGGGTAGGGATTTCTACACTGTTTTCTTTAAACTTGAGCAGTTTTACATGATAGCCATCCACTATGCCAAAAACTCTAGGCATTTGTGCAATTGCTTTGAACTG
Organism: Streblospio benedicti; assembly: GCA_019095985.1. Classification (NCBI taxonomy): domain Eukaryota; kingdom Metazoa; phylum Annelida; class Polychaeta; order Spionida; family Spionidae; genus Streblospio; species Streblospio benedicti. The sequence goes on from CM032660.1 coordinate 39,173,029, forward strand.
GGTCATTGTTTGGTCCACGTCCTGTTTAGTGAGAGAGAAATTTATCCACCGAGTTTGTTTCTTCTCTAAGGCATAGGACACCTATAAGAAGAAATACTTATAATGCAAACATCTTTGAACTATGTGACTATCAAACATTTTTGTACAAGAAGCAGAGCAATGAACAATGGTGCATATTGTAATCAAACGTATTTAAATGGATCTAGAAATAATCTACAAAAATGGAGAAAATGTTTTAATATAATGACAATTTTAGCACACCTATCACAATCAAGTAAAAAATAACCAATAGCTATCAATGATAATCACTTAACGTCTTACTGACCTTTTCTGCATAATGCATCATTGTAGAGCCAGCTATTGACATAGAGTTGTCAAGTTTTGCTTCTGGGTTCCCAGTAGCATACACCCTCAATGCTGCTAGAACCTGGTTATGAATAGCAAGGGAATCTTTTTTTGCCAACATCTTTTTATCTGTTAAATCTTCCCGTAAGAAATCAATAACTTCATTGACAGTGTCCTTAGAAAGGCGAAAGCGGTCCACAAACTCCTCATCTGATAAAGTATTAATAAGATTCACCATTTCTTTCTGAGCCTTTTCATTTAACAATGTTCTCACTGTTGGGTCACTTTGTCTTTGCTGAATGAGTGTATCTAAACCAGGACCTAAGGAAAATGCAAAATGTAAGCAATAAAAAATTATACATTGTATGTATGGAAAATTCATTATTGCAAATATGGATTCCTTAATTTATTTCAATGCATATTTTTCATTTATTACATAATATTACATCCACATAAATTATATATATTACAATATAGCTTTGCAAATCATATGATTTATGCAAAATTCTATTGCATATTTAACAATCTACTACAACATTATCACAATAACACAAATCCCATACGATACATGTAGATGTAATACGTAAGATAATGGAATGAGCTTACCATCAGGTACCAAAGCTATAGCTCTTTCTGCTTCTGTTTCGTATCCCATGTTTATTTTCACATTGTCTCCCAGTAGCCTCAACATTATTACATAATTACTCACAGAGCGTATTGTAATCACATCCCCTTTACATCTCAGGACCAGTCCCCCAAAGAACTCTATCTGAGGAGCGTGAGTAAAACAAGTTGTCAAATGGACATATTCACCAGATTCAGTCTTCTTCGCAACATTTAATGTACTATCCACTTTATCAATGAACACAATATTTTGATAATCATCTGATAGACAGACAGTCAATCTCATTTTCCTACTTCGATTAGCATATGGAACAGTGGTGAATATTTTGCCTTCTTTCATATTGTATATATTCAATAATGAATCTATACCTATTTGTCCATCCTTAGAGATATCTTCAAGTGGGTTATCCAACACAAGTGGTTCACATGGCTGTCTATGTATGATATCCACAAAAACGTAGCACCAAGAAGATGAAATAGTTCCAAGAGGTTTATAAAAGATTACCACATTCTCCAATACATCATGTCCAGATGATGGTCGCGAACAGTGAATACCTCGAACAGACCATTTTTCGTTGATTGTTTTCAAAGCATTTATTTTGCACTCACAAGATGTGTAGACTGGGCCCTGAAATAGTTTTACCACAATATTTTGATCCACAGAAATCATTAAGCCTTCATTAAGTGTAAATGTGGCACACCCAAATCCTCCTGACATCTCGTGAGTTGCCATCAATCTACCGATTTCAAGTGAATAGACATTCAGGTACTCTCCAGTTGATTTGCTTTTGAGAGTGACAAGAAAATTATTAGAAATAGCTTGTATGCTCTCTTGATATACATTAAAACGAGTGAGCTTTTTCATTTTTGCATCTGGGGCTTCATAAACTGTTATTATGGATGGTACAGACATTATCTTTGTCCTGTTTTTGGCACTAGTTAATCTAAATTTCAGCTTGTTATTTTCATTCACAATACGATCAGACTGTATTAATTCTAGCACTTCACTTCGGTTCACACCAGTAGGAATGGGTATAATCTCATTCACACCAGTTCCATTAGAAGAGATGACAGTTCTAGTTACATTGTCACCTGACTGAGGCGTGTACTTGATTTCTTCCTGTTCTATGTCTATTACTTGAACTCTTGTATGCAATTGCACTACCTTTTGTCCATTTGGTGTGAATTTTGTATCCATGGCATATTTCTTCTTACTTCTTGCTGTTGCCAATCCATCTGTATCAAGTATATGTGCAGCACCTTCTACCTCTTCAATAATAGCACCATCAGGAGTTTGAGAAATAACAAATTCATTGTGTATTCTATCATTTGCAAGCTCTTCACGGGGTAGAAATGTCAAATCAGTGACACTTTTGGTGGCTTTCTTTTTACCCTTTTTGATTTTGGTACTGTTTTCTTCAGATTTTGTAATTGTCATTACTGCAATATCCTTTCCTGTCATAACTGCCACTTGATCACTGACCGTTGATACATGGAAGTCTTTGAAACCTTGTAAGATCTCATAGCTGTTAGTCTTTTCACCAGTTTCACATGAAAAGATGTCAATTGAGGTAGTGGTTGGCACTACTACATGCTTTGAATCAAAACTGAATTGAGGATATGGGAGATACCTTTCATTAATAGGTCCAATTTGTGCAACATATGTGCCTAATCGCCTTCCCTGAAAAATGCAGTACAAATATGCTATCCAAATTTCCAGATTCTGATAAATCCCCACAGCATATCCAAAGTCATCAGAAATTATAAACTGAACTCTCATCTCAGTTTTAAAACTTTGTGGAATTTCTTCTTTAGATTTCATTAGATTGGCAAGTTTGTCTCTTTCAGCATTTGGAATTGTAATTTTCACTTTAGATTTAATCAACATGCCATATTGTTTGTCTGGATTTAGTGACTTTTTGGTCAGATCATATACTCTTATTTCACCAAAGTCGGGCCCAGCTAACAACACGATTGATTTGTCCTTTGATATTGTAACACTGTTGACTGCTCCAACTTGGTCAAATTCACCACAATCACGCTTTGTGATAAATTCTCTAATAATAGTTTTATGACACATGTCAAGAACAAAATGTTGCTCATCCTGAGAGAGAACATTAGGTCTGTTTAGGTCAATCCTTTTGTCTTCATAGATATGCATCAAAGTATTCTTTGGCCCAAATTTTATGGCCATCCAATTCCCTGTCATCCATATGAGTGGATTAGAAAATTCTTCTTTATGTAAATACTCACTAATATGTCTAATGACTTGTCCATCTGCAAGTCTGATCACATCAACCATACCATTGCCAAAATACCGTTCTCTATTTAGTGCTGCATAAAACTTCCCTTTATGAAAAGCAATGATGTACTGCTCAGTTTTATCTAGCACCATTTGAATATAGATATCTGCCTTGCCAAGTCCTTTTCTTTCTTTAAGAATTGGTATCTCTCTAAGAACTTCTCCACTCTCTATGTCCCAAGAAGTAAGCCTATTTGTTATTCCATTTTCATCATGATCCAAAATGTACATAATCTTAAAATCTTTGCTGCAGACAATACAGCCCCCCTCCTGCCAACCTTCGGATGATCTATAGGATATATTCTGTTCTAAGCCTAAATCTGCAGTTTCAAATGATGTCAACATGGGTATAATTGGACAATAGATATTACTTGATGTGTCACATTGCTTTAAAAGATTTGTTATATAAGGTGATGTTCCTATGTATTTTGCAAGTCTGCCTGACAGTTCATATGATAATGAATCAGGAAACTTAGAAATATATGGTCGTATCAGTCTCAGATTTGCACCAAGAATTTTCAACTCTACATCTCGGCGTAATTGTTTGTCTGCTTTCATAAAGATTTCCATTTCATCTAAGATTGTTGATGCAGAAGATCCTTTTAATGTTGCATAAATCCACTCAAAATTGAAGAATATTTCTTGCTTTAATATCTCAAATTCTTTGCATTTCAGAAGATGAAATGGGAGTTCAAATAACTTTCGCTTGTTAATTCGTACTTCATGGACACGTTCTGCTTTTGCTTGAATAATATAAGGCTGCAAAGGCAGTTTTCGATCAGCTGAACTTTTGACATTAGCTAAGCCAAATCTCTTCCTTTGTGCCTCTGTATATTCGAATGGTTTTGCTTTGCCACCACCCCATTTTCCAAGAAAATAATCTACCATATTTGAATGAATAGCATTGGAAAATGAACTGTCTTTAAGATATCTCTCCTTAGTTGCTTCAATAAATTGTCGGTGATACCAAAAAATAACAATGATATCGTCAGCTGATCTTTCTACTATATAGCTACTTATCTCTGATCTTACTCTAGTCCATAGCAGAGGTGGAATGCGCCTCACTGGTGGCTTCCAGAAATTGTAGATTTTATTCAATAAAACATCATCCAAAGACAACAAATGTTCCAACTCCACTTCCGACAACCCATGTCTTGAAGCAGTTAGGTAAGATAACGAATGTTGTACCAGAGGTTGTCCAAACTTCTTTTCCATGGATTCATAAAGCTGATTAATGCAACCTTTTACAGTGACTTCAAGTACTTCTAGTGTAGGTGTGTCAAAAGATCGCCATTTTCTAATATGATCATAAGCAATTCGGGCATATAATGGTAAACTACATTTTTCTAGGGCTTGTTTCACAATCACAGTTTGTTGCTCAGTAATCGTTCTTTTCTTAAGATCTAACCACTTCATGATTACCTTTAAACCAAGTGCATCGCCAAGCTGCTGTACTTCTGCAAACACTCCACCCTTCTCTTCATATAACTCTTTCATTGAATCAAGAATGGGGTATCCTTCTGGTATTGTGGATACAATTATCTTAACATGGCGTGGAAGTTTTTCTGGCAACCATGTCATTTTATAAGCATTATATGCAGGCATAAGTTGGTCTATGCTGTCAATAATTAAAACTATAGACTGCTTTGTTGACACAAGAGTCATCAAGTCTAATAGACTTTTTATCAAGTCTTTGAATTTATCTGGTGTTTCCCACTGCTTTCCACAAAGTATGCTGAGATGGCCACACAAATTATCAAGTAATTGATACAGATTCGAAGTTTGTGGAGTTGTACCTAGAAATCTTGCCACTGCCACAAATGGCTTATTTCGTTTACCCAGCCACTGTTTATCACAACAATTCTCCAATATTTTGGCCATGACTGATGTCTTACCACAGCCAGATTTACCATAGATGGTCATGGGAACATTGCAGTCCCCCATCAGGTAATCTTTTGCTTGAGCAATAATATCGTCTCGTCCTTCAAATACTTCACATCTGCTTTGAGCCAAATGGAAGTGTTGCAATATTTCTGATGCTACCTCTGTGTACAAGTTGCTTTGTTTAGTTCCTCCTGCATCAATCATGCGACTAATACGTGTGAAGAATTCACCACAAATCCCATCTAAGTATTCCTTATGTTTCTCAATATTTTGCTGGTCTTCAAGCATAGCTGCATGTGCTTCTTTAGCTATGTCGATATCAGGAATATTCTCCAAAGAGATCTTTGCTCCACTTGCTGACCACTCAATTTCTAACTATAAACAAATGATGATTATCATAAATATGACTCAAATTATCTTATACAGATTAATATCTATATTTACATAGATATATATATATGTATGTTCTGATAATATATTACAATTTTCATGACATATGCCAAGCTACTTCTGGTCTTGGCCAACTCATAAAGCATTAATCTCTACAGTTCAATAACAATAAATCCCTTGTAGATGAATGAAAGTGTACCTGGGTAAGATTGCCTTCATCAACCCTAACTGGCACTTTGTTCTCTCTTAGTGTTCCAAGCAGCTGCTGAGCCTCACTGTCAACCACATTCTGCTTGGCCAAATCAATGAACTTGGGAGCCTTGAAAGAACATAAATGGTGTTTAGCTTTCAGATATTATGTTTATCCATTAGTAACTATACACTAGCAGATCCAGGGTTTCAAAAAGGGGGGAGCCGTACTTAAACGGTATCGTATGCACGATTGATAGCGAACATGCCAAACACCCTATGAAAATAAGGTATTTTGGTGAGAAAGGGGGGTGGGGGCACGGCCCCTGTGCCCACTCTGGGATCTGCCTATGCTATATAATCTATGATTTATCATATGTACAGTTTAACTTTTTCTTTTCACTTTTGTGTGTTGCGTATTATTAGTGGTATATAGAGAAAGGAATATTAAAAGATAAAACACATATATATAAATAAGATATCAAATTCACATATTTTTACTTTTGGGTCCATAAGATGTTCATCAATGTCAGGAATTTTTCTCATAATACACAAGCACGTTTCTTTGAGATGATCAGCTGTGTTTTTCAAAATCCCATGAGTTATTTCATTTTCAGTAACTAATAATATAAAAGACAAAATTGTTATGATTCACATTAAAACTTTAGAGATAATACATATTAATAAGTTTAAAAATAAGTATTAAAAGTTCTAATGTAAAACATTGCTGTAACTCCTCACAACAATAATGGAAATGTAGAATATACATGTGTAGAAGGTACCAAATGTATTGTACTGTATAAATATTAATAATTTGGAATATAGAAGAGATTATTGTTTCAAAATTTGAATTTGACTGGTAAATAAAAAATAAAATTAGTCTTATTTTAATAATTTAGGAAAAATAGAAACATAATATAAGTGACTGGTTATCATACAACAGACCCATATTATCAAAAGGCATCGAGATGCTTGTTGCAAGGTACCGTACGTGAGGAATAATTACAGCATTCCCATTGTCTATCATGTTGAGAGGTAATTAAAAGTTACCAATAACTCATACTTCTTCCTATATCATATTTACACTTGTAAATAACAGAATAAGGTCTTATATAATGGCCGTTGCAATGTGAAATAATGTATACCGGACATAAAGAATATGTGCCGCTGTTCATCTGTTATCTTTCCGCTTTCATGAGCTTTCTTTGCAGTGTTCCTCAGAGTTTGTGTAATGCTCGTGTTAACGGTTTCCCATTTTTTCCATGCTTCCTGTTGCTTGATTTTATCCTGTACAGAGACAGATTAGAAAAATCACCTGGATTTGTTTTAAAGTATTTGCTGAATATCATAGCAGAAGTAACTGATGAGATTTTATAAAAGTGCCAGTCATCCTGTATGTTTTCTACTATTTTATAACGTTTGTATTAGTTTTTCATAGCCACTTACTTCACAGTGTACATCAGGTAATTTGGTGGATACGGGTTGCAAGACGTACACAATTGGCAGTGCATTGCCATCACGAAGATACCATTCATTAACAAGATCCCAATCGCACTCAGTCATGGAGATACTAGTACCCACTTCTTGCAGGTTTGTGAATAGGTGCTCTTCTATGTCTGAGGGTATAGGACGGAAACCATATTTGTTCCCAAGTATGGCCTAAGAAAATAATAATTGTGTTAGCAGATATCTCAAAATTAAGAATACAATCTGCAAGTTAATTACCTGTTGTGTGAATTCGCCTACATCTTTATCATATTTTCACTATCATTGATTAAGCAACATACCACAGCCAAATCAGTAGCTGCATATTTCTACTTAAAATATGAAAGGCATTTGCATGTTATGTAAAATCTATTATCAGAAATTGTTGCTGATATGCTTACGCAACATATAATATGCAAAGTTCACATTCACATGACTTACAACAAAACAGGGCCCCACAGACACATCCTGGCATTTCTGGATTTCCTGGATACATAGATCAGTGGTAGAGTGGTTATCTGATGCTTGTTCGGGAACACCCCATCTCATGTCTACTACCTATTTTAATGTAGAGAATGGAAATGCCAATATGAATTGAGCATCACATTAGTACCAGGTACAACAGGTATAAAACATAAAGTCTAGTTCATATATCCTATATTGGAATTCTAACCATCATATTCAAACAGGCATACGTGAAACATATTTGGTAAAAGTTTTATTCGTTCCAGATCTATTTTTGTGACCAATACATGTAACACCCCAGTTAGCCTGGGCGCGGCGTGGACTCTGCACGACCATTTGTAGTAAAAATATCGGCTAAGTCCGAAAAAACAGAGAAAATATCCCTAATTTAACCCTTTCCTTGTGGGTCCGCCCCGCGGCGTCCTTCGGCGTTTCACGGTGCCTTGCGTTGTCAACATGGCGCCGTTTTGCACTCCGCGTCCACCTCCGCGTGCAGGTCAAGCTCTGCGAGACACCACTTCTTCGGAGAAATTATTTTTCACGCCCCATCCACCACCGTCCACCACTGTGCGTCTATTGATCGGTATTGATTAAATTTTCTTTGATCTTTGCAATATACAGACCAGGTTGGTCAACACCGTGTGATTCCGAGAAACACCGTTATCGTGAGGCGCCGTGACATCGCCCAACCCCTTCACGGAGCTGTCTTAAAATACGGGTGGCGGGGGGCCAGACGCGGTGTTTCATGGTCAGCCCGCGTCATGTCATTTTTCACTGCCACAGCTTGAGATTTGATGAGGCCCTACATTTTTACAAATATCCCTCTAAAGCTGCGAGAGAACGCAACCACGCCGCGGCCAGGCTCACTGGGGAGTAAGGGCTTCAGCTTATTATTATATATCCAATTATTTAGCAAATGTTTAGCATACCACACTTTAATTTCACACACACTAAGTCCCTATTACTTTTCTTGATAGCCATTTCATATAAAGCGTTATTACAATGTACATGTACATGTGTTACGTTACCTGAAATTCAAGCCCATGCTTTTCCCTGCAAAACTCAGCAAGTTTTGGATATACATGCTGCATTAAGGCATTTCTCTCCTCTTTGGTATCTACAAGAATATGGGTGCATGTTCATCGCAATGACATTTTAAAAAACACCTTGGTCTTTTTTATATGTTATGTTTTATATATATTTCAGACATTATATTTAAGCTTATAATCTTCATACTTTCACAGAAAAAGTCTTCAACGCTATTGTAAATAGTTCAAGTACATGTAGATCCAGATATATTTTCACTTGATAGAATCATAAACGATTTTTAAAATAAGTCGACTTCATACAATGTATGTATGACAGGAGATGTTATACATACAAATATTTTAACTTTTGTCACTGTAACGTAACGCAAAGTAATGGTATGAAAGCTATTTTTGACTTTGCTTTACACTGTACATACATATACATGTACATTTTAACTTTTATACGTTCCTAAATATTATGTATCACTTTATAATCAATGTGTTTACATACCGTAATATTACCTTTACTGATTGAAAATATGTAATTTTTAATGCGTACTAGTATGATGATCAATACATTATCCATTCACAATGTACATACAATAGCAATAAATGCAAGGTTTATTCAAACAACAATGCAATTAATGCATTCTAATATAATTTAATATTTTGGCAACTATCATTTTGCCTTTTTCAAGACATGACAAACATGATTATGCTGTCTGATTTACTCATGAAAGAGTTTGAGGTTAGTGCTTTAAAGGTCAACCCCTCACCCTATAAAACACTGAGGTGGATGTTGGTGATACAGTTGTTATTATCAAGAAAATCTGAAAAAGAACTATCTAAACATATAAATAATCAGCATGATAGCATAGAAAGAGAAATCATTAGAAGAAAAACTACAACACTACAGTCAACAAATAAACAGCATCAAAAGCCAGCCTTCAATAAACACCAAGAATAAACATAACGCAGGGTATCAATTTCCAACAGTACAGAATCAAAATTGTAGCTGTAAAATCAAGAGATATGTATTGTAAAATTACACAAGCCATCTAAATTCACCTCAAACAGGCCTTGCTCAACAGAACCGATGGTCATGAGCTACCAAATGTTTCCTGCCAGTTGTTGCGGAAAAAGTCTGGAAGTACCAAACACTTGGTGAAGCCAATGTCAAGTCAGACAGCACAGGGTCTCCTTTATATATTGTCATGTCTTGAGAAAGGCAAACTGGTAGTTTTCTGAGATATTGAATCTGTTTTTGTTTGAATGAACCTTGTATCTATTCTGAATGATTATGTTTGTGTACCTGAAAATGTAGAACTGACAAAGATTCTGACAGTTTTCTTGGCTAATGGCGGTAGTTCATAATATGGACAACATCCAAGATAAACATTTTTCATGACAGGATCCATCTTGGTTTGCGATGGCTTCTCATCATGGTCCTCTGAAATGGATTTTTCTCCAGAATATTCATCTTCTCTGGATTTCAATGCTACACTATTTTGTTCAACATGTGCTTCCTTTGCAACATTATGCGAGTTTCCAATTTCCTCTAAAGTTTTTGTTTCCGCATCTGTTTGCTTGATTTTTGGTAGTGCGTTTTTTCTCTTAAAAGATTCAGGATGAGAATTTATTTCAGATAATCTAATAGACGTATCCAATTCAGATTGTTTTGCTATAGCATTTAATGGTATGGACGGTGACAGTTTGCCTGGACTGTCACTCAACTTTTCAGCTTTAGAGGAACTTTGTACTTGCAACATCGATTGGTTCATCATTGGTTTATAGTTTAATTCTGGTATCACGTTATTTATAGGTGAGTTAAATTTTTCTGCAGGGCTATAGAATTTTTCAGGTGATGATTCAAATTTCATAGCTGGACTGTAAAATTGTTCTGATGGTGGATTGAATTTTTCCACTGGGCTATACAATTTGTCAATTGAAGGCATAAGATTTTTTCCTTTAATACTTTCATTTTTCATTGATTGACTGTAAGATGAAGATATTAGAGGTTCATAAGTGAGCTTCGAATGTTGAGTGGAATTGGTTGGTGGTACTTGTAAAGGTCTTTGCTTTTCTTCTTCTTTTTCTGATAATTGCTGATTTTGCAAATTAAGACTTGCTAAGTTATTTGAGTTTGCCTGGTTTTCAATTGCTCTTGCATTACCCACGATTATAGCCTCGTCAATATTTGTATCTGTCTGCTGACTGACCAAGAGCCTACTTGATATTACCTGATCCTCCTTGAGTGCTAATGCTACAGGTGATGCATTTATTTCTCGAGATGGTTCTTCATTTTCTTTTGAAATGACAGTTTCCTTTTTGGAAAATGATTCGTCATTAGAAAGTGAATCCTCAAGAGAAGTAGATTGTGCTGACAAGTAATTGTTTGGAGTTCCCTTTACTTTTGGTTCTTGTAAGTCATCCTGGTTTTCTTTTGGTTCTGAAATGTTTGTAAGATTAACCGTATTGTCTTTTGATTCATTATGGATGGTACCATTATTTTTCTCTTCAGTCAAAATGGCAGGTTTATCAGCTTCTGTTTCACTGGTTACCTTAACAGGACCATCATTTATATTGTTTTGTACTTTGTCATTTCCTCCAGCATCATGTTCGTTAGAGATAACTGAAGTAATAGTCGAAATTCCATTAATATCTGCCATCACCAGCCGTTGCAAATGATCTAAACATAAACACAAAACGTATATTTAGATTTTGAAAACAATTAGATAACATTTTATTCAGAACAATCACAAAAATGTGAATAGATATAGTTCATGCTAACAACCATGCACTGTAATACAGGTGAAAAGAAAACAAAGGTTGATATTTTGACAATACAGCATTCACTACCTGTGACTACCATGCTGGCGTCCCAAACACAAATTCACTAACATCATCAAGTTCTATGCACAATAACATTGCAACATGGGAGGCAATGCACTTGCTACTTGAGCTTTTTCAGCCTGATTGGGCAGACTTGAAGAAGAATCAAACCAATTAGTCATCTCTGTCACACTATTTGTATATATCCTATATCCAGTGCTACAATAAATGCCCATGGGTTATATGATCCCTTTTAGCTGGAAAATATTTGTGCATAGACTCACATTGCAAGCAAAATTATTAACCGTTATTCTTACTTGACCAAGTAAGGATGTATCTTTTGTATTAGTACTATACCATAACCTGAAATACCCTGATGTTTTAATTGGCTGATGAGGCCCTGAAAATGCTCCCCGAAAAATGGACTCCTTGAAAGAGGAGTTGTTTTAAATGATGTGTGACTTGAATGATAGCCCAAAATAGATTAGGAAACCAGTCAGTCGCCCATGCGTATAGCCTATCCACAGTGGGTTCCCGGTTGGCTACAGAGCCGACGTCAGCTCCCTAGCCACTACTTTTTTTTCACTCAAACAATGTACTATGCCATGATGAGATGTAGTACAATGTCGTCTACAAGGAAGGAACTGACCAACTGTCAGTAGGCCTACCCTATAACTTGATAAAGTATTCAATTGTTGATATTTACATCCATACACAATTAACATTATAATAATGTTTGATTGAAATAAAATCACCGTTCTGACATTACAATCAGCCATCGTGACAATTTAATTACCTAATCATGTTATTCCAATATCTCCAATGTTAAGACAATACAGGCTGTTAATACAAACCAAAACATACGGCAGGTATTGCACCACGATGTTGATCCAAGTTTACTCGATTCATAGCAACCTAATCAATATCTGGATCCTCGTATACATGAATATGAAGTATCCCGTGTGTGTTTAACCTTTTGTCGCTGGCGCATACATGCACGTGCACCTATATTGTTGGTGGGAAGCATTAGCAAAATGTTCCGGTTTTCTTAGCTAATTATCACGGGTTGGGGTGGGGGTGTATTAGTGGTTAGCTAAGAAAAAACTATGAAATAGAATGAAATGATTTGGTAGAACGGTGTCTCTTTTTACTTTCTTATTTTTATTTCTTTTTTCTTTTTTGAGGGGGGGGGGTGAGGGTCTTAGCATAAGCACAGCGTGAGCACAATGAGGCAGGTAAGTGATTTTACAGTCCACGCTGGGGTCAATACGGAAATGTAGCAGCATATAACTGTTCCCAGTATGAGCACTGTTTAGCATAATACTGAAGCCCCTTTCCTAATAGCGTCGCGATCAGTGCACGACCACTTGCCGACCACGATCGTTAAATCCCACGATCATTGTGCAAAGATACAAGGTCGTGCATGTGCCATGTAGCACATATCAGGAAGTGTACTGGTTTCCCGTCCCACTTTGCGATCTACAGAGTGTTGTTCAACTATCGCACGTCCTTCTGCGTCTATTGTACGATTCACATTTCAACACGAAGGTTGAAACATACACGACACACGGCGAGCTGTTTTAACATTTTTTTTGTTCTTATCAGGCTACTTCTTGTATCGTGTCACGCCAACACTGCAAAAAGGTGAGCCATGGTGTGGTAGTAGATTGTATGCTTAAACCGGCTTTACACATTTGCGAATTCCACCTACGTAGCTGCACTGGCGAACTGGCAAATTCGTCGGGAAATTTTGAATATGTCATTTTTTTGACGAATATACAGTTCGGTCAAAGTTTGCTACAAATAGTTATGCTGCGTCTGGAGATCGCAAAACTTTCCCAATTATAAATAACACTTCTGATGGCTCGGCAACTCATCGCACCATGCATTTTTACTACGTTCAATGCCGCCATAATGCGCTCAAGTTGACCACTTGACACAATATGTGTGCGTATGCGATGTACGGATTCGCCCACGATCGCTTTAAACCCGCTTTACACTTGAGCGATCATGGGCGAACCCGTGCAACACATCTGCACGTATTATGTCACGTCGTCAACTTGAGCGTATTGTGGCGGCATTGAACTTATTATAAATGCATGGTGCGACAAGTTGTTAAGGCACATGAAGTGTTACTTATATGTGCGAATGTTCTGCGATCCGTAGACGCAGCATAACTAATTGAATCAAACTTTAACCAAACTGAATGTTCGTTCAAAATTTTTGAACATGTTCAAAATTTCCTGACGAATTTGTCAGTTCGCCAGTGCACGTAGAGCTACGTAGGTGGAATTCGCTATAGTGTAAAGCGGGTTTTAAGGGAGGGGGTGGGGGGAGTAAATGAATAGAGCCTAATGTGATGGGAATATAAACAGATTGTTTAGTGTTTTTTAGTATTGACAGTCGAAGATGAAATGGCGCCCATGTGTTGTTATATAATTGTTAGCTTTGAATTTAGTCATTTTGAAATTAAGTCTTTTTTTAGCAAACTTTAAAAACATTATATTTGTTGACCATGAAGAGCAGATTTACTTAGCCTGTTTCATTTCTGCAGCATATTATAATTAATCAGCTTAATGAAAATGTCTTCAAATGTAATTATGCTGTCTATTCGATAACTAATGTGTCATTAGAACTCATCATTTGCTCTCCCCCAGCATAAACTACAAATAGGACCGGTGCATGTGACAATCTGCCATATCACTGTACGCCCAGTTGTCTATCACGCTTCAGTCGTCCCACAATTATCTGGTTTTTTGTTAGAACATGCTTCATTTATATCGAAATTCCCATTTGCATAATGTTGTTGCCCTAGCGGTTCCGTGCGCGTGTGACGTCATTAGTTGGGACAAATTAAGGTATAAAATGCGCATTCTTCGCAAGTTTTCTGCGAAAGAGTCAAGTGCTGTTGGACTATTTTAGCGTCTCCTGAAAGGTATGCAAGTCGTTGCTATTTCCTTGTGTTTCATTTCAGACATGATAAAGAAATATGCTAGTTCTGTGTTCTGGTGGGCAATGGATGTCGGATATTCTGACCCATGTGCGTATCCTGACAGTTCTGTGTATTTAGGCTACACCAAGTGTGTCCCAATGTGCATATATCAGGACATGAATAGACAAAACGGGTGAGTTTGTAATATGAATTATGTTATCAGGTGAGTTCTTGTGGCGTATCACGGCAAGCCCGAAGGGCGAGCCTGATGCGCCACAAGAACGAATCCTAATAACATAATTCATGTTACACAACGAACCAGGTTTTGTATTTATCATTCTTTTCTAAACAATTACAGCACTGTTTTAAACAAATGTAAAAAAGTAGTCCGACTGAGTACAAGCATGATAACCATCGTATCACCCCTCTTCGAAAAGCGTGATAACCCTCTCCGGGTTATCGGATACTTCTGGATCATGATAACCAATGAAATTACATGAAAAAGAATGGTAATCCTTAAAATTATATTTAGTGCACATGCACAACATTTCTTTTCTCATATAAAGCGAACAGGATGATCATTAGACCCCAAAGTGTTAAGTCCCAGTCTGACTGTTACAAATGTTTCTCTCTGATGTATGACAGCGCGATAGCTGGTGAGTATTACCGTCAATACCAGGAGGAAAATAGGTTTTTCCCATTTCAAAACCACCAGTGTACGTAGGATCTTAAAAATACGTTTGTCACCCACACCTAATTCGGCTTCCATACTCGGGACTGTCTGACCATAGCTTAGTGATCTGTAATTGAAGACAATATGTGTATGTCCCGGTAAATGTCTATTTTTAGGTAACTAGAATCATTAATATGTGGATTTCCCTGTACTAAATGAATGAAGAAAGATTTTAATGTTATGAATATTAGAATACATATGTAATGGTAGGCCTACTTTAATTACTACGACCGTGTGTGTGTGTGTGTGTGTGTGTGTGTGTGTGTGTGTGTGTGTGTGTGTGTGTGTGTGTGTGTGTGTGTGTGTGTGTGTGTGTGTGTGTGTGTGTGTGTGTGTGTGTGTGTGTGTGTGTGTGTGTGTGTGTGTGTGTGTGTGTGTGTGTGTGTGTGTGTGTTTTGTTGTTGTTTTGTTGTTTGTTTGTTTGTTTGTTTTGTTTGTTTTTTTTTTTGGGGGGGGTGGAGGGTTACGTTTTTTCTGGTATGAGATGAATTCTGGACCATGATGTACTTTCCTTTTGTATGCAGAAATACAACATGAGCCAGGAATAACATATAAATCTCCGCCAACGTGCAATATACTGCAAAATAAGCTTCGTTGTTCACGCTGGACACTTAAATGTAGTTTCCTATCTTCCGCCAACAAAAGTGCTGGCTACACTGTTGGGAAAGCGGAAATAAGCCTAATAAGTACACCCTTATATATTGCATGTTTGTTTTAGAATTCGCTCTACAAGGTTTAAACCGCGAAATTATCATTTATTATGTGACACCAGACAACAGACTCAAATTAACAAGTACGACTACAGCCACAACAGATTGTGTTTAAGAAAAGCCAATGTCTAAACCCAAACACCTGTGCATTTTTGCCTTTTAGAGTCACCTTATAGGGATGATACATGTACATTTTGTCTCGCTCCGCAAAAGTGGAACATAGTTCTCTTCTTTATTGACCCCCCCCCCCAAAAAGTGGAAATATCAGGTGTGTAACCCTGCTCCCCCCCCCACACCCGTCACCCCCCCCCCCACCCCCAAAAAATTTGTACATCATCTGTGCATCGTCGGTCTACGGGAATCTCTTGTACACTGCACATATATTCAGTGTTTTGATATCTACCCGTGGGTTAGGTATTAGCTTTTTTAAAGACCATTCGGATGGCTAGACTAGCTTGCGTCAAAAGCAAAAGCAATAGGCTACTCGGTTTGTCTTGTACTTGGCAATGCAAGACCGCACGTTTGACGTTTAACATCGTGCCTGAACATTTCAGCAGTGGGGTTTGTGATTGGTCGGATTTTGTGAGTAACTTCCACGAATATTACGGTGGTTGAATCACGGCTATGTACGGTGAGATATGACGATGGAGAGTTGAAGGGCTCCTCATTTGGTTTGAAAACATGAACAGCACTTTATTTAAACATAAACCAGCAGAATGGAGTGCATGGTTCGATTGAACTTTTCGAAATTTACCCAATCCTGTCAATCATAAAAATAAGTGCTCATCATGTTAGCGTTGCTATCTGCTATGCATATCATGGTGCTCGATTTGAAAATCATATTGTATATGGGGGAGAAAGTTGAAAATATGTAATGACGCTTGCATTTATGCGAACAGCCCTGGTACGGAAAATTAAGTACCATAGTATTGAACGTAAATTAATACATTTCATACAATAAACACGTAGACTATAATCCAGACTATAATCCAATTTTCTCATTCTATCAAGACTCCTACGCCTGGGCTCCTACGCGTCTCTGTCAAAGTCTAGAGACCAAACCGGCATTCATTTGCGTGGACACAAGATGACATATAAATGAGTGAATATCATCGCAACCGAAAGCGAGCACAACAACGATCGTATGTTTGGTATAGACGTTCAATGATTCTATTTTTCTTATAGCTGGTATAATTAATGTAATAGAAGAAAGAAAAAGAAAATATATTAGGCTAGTGCTATCGTCAAACAATTTTTGTATAAAGAAATAGTAAAAGAAGAGAGAACTTTAGGAACAGGTTGTGTACAGTAACGTAATGCATCATAAGTAGATCACAGTAAAGTTAACAATTTATATGAATTAACCTATATTGACCATAAATCAATCTTAAAATGGAATGTAGGTAACATACGGATATTAGAAAATCACAAACGTGTATATTTAAGGTCGAAGTTCTAGCTTTATAGCAATCTACTCAACGAACAGGCTCGAGATATACATAAGCGTACTTGTAAGTAAATCTGTTTCATTATTGTACATTTTGATACTCTATATACGGTTAATTATTGTACCCTGTGACTCGTGTAAGCATAATGGTTTGCATTAATTCTAATTTTTTAAAAAATCCTTTATATCGGAGGTAGTACAGTGATTACCTGAGTCAACACATTTATGATAAAGGAGCAGACCATATAGTGACTAAATTGTTTGACAAGTTTTTAAAAAATGGCAATATGGGGGTAGGATCTAATATTACGTGGGGGGAGGTAAAATGGAAAGCGAGTTCAGTATTAATTGGGTGACCACGTCTGAGTAATTGAGAGGCTATAGGTACCCACATGCATGGGAAGATAGGAAAATGATTACTCCCATAAAATAAATGGCCCAGAATTGAGAAGAAAAGAGTGATTTGCGTAGTCACAATTTTACGACCCTACCTTAGAAGCCACTTGATAAAGAGCTACGCCCCCCCCTCCTCCCACCACCCTCTTCAACAATGCAAATCTGAGTAACCCCAATAGCTCCTGATACGTCCACTCGTCGGTTCGGTACAATACACCCACCCGAGGTCCAGTATTCATGAGAAGTGGATCGGGCCAGGATGGTCATAGAAAGGCCAGTGTGGTGTCATTTTAAAGCTCTTGGGGTGCCATAGCCAGATCCAGGGGGCGCAGGGGGCGCCCCCCCTTCCCTCTAGACTACTTCATTTTCGTAGGGTTTTTGATGAAATCCTTAAGTGCGCCCCCCCCCCTTCCAAAAACCTGGATCTGCCTATGGGTGCTCCATGTGTCTGTGATGTGGGGGGCTTGAGAGCCGCCGTTAGCCGTTGAACACACCATGTACCCGATATAATTTATACATGTATTACGGCGTTTACATTATATACGGCAGTAATTCCTTTTTCGAGACTTTGGTTATAATGTACGTTAACGTAAATCCTCAATACCCATACTTAATGGACATGTTTCATACAGTCTTCGAATACTAGATTCATGGCAGATAAAACATTACGGGCTATAATACTCCATGCATGTTACACGAATGTCAATGTTTACCCATTGAAAGCTAACAGTAGTCCTCAGTGGTTAGAGCGTACGACTTGAAAACAGGAGTTGTTTGCGTCGTAAGTTCGCGGCCCGGTCATGGCAGACACAGTGTCACCAAAACCGTTACGTCGTACGTCTGCCACTGAGTTGCTGACTTCCACCGAGCGCGTCGCCACCGTACAGTGTTACTAGACGGTAGCGACGCCAAGCGGAGGTACGGAAGCCTCGTTAAAAGGCGTGTCCCGTGTAGAGGAGAGCCACACCTCTGCACGTAAAAGAACTCGCCTAGTTTGAAAACTATAGTTAGCGTGATCCCTCCATTACCCTTGGCTCAGTTGGTTACCTAACCTGCCAAACAAACAAGGACCACATTGGAAATAAGCATTACATATATATGTACGCTTTCAAGTGCTATCCTAGGAACATTAGTTCCCGAAGAATATCAAATCAAATCAAATCAAATCAAAACCTCTGTGAGGGTGGAGTGCATTCCCTTTCTCGTGTAACTACACATTTAATGTGTAAAACAGATACATTTCGATGACTACTGTGTTTTTATTTCTTGTTCGATATGAGTTAATATCTGATGCACTAGCAGGCAGTGAATGCTAAACTGCCACAGAGATTTTCAAGAAAAGGATGGGTTTGACCCGTGTCCTCACACCCGCCCAACAGATGCGCAATTGCCACCACAATTGAAATTGACAATTGCTCACGCTAAACCAGGTCCTTATCACCGTAATCTCATAACGGGGTGTTTAGAGTTCATCCCCCAAACAACATTCTGTTAACGTTGCGTGAAAGGTGTATTTGACATTGCCATTGGCGTGTTGTTAATTAAAGGCCTCAGACGATCGTAGCCCATGAGACTCAGGCATGACTCCAACTCTTTGGTACCAAACAGTGGTGCCAACGCACATCATTGAACGGGAGCTATTGCTTTATAGAATTTGTATGAAAATAAATGCTTGTGTGTGTTTTTTGCCACCTATTTCGTTGTTCCTCACTACGTAGTCACTATTATCATATTTCTCTAGGTTTTGTGGTGTTCACGTACATTTCACATGGAAGCGTTCCACGGCGTCCGCGGCTTATGCAGCGCTCAGTGGCAACCATTGTAATGCTCATTCCAACCAGCTGCTCATATTGTCTTTCAATCAGATAATCTTTCCTGGGTTTATATAAAAGGCGTGTCCTTGTATGATAAATGCGTTTACATGGTTGCCAATCGACTTGAAAGGTGAAGTAAAAGTGATATTGTTGCCAACGTTAGCCACAGAAATGTGGCAAATTGATTGGAAAATTAATTATCGGCAATAATTATTTGGTTTAAATAGTATCGTATTAAGGAGATGGCACCCCAAAAGTATCAAATTCTGACATGTGATATATGCGTGATACAGAGTATTTAGTGCTGTAGATTATATTGCGTAATAATTAACCCCATTTCACTTAAGATACAATCAAATCCACAATGTCAGCTATGTCCCACTGATGTATTATGCGCCCTGCCCCCTGTGAGAATTTTCACAGTAAATAATTATCACAATCAAGAAGAGACCGACAACTTTTAGAACTGACTTTTAAATACTAAGAAAATCATACTGGTATTCAAGGCCCATGGTAATTTACAGTGAGTGAAAAATATAAAACTAGACCACTGCACAGCGAGTTCGTGTATGTACATGGTAGTTTCATTTGTCACATGTACTTAAAAACGAAACTTTGTAATAACAAACGACAAAAATGTGTAGACAATCTTCTGCGGAAATGCATTTTTGAACACCCTGTGTCATCATTCATAAGATATATTTCGTTTTAGGTAGTTAATTCAAATGGAACACACCAGTTGACTGTGCACACGAACTCTCTGTGCAGTGATCTATGTGCATTGTATCAGTCAGTCTTTTGTTTCCGTGACAAATCTTTATTTCCGGGACCATTAACCTACCGTGGAAAACATGACAAGATAGAGTTCACCGAAACAATGTTTTCGACACCATAGACAATTTTTAGCAACACACCATTATTTTGTCATACATGGTTTCGTGTGACTTTCATAGATTATCATTTGGGAATTGGGTAATTTCCATAATACGATGAAGCTTTCGGTGTTTTAATGTGCTTTCATCGAATTCCCACCACATATGAAAGTGTTCTTTGTTCCCGTTGGTGCAATTTTTGATGAGTGAGACTAGGAAAGTCTACGTCACTAAACAGGGAGAGCCTCTCAAAATGTATGTTCCCAAACGACAAGTGTGTCATAGAAACAAGTAGGGTTCCATCGTATACTCGTCAATGCGGTACTTAATATCACCGGCTTGTGATTAAAGAATATTGTTTGGCAATATCACATCAGGGTAACACCTTAATTTCACATGGCCAATGCTTGCTCCCGATCTTCAAAAAGACGCCAGATTTTTCATTTTGGGGTGGATCGTGAGTGATCTGGCCTCAAAAATGAAGTGATTTGGCTGGTTTGGCAGGGAATGGGGCAACACTTCTGGCCGGTTCTGGGCTGATTATTTTTTCTGGCTTATGTGGCTTATGTTACCCAATCGCTCCATCTACATGCGTTTCGGGGCTGTCTGGGGGCTTTCTCTTTCATATGTATCATCCCAAGATCTTTAACCTTAACTCTGGCCTCGTCTGCTCCTTTGGGAAGATGTGTGGTCGACAGATGATACCATAAGTGCCGCCACAGTCGTTGCAATCTTAAGCAATGGAACAATCAAACAGAAGCATCTTTTCCAACAGCACGATGCTCCAATGTTAATTCTGTCAACATTGAGAAAATTACACACTTCTGCCAGCTTCGGGCCAAAAAATATATTATCACATATCTGTAGAAATTATTTTTACTTTTTTCGGCCTGTGTGCTCCTGTTATGGATTATTTAGTTTTTGATCTGTATCAACTTTTTGCTTTTCTGGTTTGTCTGGAGGGCTAATTCCGTCTTTAGGTCTCTCTGTTAATGGTGGACTTGCTGACAATTTTCATGAAGATGTCCCCGTGTTATGACGTGCTATTTCCTAATGGTCACATGAGCCTGCCTTTTCATCCAGCCCATATGAAATGTCACAGTCCGTTATTACAGACGATGCCGTAAGTTTTAACTACAAAATGTGCACACGAGGCGATATATTATAAATTATTCCATTGTTGTTTGTGTCTCTGAAGGTTTAACCTCGCACACGTATTCACGATGCTTAAGCACAGAATAATGATAACAGTGGCAGCCGTTACAATTAATCTTGCTGCAACCCAACAACATAGCCAGGAGGAGGAAAGAAGAGACAAAAGATTACACTAGGCTTAAAATGACAATGGTTACTCTTCAGTGGGCTCTGAATCACCATCAGCCGATTATCGGCATATACATGTAGCTACGTCATACTTCGTCTGTCTCCGGTCATTTCCCATCACCTACTATATTTTTCGTGTGTGTGTGGGGGGGGGGCGGGGGGGGCTACGGAACTTTTATTGTTGCTAGGACCTGATTCGTCGTCTATGACGTCTTGCAGGACCGGATGACTTTGGCCTACTTCGTCTTCAGACTGTTACATAATGAATATTGATCCATTTCAGCCGATTCACCAATAAATGACATATCTGGCGTCTTTTGGAGCATCTGGAGGTAGTATCGGCCATGTGAAATTGGGGGTTAATTAATATACAACTTGCTATAAGAACAGTGTGGCAGTGTGGCAAATCTGATTCAAGACTACCGTGTTAGTGTTGGTCTTGAATGCGTGAAAATACGATTCAATAGCAATAGTGCAAATACACACTAACAAGTCTTTATATTGCATACTTATTCTTGTATTTCTTTTCTTCATATACATTTTTTTCATATTGCCAAAATGTGTAATTTTACATTGAGTGTCAATTAACACATAGGTTTTCTTTTTGATGAACGTTGCGAAGAAAAAAAGGTACCACTGTACTTGAAGTTGCGAATATTCAGTCCATGACATTTGTCTTGGTTTTTGTAGATTTCTGAAGAACTCCGTCTATGAAGGCTACGATAGCTAATCCGGGAATAAGTCTCATTACATGTATATGAAAACAAACAAAAAACGTCAGCAACAACAATAATCTGTCTATCTTATGAAAGTCGTTAATTTATCCTGGATATAATGGACAGATATAGTGTCTCCTATCTTGATCACAATGGAAGCGATCCAGAACAGGAAACTGTATCTATCATTGAAAAAGGATGGAGGCAGATACAGACTTCCGACCATATAGACCAACGCGTTGACCCCAGAAGGGGGTGGAGTGTTTAGGGGTGGGGGTGGGGGCACAGGAGGTGACTTTCCCGCATGTACAGTGACGACCCAATATGTCATGATAATGAGCGCAGGCAGTGCGAGTGATCAAGCCGTGAAAACCGACGATGTGTTATAAGTAAGATAGGAGACAGCCACATTATCGAAGGCTCACTTTATTCACTTGCGCATTATCCAATTATCCAATTTACAATGAAAAATATGTGTCTAATCTATCTGCCAGTGTCCGATTAAGGTTTAATGGGGCGTCCGGCTGTGATTCAAATTAAGTGGGGCCCTTTCATACGAGACAAAATATCGCAAGGCGTGACCTTTATTGCACATATGAGTTGCGTAAAAAAATAAAGGAATATTTGGGCCGGCCCCTCTAAAAATATTTACTTAGGGCCCCTTGTTATTTGGGGGTTTTGAGGTGTTTACTACATGTGTAGTTTTGATGTAACTTGGGACCCGTACTTCTGCATTTCACTTGAAAATATGTATACTTAGGGTTTGTTTGTTTTTGTTGTTGGTGGTGTTTTTTGTTTTTTTTTTTGTTTTTTTTTTTGTTTTTTTGGTTTGGCGGTTATTAAAAAATGCTGGCAAAATCTGAGAGCCCCTAAAATATTTATTAGGGGCATCTAATTATTAGAAACTTTTAAACTTTTGCATTGAAATGATACAGCCCGCCCCCCCCCCCCCACCCCTTTCGTCTTTTCTGTCTGCCCACTCGTCCATCGTTGTGTCTGTCAATGTGTCTGTCTTTGTGAGTGAAGGGATTTATGTATGGTGTAATCTTAGTTTAAAAACAATTTTCACAACATTGAAGAGTATCATTATAAATATATCAGTCATTAGTTTTTTTGGGATTTAAATATTCCTGTTTAACGAACTGTACACTTTTATACATGCATTTGCAATAGAACGGATAAGAACATACGGTTAAACTGAAAAATCAATATAGTCTAATAGTAATATAACTTATTTTGCACCATACATCCCACACGTAGAGCTAGAACTACGTATATATAGTCCTGCACTACGTACAAGACGACAAAGCACTTGCGCGTACGGTCTTTGTAGTCAATTTCTATTTGAATGTTTTAACGATGCGCAGAAGGTCACTGGGAAACTTGTGATCGTTAACGATTTTTCTGCCTTTTACCCATATCAAATATTAATGGTTAGCTTCTGCACAGTACTCATTTCGATATTTGATGCAGGGTGACCCGTGATGTTTCCCCACTCCGTTGATCCCTTGCTACCTGTTAACCATCAACGGCCAGAAGATGAGCAATGTGTATAATTTCTATTATCATCCCACTGCTGTGCAGAGACGCATTCCATTTTGATTTACTTTTGGTCCATACTGAAACAGCACAACCCCTCCATTCAAACACCACCACCCCTCTCCCCTGAGGACTGAACTCAATTCGTCTCAATAGAGAGGTGGTCCGTTTATGGAGTTTCATGTTGGTCTCTTTGTGAAGTCTTGTAACCGCCAGAGAAGGTTTTACTGTAAAGGCTCAGAAAGTGATAGCGGAGCGAGTTGCTTCTCAGATGTTGAGGGAAGCGTGTGCTTGTAGCGTTTTCATATACGCCTCAGTGTATAGTATGCACTATTATTAAAAGTTGTTTGAGCATGCGCGCAATAATGCCCGGCGATTCTTCCCTATACTTGTGCACAGTGTACATTTTCAACAACCAGGTGAACTGCATGGCACACCGCCGCCGAGTGTGATAGTGCTGCCATCTGGCTGCGCGCGCAACTTCCTTCCTCGCGACCTGATTAAAACAAATGGTGACGTCACCACGTCATTTCGGCTGAGCATCGCTGCAAAATTGTCAGTCTTTTGCAAACAGGACGTTGTCTTATGAAATGCACCTGGCGGGTTACACAAATATTTTATGTTCGGGTTACTAAAATACACTTAAGTGACTACACTTGCATGTTGAAATGATTGGTTCGAATTGCACGCCGAGAGATTTATTGTTTGTATGAAAATACGAAATAGTAGTCTTGAATTGTTGTATATAAAACGATTGAAGAGAATTATCACCTGTCGGTTTCACGGTAAAAAATGTTTGTTGGTAATGGCATCATCATGTTTGTTTCTTCGTATTCAATGAAAGTGTGCATTGTAAATATCTATGGTCCTTGGTATAGTGCTACTTGTCTAGTTATCAGAGGCTGATATTTGATTTAAGTCGCACAATGTAGAGTCACATTTCGCAACTAGCTTCAAAATCCCATTATCATGTCTCAAGGCAGGTAGTGGTTGTTGAGCAAGCTAATTTATTGCACTTTGCTCTATGGCGCATGGCATAGCCTATACACTGGAAATATGTAGATATTCGTGGATGCAAGAATATGTAACTAGTAAATAGGATAGGGTCGTCGCTCGTTAAAGGAACAAGGCGCTCACACTACTTTCCAGTGAGTTGAGAGGGGGCAAAACATGCATGTGCCAATAGCTATCCGGTGTGAATGAAGGAAAGTTTGCTGAGCAGCAGAAAAGACTGAAACGCCAAATTTAAAAATTAAAATATCTACATTCACAATAACAGCATTGTCATGTGCAAATATGCACCACTTGCCATACTGTGTGGATATCAACAGCTGGTTGATTTCCGTATCTTGCGTTGTGTTGCAAAACGCGGCACTACACCCGTTCTATACTGAGTACGTCCCTTGTATATGGATGCTAAAGAACTGTTGAAAGTCTGGGTGTGTCTATTTTTACCTGTTAACGAAGATGTTCCTCATGAACACGGAAATTGGTGTTAGAACCCCGGGTGCGCCCACGCAATACACAGCTTTTACCTGATGTATGAGTTTGCAGTTTGAGGACACATTTTTACATAACCTGGAGTAAATGTTAGGATTGTATTTCGCCTATTCGAGAGTTTTCTTCTTATTTTCCTTTTTTTAAATAAAAACTAGCAGGAGCAAAATGGTCTAAGGAAAAACATTTGCGTGGCCTGGGCATCACATCATCTACATGTACGTCGCTTGTTATCTCTAAGGAGAATAAATGTATTCTAATTAGGAACTAAATGGTATGCACATATGATTTATAGCTACGTCACTATAATGCTTCGTTCTATTAGTCCATCGCGAAAGCGGAAGGAGGGTTAATAGATGCATAATTGCTGTTACATTGTACTCGTCGCCTTTTTATTTTATTATGAAGTTTCTTCAAAGAATTCTAATGGTCTTTTCAACTGTTGAAATATTCTAATTTCCTACATTATACTGACTTTTGTTCTTCTCCACGCGTGACTATGACTGCGCTACGATAGTTTGCCTCATAGATTCTCATTATTTCCTCTTTTGTTTGCCATGGTGACTTAAACAGCGACATCGCAAGAAATTCTCTATTTGCGTTAAAACCGCGGCCGCGAGGCAATGAAGAAAAACGTCTGTCACATGGGTGGTTATAGAATAAGAGAAACACACTCCACTCTGTGCGTGCATGTCTAATTATTATTTTTTTTCTTTCCTTTTCACTTGTACAGTTCTGTTCCGCTGTGGATACCACTAAAACTAAGCATGTAACAGTGCGTGACAGTTACAGTGTGTATTGTTTTCACATTCGTGATGCTGTGACTCACGGCATTGTCATCCACATGCAAACCAGCACGATACTGTTACACACAAAGTTGCACCCTGCCGTCTGTGTGCGCGTTCAATTATTAATTGCCAAACAACAAGTCGTGATATGTAGATTCTAATACAATCAGATCTCTTACACTCTACCCATTACCACTTAAAGTGACTTTTCAATCGAGCAATAGTCGTGTGATACACACGGTGTGATTTAATTGGCGATAATTGGCAATGTGCATTGTACGCTCATTACAAATCATGCAAATCTGTTTACCTCCAGTACTTGTACACTGTAGATATGGGGAGCATTGACAGGAAACGTGTTGGTCGGCAAAGGACACGATGCAGTGAAGGTGCCACGTACAGCACGTCTCTGAGTGAAAGAAGAATTAAGCGACTGTCCTGTCTCAGCTCCATGTCGCTTGTGACACGTGTTTTCTACTAGAAATGTTCGTGAACGATCGTAGTACCAACACGTATTAACCGTTATCTAGGTGGCACATATCAGCGATGTACAACGGCGACAATGGGGTGTATCAAACTAGATGCTAAAATCTTGGTAGCCTACCATATTGGACCCGCAAGTGACGTGTGAAAGTGATATATTTAAAAGATCACAAGTTGTCTCAATTATTATATTAAGTGCCAAATAAAACTGTACACCTTTCTTTTGATTCACAAAGAGGAAGTTATCATTTTTGTGAATAGAACAGTTCTGTTAGCGGACAATACACAGTACTCACCATTCTTTGTGACTTAAGCGGAAATTTTCATAGTTAGGATGACTAAATCAGGTCATGATTTATGTAGTTAATGCATAAGGCACAACTGTCAGTATTGCTTCCCTATGCCTCGGTACTCTTAAAAAGTCATGGAAACTATAGATATCACTGCGTGCCCAGTGAGGTGAATGTATGTTTTAGAGGCAGTCAATTTCATATGTCAAACTTTCTACTGTCTCCATACTGCCTCTAAACCAGTACTGACACAATATTGACACAATATTATATATATATATATATATATATATATATATATATATATATATATATATATATATATATATATATATATATATATATATATATATATATATATATATATATATATATATATATATATATATATATATATATATATATATATATATATATATAGCTGCTATATATATATATATATATATATATATATATATATATATATATATATATATATATATATATATGTTTATTATTATATGAACAAATCTAGTCCATTTATATGTTTATTTTTGCACTATATCAAATATATTATATCTATATATTTATATATATATATATATATATATATATATATATATATATATATATATATATATATATATATATATATATATATATATATATATATATATATATATATATATATATATATATATATATATATATATATATATATATATATATATATATATATATATATATATATATATTTATGTAACCAAATAGACACCGCAGCCCTCAAGAAACCATTGCAATCATAAAGTACGCAAAAATTAAGTCTTGGGCACATGCAGCAATACTGCCTCCCTACTATTTTTCTACTGCCGAAAACTCATAAAGACCGGGTGAATCAGTGCGCGTCTGGTATGGTGAATGTGTGGCGAATGTACTTTTTAAGAAGTACGGAGATAGTAGCGAAAGCTTCCACTATAGTAATACAACCTACATTCAGCAGTGGCCTAGCCGTAGGTAGGCTGTACGGAGCGAGTATTTTAAGTGAGTGGCACATTTGACCTTGCAGGCATGTTGGCCGCAAGGCGTTTTGAGGTCAGCGGTGTCTACGGCGTTTTCCGCAAGCATTGACAATCGTACAGTTGTGAGCAAATCCAAGATAGCACGGGCTCCGGGCGGGATGATTAGGTGGCAATGGCAACTATTTCATTGCGGTGGCCGTGAGTGAAACCTGTGTCAAACGTGGATTGTACTCACGTGCAACTTACGTTCTACGCAAGGTGTTATTGCTAATGCGTAGGGCACATTACACCGTAAGATCAGTCCACTGCCAGTCTAAGACCAAAAACCTATGAATATCGTAAAGATCCGTGAGTGTGCAGTGCGTCAAACGCAAGATTTTAAGGTCGTGTGGTGGCCGCAGAAGAAGTTTGACATGCCAAACTTCCCCTACTATCAAAGGCGCCAGTGGATTGACCGTAAGCAATGATAAGGGGGCAGTGCGGAGACCTTACCATAAATGTCTTATACACACACAGTATTTAGCCGCTCGTTGGTACAGATACAGTAGGCCTACTGGCGCCGTGCGTTCCCTAGTCTCGATCATCCAGACCCTGTGGTGCCGTGCGCTCACCAAGTGGGGCTCTGTATGCAATACAGGGTCTGGTTGATCAAGGCTATGCGTTCCCTTTATCATGCACATATGAATGCCGTAGTTTAGTAATCACACTGTGCGTAGAACGCAAGTTGTACACGAATACAACGCAAGTTCTATGCATGTTGATCTCACGGCCACCTCAATAAAACCATTCCCAGTACCGACGTACTCGTAATGCACGAAGCCAGTGCTGATGTGCCCATGCCCTAAAGAATATCACGGCATGAGGAAATCGCCGTACAAACCGCAGACCTGGAAATAGCCTTGCGACTATATGCCCCGCAATGCCGAAGGTGCCCCTCGCTTTAAGTGCAGCATTAGTACGTTCATGGTAAATGCGCCAGAACTGTATCTGTACCGACAACTTGCGGGTAAATACTTTGTATCTATACGACATTTGGCGTATTAAGGTCACCTCAGTGCCTCCTTACGCAGCTGACATTAGTCGCTGAAGTTTGGCTAGCAAAACGTCTTCTGCGGCCAACGTACTGCCTTTAAAAAGCCCCCGTTTGCCAGCACGGAACATCACTGATCGTAACGGTCTCTAAGATTTTGGCCGTAGACATATAAGCAGTAGACTGAACTTGTAGCCTCATGTGCCCTACATATAAGACAGTGCCTCATCACCTGCCGTAGATATACACTGAACCACGCCGTTGACTTCCACCATCGCTTCTCTTTCATCATCGTCATGTCTCACGACTATATATACGCTATAAATGAAAATGAACATGCACTTGTAAAGACAGTGTAAATGATAAAGCCGTGAAACCGAAGATTGGATTCCACGGTAATCATTGAGTCACCCCATAGAAATACATGTACCATATACATAGATTACTGAATTTAGATACCCACATGCATTTCATATCATAAAGATTATTGTTTTATACATCAATCCATACGCATTTTATTTTATTACACTACAATAACAACACATATGTTCTAGTTCAGGTCTTATCAGAACTTGTGTTTTATATCTCAAACCCAAGTTAGATGCTCTGCTTGATAGGTTAATGATTGAGTTGAGATCCAGAGATAGTGGTCGCCTCATATATGAGTTAAACAGTGGTACACAGTGGGGGTTGGTTATATGTGAATTCAGATTCTTGTGTGGCTGCCAAAATTCCGTTGTGCGTCAGACCGATCAGGTTCTGAAAACAGCCTCATGACGTCCAACGGTCCGAGCTTCGATAATTTTCAATGAAACACGAGACCAAACAAGTCACAAATATGCGTTTGCAATTGTTATTAGGCCTACTATAATCATATGACATATCAATTAATTCATTAAATTGGTTAACATCCGTCCACCGTCATAGAGTTTGCACAAATAACCAATCCCACAAAAGGTTTCATATTGGTCAAGTTATTTGACAACACTTATTTGTCCACTTAAACACCATGTTTGGGACGGGGTGTTGGCGGGGCCTCCCTTTAAAGAAACAAAACACACAGACCAACAACACCAATGTAATGTTCACGTTTTACTACCTCCACGAACTGTTTTGCACATACGTAAATAATCACCCTAATCTGCTAGCTTTGCCCTCACACCGCATTTGACAGCGACATAATGTAACATCAAAACATGTAAAAGTACGTCATTTTGTTGACCAACGGTAAACAATACAATGTCACTCCTGCCCGTACTTGTTTGAATTACCGCAGAGCAAGAAAACAATGCTATTGTTACATTGTGAAATGGCTGACGTCAAATTATCGTGTATCTCTTGGGGCCGTTTATTACATTACTGCTCTATTGGTGATGTCCATCTCCATATCCGGTTGCTGTCGTCTTGACTTTGATCTACGCAAATGGATGTTGATTAGATGACTGGTTTGTGTATCGGTGCTGACAACTTACCCCGTGTCACGTCCGATGGTGCAAGTCAACACAGTCCACACGTGATTTCAGTGGAATTTACGTTAATAGTAAATACTAAGAAGCTTAGCCTAATACGAGTCAGTGATTCACTCAAGTGCACTTCAGTCTGTATGCATACGAGTCTACGAGAAACATACTTTTCCTTCGCCTGGTACACTCGAGTGAAAGATGCGCTGAAATCTGTAGCGAATTATTTTCTCAGATGTTATTAGCCCATTAAAACAGGGATCTGGTAGACACGAATTGCTCAGTAGGAGATGAGGAATATACGTGAAAAGACGTATACATTTTGAATACACGTCTGTGGTGGGACAACGTGCTAATTTAACCCTCAATTTAAGTGTAGCTTGGAAGGTTGCGTTACGATTCTTCAATAATCAGCATCAGCAGACCATATTCTGATTACCGCGTAGTTGGTGTTAAAGGTGTAATATCATGACAACACTACAGCGTTTTACTTTCTGAGTACTTACAATCTGTGTGACTAACCCGCAGTCTTTCCATTGCAGACGACACTCACCACTTCACGTCAGCAGCTGCCTGCCGCACACGTGCACGTATAACCACCCTCGCCACCATGCCGTGCTCCCGGCTCGTCCTTACGGCCCTGTGCGCGCTCGTGTGGAGCCTGCACGCAGTGTCCGCCCTCAGCGTCACACACCACCTGCCCCGTCGCAGCGCCAAGAACGAGGCGTTTAACACCTGGCTCGCACACAAGGCCCGACTTCCCCTCAAGGTATCAGACTACGAAACTATCGCAAACGCGTACCAGGGGAAGACGTCGGGTGTCAGCGAGGACGTCGTCAGGGACTTGTTGCCCTATATCGTGAGAGAGCTACTGCACGAGCTTGAGCGCGCCGACGCTTTATTCTCGTCTGCGGAAGGAGCAAGCTCCGACGACGACAGCGCAGACAACGAAGGAGTAGGGCGCATGCGCAAACGCAAGGCGTTCTGGCAACCCCTGCGCGGGCCTCTCCCCGTGGAAACCAGGTTTGCCAATTTTGGATCGCGCTTGGAGCCAGAAAAGGATGAAGTTACGGACAACAATGGCAACATAATGAAAGCAATGAGATACGGAAAGAAATAAAATGAGGTCCGCCTATGTGGCTAGGTCATTACGGTTATTATTTAGTTTGGCATTTCACTAGACTAAGTTTTGTTCAATAAAAGGTTAAGCAAAGTAATAGTGTTGACACAAATATGTAAGATGAATTGTATTAATAAATCATGCACATTTCAAACATGACATTGCATTACTATTGGGTGAAATTATAGCAATGTTATTCTATTTCCTCTCCATGTACATGTAGGCCATTATATTATTACGTCAAAAAATCTACGTCAATAGGTCTTCATCACTTCATTTGGTCAAGAGGACTAATGTGACGACTTCGAGAATCATTTGCTCTGTGTTTCTAATATTATGTATGTTATCTTTAACGATTCTTGTTTACTATTGTGATCGTTGGTTTTAAAAAAGCTGTGTGCAACACATATTTATCTGACAAACTTTAATTGTGTGTGTGCTATAAATGTTCTCGATTAATATTTCTTATGCAGTGTACAAATTGGTCGTTGAATCATAGCAGCTATCCGTTCATATGCATTTTGTCTAATAACAATGAGTAATTCACATGATTCTACTATATTTTATGTTATTACCTGCTTAATTTTCCAAAAGACCCATGAATGCAATTTATGTTTTCTTTGATATCATTTAGGCTTCTTTTGGATTAATATAGTAAATAGGTAATAGCACAAACGTTTGTGGAATCGTGAGTTCCCTGCTTTACACCATGTACCAAGGTTCAGCCGGGCACACTGGGTAAACGTTTTTGTAAAAAGTTGTCGTTCAATTTCTATCAAATGTCTCTTACACTGTTTTCATTTTTGAGATATTCGTGCATGCGTATACAATATGATGGCCAGGGTTTTGACAATAATCCATTAAACGTTTCTTTTAAAGTCTCAAGACAGTTGTGCCCACGTACAATGTGCTTGCAATGATTTATCTATTACCTATGTCGAACAGAACTCACAAAAATCCTGACAGTATAGTTTCTGTGCAATGTTTGAATGTCAAGCAATTTTTGCAAGCCATTTCTATATAATAAAACTACGTATATACTTCATAATAGTATTGTCACTGGTTAATTGGGTTGTTAGATACATGTCGGTTGATCGAAGCAGAAAGTGATACACCATGTACTTTTTTCTAGTAATAACTATCAAGCGGTTGTATGCTTGTTTTTAGTTATCTATTTTCGTTATGCATCTCCGATTTTGCAAAGCTGAATTCATGTGTACAAATGTACATTAATTAATTGGATGAAATCATTTGAACAATAAATATTGAGTAATGTCTGCATTATTGAATTCTATTATTACTTCCATAAATAAAACATCTTTTTCAAACTTGGCTTTATATTATTTCATATATAATTACAACTGGAAAACGTTCATTGAGGTCTGAGCACAGTACGTGGAGGTTACTTGGTCAAATATGCTATCTAAAATGGTTTGAGTCCCTATTCAATATTACAACTCACTGCATAAAAGTGCATAGTTGCATTTTATTAGTTCTATTTTTCTCTTGGTATCTAAACAAATCAAATGGAAAAGCTCCAAAACAATTATTAAAGATCATGAAAACGTGTTCAGCGCTGTAGTACACCTACCCTCTTATGTCAACTGTCGATTTGGATAAGATAGTTGCGCTACTAATTTTAAGATGGGTTAGTTACCAGCAAAGGCATCACCATCAATGGATTGTACATTTCAACTGTAACACCAAGATATATTCTTCCTCTTTGAGTTTATTTCAGTTATTTTTTATTTTATTTTTGTACTATAGTTTGAATACTGTTTGAAATATCACCATCAAATTGCCATGATAGTTATGTATATTAGATTAAAAGAGCTCAGAGACCACTGTGACACCAGATTAATGTGGACTCATGGGCAATAGATATTTACTTTGGTCATGGTTAGAAAGCAAAAACATAGATGTAGGGTGAATGTCGAGGCTGAATCAGCGATCAAATAAGACTTTTTTTGTCTCAACCTCTTTTTTGCAACTGAGTCAACGTTGTTCTACCGACGTTGTTTTCTCTGGGCACTTTTAATCTAGTTTCTATTGCCCTCGCCACCCCACCATCAACACTGATTATCTCGGTTAGTTATTGGACCCAAAGCTATACATCATAAAGAGCTTTCCCTCATGTCTGCTGAAAATACTCGATTCTGATTGGCTGAGAGGTGGGGCGGAATTTTTTATATTCTACACTATAAAGTTTAAGACTTACAATGATAAATTAACATGAGGAAAAAGCTATGTATACGAGTGGGGGTGGCAGATCAGACAATATCTCACCTCGTGTGGTGTTTACAAACATTGTTCCCTGCGCTCACTCGTTCTGTCAAACACCACACTCACTGATCTCTCAATCCCACTTTTTATCAATATCAGTTGTAAAAACACTATGTGTGTTACATTGTCCCGGTGTATTCTTGAATCTTGCCCCTGCATAGGATGGAACGTGTTCAAATATAGTTGCTCCATGACACATTTTGACGCATGACAAACGACAATTGCATTAATGGTCACCTGCTCAAAATTTTACGCAGGCAGAGGTAGAGACATGTGATTTTATAAGTAGTTACAGGAAATGATGCAATAGATTTCCTGGGTCACATGCCCATGAGTGATATGCTCATTCATACATTGCAACACAACGATTGTAAATGATTAATAGTTGAATTTTGGTTGTGGGTTATATAACTACATTGCTAACGCAAAGCCTAATTAGCCCCGAGCTATTAGCGTTCTGTCGCACACTATCAAACGAAATTTTGCCAAATATGACTAGGGGCAAAACATTGAAGTATAAACATAAATATAGTCACCACACATGATTCAATTTGATATGTAACCCGACAGGATTCAAACCTACGAGCCCGTGCTTGTGAGCACAGAAAGATACGAGGAAATAACGAAAGCCGTGCAAAGTTAGGGAGCGATCATAATTAATGATACGGGGGTCGTCACAAAAGGTCAGGGTCGTCCAAATTTTCTGATTCCTTTTTTTGGGGGGGGGAGCGTTGTTTTTTGTTTTTTTTTTTTTTTTTTTTTTTTCAGGCTACGGTTTATTATTTTTTTTTTTTTAGCATTGTCCAAAAATGCAATGACTATGTTGAGGACTTTTGCTTTAGCGGTGAGGGGGGGGATGTTGTCACTCCACTTTGTAAAATGTTGGACGGGGGTTCGGTTAACTTTTTCTTCGAGTTCCCAAAAATGGATGATCGTTATTGACAATGGTTCCCTTTTAAAACTGTTTTCATTGTAATTGCCCATGGGTGATATGCTACATGTTGATGAGAGCAAACTATTGGACTTGTCTTTTAATTTTTTACAAAAAACACAAAGTTTAGATACATATATAATAAATAGAGAGAACACATTTATTGTAAATTAAAAGATTCCTCGTTCTTATAATGGGGCCTAAGTGATAATAACCTAGGTCGTCTCTCCCATCAAATTTCAATATTTGATTCTATAATGAAGTTATCAAACTTTTTTTCCATTTTGACATTGCTGATATTGTGAGATATTGTCTGTGAAATTACCAATCAAGTTATCTGAAGAAATTTGCAAACACATCAAACTTTTAAAGCATTAAAGAGGTTGCGACTCAGTTATTGTTATCAGTAGTCAAACCAGTGTTTACGGTAAGATCAAATAACAAACAGAATAGAACCAAACAGAGACCTTTATGCTCGATATGAAATGCGCTAATTTTTCACCATGTAGAACCTCTATTAGGACCACCTTCGGGGCCTGTGTTGGGTGGTGTCAATAGAGAGGTGGGCTCGATACAGAGGTTCATTTTGATAGCTTTATTACAGGTTTCGGTCTGTGAAAATGGTCTTATCATAGAGGTGGTCTCAATAGAGAGGTTGTCTTAATTTGAGGTTTTACTATACATAACGACATGCATAGAGAACTCTTGCAGTAAAGATGTGATTGGTAGATTGACACCGAGTCAAGGACCATGTAGTTACAATGGACCGAAATTTGAAGGTTATGGTTGTTATGAAATTAGTGCAGAATGGTTATTATATCCCTAACTTAAAACCAACTAGAGTACCATAGCTCTAACAGTGTGACCTGTAGATTGGTAACAACGCGGAGACTAAATAATTGTCACAGCCCACCATTATGTGGACCACTGTGGTCCCCCCGGCCGTTCCTACTGGTTGCTATATCAAACTTGAAAACTGAATGTGAATACTCTCTAGTTGAAAGAGTGTAAGTGTGGTAACAAGTAAGAAACTACATTGTAACTCATAGAGCCACATTGCAGCCAAATAAGGCGCTATCATACTGCAATATATAGGTATCAAGAGGTCGCTATTGATGAGTTACAAACCAAATCTGAGTAACCAAGCTCGAACCAATGTTACCAGTGTTACCAGTAATAGTGAGGTGGCTTAGCGTCACATTTTAACATTACCGTTACCGGGCTGATAAAAGCGCCATATTTTGCACAGACTTAGGTCTTGATGTTACTTTTAATATTAGAAGGGGTGCCCACTTGAACGATTCAATACATCCGAGAAATAAGGAAAAATCCAAAATGGCCGCCGCGAAGCACATATGTTTAGTGTCT
>CM032660.1:39209402-39276716 GCA_019095985.1 Streblospio benedicti
AAAAATAATATTAACACACATCTTCAGGCTAGATTTTATTATAAAAAAATATTTGTGTCAATTTTACTACTTATGCAATGTTTAGACAGCAGGTGGCAGCATTATGTCACTGTTGTGATCAATAAGCTAACAGGTGGCAGCACTGTGTGACAGTAGTTTTATTGCTTGCCAGTGCTTGCCATTAGAGGCACCACATGGATGTTCTCAAGAACCTTAAGAAAAATAATTTTTAGATGGTAAAACAAATGCAGTAATGGGTTAGAATTTACCCAAACATGAAATTTATTATTTCAGTGAAATAGGTTTCTAAAAGTGCATTTTCAACTGACAAACCAAATTTCAGCATCCTAGTTCATCAATGGAAACAATGAGTGGTAACTGTATTAATGAAATGGACCAATAGTCTGGAACAGACCCAAATATGGACCATTTGGATTCGTGTGAAAGAGGCTTAAGAATTCACTATTTTCAACTGCGAAACCAAATTGGAGCAGCCTAATTCAATTGATGCGACATGTTAGGCTCTCCATATCAACTTAGAGAACTCGCTTACCCAGCCCTAGTAAGATTGTCTTTGGAATACTGTGAGGCAGTTTGGGACACAACTGTCAAAGAGGCGTGTGACCATTTAGAATCAATATAGCGCCGCCGTGCCCTCTAATTGCGCAGTGCTCATATGCATGGCATTATTTCCTTTACTGCTTTATATTGTGCAACCTCAACTGGCAAACCTTGGCGCAACGGCGATGTAACCAGACAGAGACTCGTAACCAAAGGTTGACTCTTTTCTGCAAAATTTTGAACGGTCATCTAGTTCTACAACTTGACTTGATAGACCTCCTTATCTCTGAAACACTCACACACAGAGCGCACAAATGGAAGCTACCAATTAAAGCGTGTCTGGTCAACATAAAAACTGTCCGTAAAAGGAACTGCACATGCAGCCCGTACCATTCCTGAATGGAATACTTTGGAAAATTCTGTTGCTGATGCTGACTCAATTACAACATTCAAGAGTCAGCTGGCATCTTCTGCACCATTGGCGCACCTCAATCCGTCTGTCGGTTTGCCCCAATAGGGGACACCTAGCCACTGCAGTACCTACTTAGTCACTGATCCACTTGCGCACTATTCATCAATTGCAAAAACGGGATAAGAATCAAGATCGAACAAGAAGTCACCATATTAAACTGACAAACCGAATTTGAGCACCCTAAATCGAACAATGTAAACGACATGACCTGTAGAGGTAACAGTGGGAAACGGACCAAAGTCTGGAATGGAGCTAAATAGTGCACTGTGTGTGTGTGTGTGTGTGTGTGTGTGTGTGTGTGTGTGTGTGTGTGTGTGTGTGTGTGTGTGTGTGTGTGTGTGTGTGTGTGTGTGTGTGTGTGTGTGTGTGTGTGTGTGTGGGTGTGTGTGTGTGTGTGTGGGTGTGTGTGTGTGTGTTGGTGTGTGTGTGTGTGTGGTGTGTGGTGTGTGTTTATGTGGGTGTATGTGTGGGTGGTGGTGTGGTGTGTGTACAGTTGTTATAGTTGTGTGTGTGTGTGTGTGTGACCTGGGGGCAGGGGGTTGTAAGGGGTCAAGAAATCCCATATCCCTAATTCTTTTGACCTTATTTCCCACTTCCCACATCCTTTTTTGCTTTTATTCTCATTTCCAACAAATTTATTGGCCATTTCCCCCACATCCCACTTCCATGAAATTGCATATATCTTTTTTTGCCCTTTTCCCATATTCCTTTTTTTTTTTTTTGGGGGGTTTTCCGCACATCCCACTTCCTTACACTTGTATAATGGTGCATTCGGAACAACTCGTGAGTTCGTATTTTTGAGTTGACCAAGTCGTAGGTACGAGTTGTGGCTCTTAATCGATACCACATAACAACTGCAAAATACATCTGTTAAAAAAAATTGCATGCAGAATACTTAAACCTGGACTTAAGCGAATGGTTTAACATATATCTATCAATCTTATTAATTTGGGAGACATTTAGCCTGTTGTTATGAATATATTTTAGGAAACACTCTGCGATATTAAAAGAAGTTATGGGCGCCGCCATTTTGTCAATCAGTGTGCATGCGCATAAGCATATCGTAGTGCTTCCTTCAGCTCCGAGTTCACCAATGGTAAACACGAGATAAACTTGTTTTGAACGTCTTTCACCACTTGTGAACTCGTGTTTACCATAAATACGAGGTGTTCCGAATGCCTCATAAGCCCGTCCCAAATATGGACATGAACATTTGAAGTCATAATTAAGAAGCACAGAGCAGTATAGACTCGACCAGTCATCCTCACTTTGACCACTCGCCCGTCGGTGCGATGCCCCAACCTGGGGCCCTGCCGACTATTAGCCAGATCCAGACAGGGCCACGTGGTGGAGCTCGCCGTACGTTGGTCTGTGTTGCGCGAGACTAAGAGCAGTAGTGGTGTTGGCTGGTTGTTGGTAGACTCCTAAAGGGACCTTAAGCGACATTTAGTGTATAGGTCTACTGCTTAATAATATTCTAGGTGTATTTACTAATAAATCATGGGTTTTAATAGACAAGTTCATTCATTTAACTTTTAAAGAACTAATACTTAAATGGTACTTTCATGTTTTCCTTTTGTACTGTGATGGGTGTCGCCCTGTTTGTGAAAGGAAGTAGGAAGCTGCGCAAACTAAATGCGCAAAGGGAGTTAAATGTTTTGATGTGCTGGCAGTGAAAAAATAACACATTTTATCACAAATTGAAAGGTGTTTATTAATTGTAACATTTAAAATTGTATTTTTGAACGTGAAAAGCTAAGATATTGTCACTTAATCATTTTGAAGCTGTCGTGGGTGTAGTTTATGAGGAAGTGGCATTCACCGATTATGGTCAAAAATGTCTCAAATTTCAAGATGAAAATATCATTATTTAATTATGCGAGATATTTTTATAACAGATAGATCTAGCAGTTGTTAGGGAAAGTAAGGACACATATTACATCTATACCTTTAGCGTTATTCATCGTCATGGTGAGAACTGAGGGTGGGGCTATGTCAATTCACCGGAAGTCAGACAAGAAGACAGGTTAATGCAGTCACTCAAACGCCCCCTCCCCCTCCCCTTGAAGGCATTGCTGCACCTATTGTAAGGTGTCTAGTT
Source organism: Streblospio benedicti (assembly GCA_019095985.1). NCBI lineage: Eukaryota > Metazoa > Annelida > Polychaeta > Spionida > Spionidae > Streblospio > Streblospio benedicti. The sequence continues at coordinate 39,212,537 of CM032660.1, forward strand.
TTGGTTAAAAAGTTATGCCTTTACTAGTACATAATATCTGTATGCACATCGTGAAATGCCTTTAATCTTTAGAAATTAATTTAATAATTTAACCGTTAGTGGAAGTTTTGGGCACATCCTTCATATATACTAAGTATATAAGCTTTACATTCACTTAACAAATTGTTAATTCTTCTCCTGTTTCTTACTACGGCCTACGTCTTCATTTAGCGTCAAACGTGTGGGTTCCCTTGGAGATATACGAAATACATAACCCTACGAGAGATGTCCCCATAACTGGCACTAAATTTTTAGAAAAATGATTCAATTGTAAAACTAAACTTGACTCCTTGTCAATAATGTGTTCAGTTTATTTTCTTGCATACGCCCACACTTACAATAAGTGTATATATATGACGTAATATAGTGTTCAACATTTCTAAAGATGTAGAGGTGCCCCAGGAGAACAGTGCATACACATCCCATGCATTTTTTTTTGTGGATACCACGCCCGTGCATCACATAAACAGTATCATTTAATTCAAATTAAAGATTTAAAAATAAAAAATTCAAAACTAACTATTAATTGTGACACCCGGTATTCAGAAATATGTTTTAGAGAAGAAGATTGTTTACAAAACATTTTTTATTTTCGTTTAAAAAAATTGGATGCAGACGATCCATGTGCACATGGGCTCACTTTGCACCTCTCTAAAAGTAGGATATTTTTGGTATTTCAGATCCATGACTGAATGAAAGATGAATAATGTGTACATATAATTTGTTGGATTATATGGATTCGATTTGTATATCACACATCTAAACTTCTATGATCCAAGATTACAATTAGCAAATTCAACTTGTATCATGATGTTTTAAATCTTCAGACATGTTCAAAAAGTTGAAAAAGAAGATTGAAGAAGAAACAGGTGGGCTAAGCAGTCCAGGACTTGCAAGTGGAGATCATGGAACATCAAGTAAATTACATCTTAGTGATAATCTCGCTTATTTTTGCAATCAACTATTTTTTTCTTATTCTGATTTCTATCTTTTTTCTATATTTTGTGAATGATTTGGCACACAGTAAAATCCGAACAATGTGATTGTCGAATAGAAGATTTAATATGAAAAAATTAAGACATTTATATCTTCATTATCATGATGATTCTATCAGGATCGCTTTGTTGCCTAATGCCTCTGCCTTAAATGCCTTGTGAATAGGTGAGCTGGCTCAGTGGTAATGGTCCAGGATTCATTTCCTGGTAATGGCTGTATGTGATATAGCCCTATAGACGGAGAAAAATATTTTCTCAGTTATATAATTTATTTTCCAATTTACAGGTCCAAGTGCATACAAAAAAGAAATTGACACCCTCTCAGTGTCTAGTGAAACTAGTGAAACTGTGAGTTTACTTTTAAAAATGTATCTTATTAGAAAAAAGACAAACTTGTTACTTTAGCTTTTGTATATCAATTTAATTGCCCATGATATTTTATAAAGGGTGCCTATAATACACCCATCAAACTATTTTACTGGCAACAATCTTATTCCAATTCCTTTTAAAAAAATTGGCATAATATGGCATAAATATTTTAGCAATTATTTTTGTTTTCTCTTAAGAAATTTAATAATCTGAAAATTAATAGAAAAGATCGTTTGTTCAGATCAGTATGATAAACTATTGATGTTTATGAGTATCAATGTTTCTGCACCCTGTAACTGTAGGCAGAAGCTCGAAGCAAAGAAGACGTTATGAGACTGCTAATGAAAAAGAATGATCAAGTTAGAAAATTTGAATCAAAAATCACTGGTATGTTTTTTTTAATATAGGTACTATAGTACACGGTCACATGCATCGTAGAGGGTAGAAATCAACTGAGACTATTGTGTAGCCATTCTTTCTTTGCCCCTTCTTTGTTTACTTGTAGTAATGGCCACTCATTAGTCTCTGTTGGTTTCTACCCTCTACGATGCATGTGCAGGGTTGCCAAGTATTCCGAAATTTCAGAATCATTCCGAAATATGAAGCCAAGTCCGAACATTCCGACGTAATCATCTATATTCCGAAATTCAAGAAAAATGACCAAATATTTTTATAAATCTACGATGTTGTTATCATTCGCCATGACACCTGCACGAACGGCGTTATTGATTTCGAATATTTCTCGTTGCAAGGGCTGTAAACGGCGCTCCGGATGCTAAAAAAAGTCACTATTTGTAAGCAGCCGTGATTAATAATGTGCGCTACACAACGCACTCGGTAAAAAAAAGTACACCAGTGTAGGAAAATCGCACGTGCGCTGGTGGAATGGCGACCGGAAGAAAGATGTTTCTTAAAATCTTTCAAGATTTACAGAGATTGCTATGGATTACCAGTGTGTCAGTGTTTCCACATGAACTGTGTTTGGTTTTAATTATAAATAGGGCCACATCTATTTCGTTTGAAAGTCACAAATATGTGATAATTCGAACGATAATGGAAGTAACTTAGACTAGATGCTGTTGGTGTCAGTCCGACCGGGCCAACCTAAAAAAAAAATAAACAAAATTGTAAAAAAAAATACTAGTAGTAAATTAAAGTCCATTATTCTTCAATGTGCTTCACTGATTAATGCAAAGCATTCAGAAGATTTCCGGGATCATTGCTGCAAGTTTTGAAAGTAATATCAGAGGGTGTTGCCTGGCTGCCCAGTCTACATCTCAACCGTCCCCTCCAAGCCTTTCGGTCATTAGGATATGTCAGAGCCATGCCCAAACGTGCATGGTCTTTCTGCATGATAACATTCCAAATCTTACAGTATATATTAAATTATATCAACTATAGAGAGTTATAGGAAACTAAAGTCTGATGTGTATGAAACTTTCACAGTTGTCGTCGAAGGGTCGAAAATTTAAGATAAATTAAAAAACAGGGACAGAAGAATTGACAATGACATATAAATAACACTAAAAAGATAGTTTTCTTTGAATTAATAATAGAAAATACAAGTCTTAAGAAGATTCAGAAATTTTGACCCAAATTCAGAAATTTTGGCCTCGGGATTCAGAAATTTGAAAATTTGAGGTTGGCAACCCTGCATGTGCCCATGCTATAGTACAAAGGCTATGGATTTTAATATTTAAAACTTTGTATATGCAAATATTTGGTCTTTATTTGTGACACACCAAATTGATAAGAGTCCAAAAGAGTCTAAACTGCTATGAAGAAAATAAAATGAATATAATTTTAAACAAATGTAATCTTTCTACCACTAATGAAATTATGAAAGAATATTACTAACCATAGATTTGCAAATTATATCTTCTACCATAGATTTAGCTGCACTGATCAAAGAGAAAAATCGTACCATTGACAAACTTGAGTCGTCTATCGAAAAACAACATGAGGACCATGAAAAACAACTCCAAGAACTAAATCAACGTTTTTCAGCTAAACGTGCAAAAATGAAAGAAGGTTTTGTTCAACTTTCTGAAAAAAGAGAAGAGGTAAGAACTCACCTGCAAAATATTGTGACACATCCGTTGGTAAAACTAATTGTATTAAAATTCCTCTGTCTCTACTTGTAGAAATGATTTTAGATTGCATGAGTAACATGGAAAAGATTGTTTCATTTTATTCATAAATGCTTTTTATGTGACAGTGTTTATCTTAAACAACATTCTGCTCAATTTAAGACCGTTGACATATCAATGCTTATAGTTTGAATTTTTTAAGTGTAGTTCCTTAAAGAACCTTACCTACCAAAACATTCTATTTTATTTATTCTATGTGGATAGGGAATACCTCTTTTTCCATAATGACATTCAAATTTATGCTTCCTAAAAAAATGACAGAATGAGCCCACATTAAAAATATCCTCTTTTTATCCATTTTTGATCATATTAGCTTTTGATTATAAAAGTTTTAGCAAGTGTCCAAACATGGTTAACAATATCAGGATAGTTGTAAGCACCTGAAACCATTCTTTTAATTATTTCCTACCAAAAAACTTTATTTGGGGAAAACTTGACTTTCCTTTCTCTAAATGATCACTGTCCTAACTTGAAATGAATTCTTCTGCAACAACACCCCTTCAGAGTATTGCTGTGGCATTCACTAATTTGTTGGTGGGTAAGGTCCTTTGTTTTGTATATGTTAACAAAATATCTGTATGCAACGTATACTCGTAGTTACAATATATTTGATGTATTGCAATTTTACTTGCTAATGCTAAGAGTCTATTAGACGGCTACAGTAAGTGCCAGTTCAAGCCAACAATGTGATTTGCATGTACTGGTAGTGCTATGCTCTGGTAACCTACAGAGCATCAGCAGATGATCCTCTACTATAAGCTTGCTCCACAATGTTGCATCAGTTTGCGCCATTACATGGCCATTATTGATAATATTCCAAACCTTTCCTGTTGGCACAACACATGCCAATAGACGGCTACTTATGACACTTGGTGAACACTTGGCACTGCAATCGCTGTGACAGACATTTTTGAGCATTTTGAATTTCAGAAATTCTTTAGCTGGTAAATCTATGTTTGGTACTACTATGAGGAAGTTTGGAGAATGTTTGAGCTACTGCACACTACTAGGCACTTTATTATTGGTGAAACTTGACACCATCTCAAATTACAATGGCATTAACTAGCATTAAATCTTACCGCCATGGTGGACTCCGAGCATAAGAGTCTATAACATTCATTTGATATATATTATATACATGAAATATACTCAGAAATTTGAAAGGTTTTCTATTTGTTGGGTATTCATTCAACAACAAAATTTGATTATAAAAACATGGCTATTGTGTATGCATCATATGGTCTCACTGTGTTTGTATTTTCCTTCTTCATAGATGCGTTTATTTTTCAAAAAATTAAACTTATAATTTTTTATATTTATTTAAATTCTCTTCCCGAAGAAGGAAAGTACAAACACAATGATGTTTATTAGTAGAAATATCATCCCCATAACATCAATATACATTTTATCATCTTAATCTCTCATGTTTGCTGAAAATACTTGATTCTGATTTGCTGTAGCTTGCTTCAGCAAGTGCACTACAACGTTTAAAACATGATCGGTTCTTTTTCTACGTTTCTTGCTTTAACGAGTACGAGTGTAAACCCCTATAGCAAAATAGAGAAAAAGTTATGGACTCTTACTATAGTTACTTGTATCATGTTTTCATTGTTATAAATGTTTATTATTGTTGAGAAAAACACCTGCCATCTGCATATAATAGTGTAATGTAATGCAAGATTTTCTTCCCGATAAACTTTGAAATAATATAAGTGATTATGTTTGTTGTTTTCTTCACATAGGAATTTAATAAGGAAATAGAAGAATTTAAAAGGGTAAGCTCATCACAGAATTTTTGTCATCTATTTTAACGCATATGCTTATATTCTAAAAGAGGCACTTATAAACTGAAAATGATAGACCTGGTGCATTATGAGATTTGCATTCAAAGGTATTTTCAATGTCGTTTGAGGCTCTTTGTTATATCAATATCAAATTTTACAATGTTATTATTTTATGTAATGATGGTTTCATGTTCTATTCATGTATTTGAAATAAATATTCTAAATATTTAGTGTGTAAAGAATCTATTTTTAATTCATCTTTGGTTCCATTATTCATGATTTAAGCAGCTACTACATGACAGGTTCCAACAGATACATGTATCTATAAATTATCCTTTAAGTTGTGTATAGTTTTAGGATATCTATTGTTCTAGATTCAAACTGACTTGGAGCAGAAATTAGTTGAGGCGGAGTCATCAAGGGATCGTGTTTACCAGCGACAAGAAGAAAAGGAAGAGCTGAAAGGTTTGGCCACTCAGGAGACTGCCAAATTAAAACACATGGTAAGTATAATATAATCAAAATCACAGCCTAGAGAAAATATTTGAAGTTAATAGGTTTTATTGTGCAGAGGTTGACTGTATTGATTACCCAAATATGAGATAATTCAGTTGATGTGCATTTATGTAATAAGCTCTTGTCCAATAGTAGATTGCTTTGATCTGTATTGAATATCTGTTTTGCTTGTTATGTAAGTGAGAGATAAATTACACTTGTATGTGTAATGGCTTCATTAGTTGTAATGATAGGAATTTTTTATGCGAGTCATATATTCTAACAGCCTATCTACATAACATTGCATCGGATAAAATATGATACCGGTAAATCGTTTCTAATACTATGTGATCAGTATCTTTCTACAGTTTTCTGCACATTTCACGTTTAATAAGTTACTAAAGCTTATCTTTTGCAGTCTAGTTCACAGTTTTAATTTGTCTTTATTAAGCACGAACATATTATTTCGTACACCGACAGTTACATTGTTTTTTAGATTTTTGCTGTCACAAGCATAACAAAATGCTAGAAAAAATATAAGTTTCTGTGCTCCAAACAATATATTTGTGTTTAGTAATTACCACGCCTTGACATAAAATATGCTTATAATCATCTTTTTTATTTATTTTATAATATATATTTATGAAAATACTTTGTTGATGATATTGATGCATAAATTATTGTTTTACAAACTTTCAGTTATTGCTAACCCAGGAAGAGTTGGCGAAAGTGAAAGGTGAACTCAAGGAAAGGTCTTCACAGCTGGAGGTGTCCACCAAGCAAGTCAAACAGCTGGAGAATGAAGTCACAAGTCTCATGCAGCAGATTGGCACACTCACTAAAACAAAGTAATCTATATTCTAAAGGATGTAATTGTATTTTATTATATTTCATAATTGAATTTCAACTATATAGTAATCATTTTATTTTGTCATCATCTAGTGAAGAAATCGAAGACACAAATCGAAGTCTTACTGCTACAGTAGAGGACATTCGAAGTCAAAAGGAAGGTGAATATATTCAAAATTATTCATATTCATTGAAACTTTTATGTCATTTAAATCATATGATGAATTCAACATTTAACAATAGAGATTATCATCAACATTTAACATTTAATTAAGTGTTGCCATTTTTGCAGGTGTTGAAAGGCAACTTCAGGGCCTGCAGAAACAGGTATCATCTGTAAGAGCAGAGCTAAGTGCCCTACAGAAGGAACACACTCAACTGGAAGAACAACATCAGCAGCTCCAGAGGACCACACAGGTGTCCAATCAAAAGGTAGATGCTTTAATTAAACCATGAAACAATCATCCCATATAATTGTACAACAGTCATTTTGCCACATGATACTGAAAAAGAAATCTAAACATTTACAGTGTGATCAATTTTCTTCTTGTGTATGCAGCTGTTATAAAAACAAAAACAAAAAATCTATATTTCAGTTGACATCTTTGATAGAAGAAAAAGACAATGTTATCACAAGACTAACAGAGAGAGTTTCTACACTCGATCAAAGATTACAAGACGGAGATCTGACTGGCGATGAAAGAGTCATTGCTCTTGAAGCAGAGGTGGGTTCATGATAGATGAAGTAAAATAGTTATTAGATCCACCTTACAAAGAGAGTTTATGTCTGCCAAATATTGCACTTTTGGAAAAGATAAAACGTTTTTCTTTAACTTTGACACAGTGGAAATATTTTACCAGATATTATACTTTTTTGGTAATGAATGTGATTATTTTTGGATTAACACTATTGAGAATGTCGATACTTTATTTTGCATAGCAAAAGGATGTTGTTGTTTTTTAATTATAAAATTGTCAGGTGATTGAATTATTGTACATTTTCAGAGGGAATTGCTTGAAAAAAAACTAGAAGAAACCAGAGAACAGCTTGCACAAGTGAAGTCATCGTGGAGTGAAAAAATATCTCAACTAGAAGAGCAGGTGAGCGTATTTTTAAAATGCTTACAAATTTAGTGCAAGTGGTTAAAGTGGTTATGCATAAATTGAATTGGAATTGAGATAAATGAAATATAAATTAAATCATTCATATAGGTTAAGTGATGTTATGCGTATTTAAAATAATTTTAATTTACATGATGATTTTGTGTGTTAATATCTATGTTTAAGATTCTTAAAATTGAATTTTAAAGATTACTATTTATGTTGTGTAGATAATACATCTCAATCAGAAACATTCAGAAGATAGACAAGAAGTTGCAGCTGCAAAAAAAGCTGCAGAATCTCGACAGGCAGAATTTGAAAGCCAGGTGAGGGTAATCTTTAAGTAGCATTGAGGTTGAAGTAGGTATTTTTAAATGTCACTTTTGTATGAGCGAAATCTGATGATGGAATAGTTAAAATTGATTTAGATATTAACCAAAGTACTATACATGTACTTTGATGATGAGACACCGTAGTACATGTATTGTATACTTCATACCATAATTAAAAAACTCACTTTTACCCATATTATACTTTCTTCAGTCTAAGCTGATTCCCATAATAGTTACCTTGTTTGTAGCAGAATGAATAATGGTATTTTGAAATAATATCATAAATAGTCCAGAATGCTGCTTAGGGAAACACAAACAAATTTTAAGGAGTACTTTCAATAGTGTAGTAACGTGCATAGTAAATTATTATGTTTCGTGTACATGCGTCAGTTATATAATTTTATGTAGTGGTCCTGGGGTCGAAGTTCAATTGTGGTATGAAATGTATTGTTCCGAGGTGCCAGTGGTCATGAAACATCCTCCTGAAAACTTTTATTTAAACCATAAAACTGATTAAGGAACAGACTACAATTTATTATTAGACCTCTAGATGAAGATAAGAAAGCAGTTCCCTTGTATTTTTTATTTAGATGTATGATTTACAAAGTCGTCTCGATGATTCCCATGCTACAGCAAAGACCAACTGGGATTTGCTGGCTGATAAAGAAAGGCAGATGGAAAAGCAGGTATTTGAGAGATTATTATTTGTTATTCAATGTAATTGTCATTGTTATTTTATATCACATATTAAACTTCTGCACTATAAGTATTTGTAGCATGTTAAATATCAAAGAATAATTCTTTTAGAAAATTGCATATGAGAATGAGCTGCTGAAAACTCGTGAGAAAGCTTCAGATATTGAAGCTGAGCTTAGCGTTAAAGTCTCATCCCTTGAAACCCAAGTGAAAATGCTAGAGAAAGCTCTGGAAGCAGAAAAGGCTAATTGCCAAGCAAAAATCGTAAGTTAAATATGTATGTAAATACCAATGATTTGAAGGTTGTTCTTTTGGGCCACATAAGTATAAGAGTATGTTTTGGTAGAAGCAATATCATGTGTATTGATTAAATGTTTCATCTGAATGTAAAATCCAGAATTATTTGAACTAGCTGGCCCGGCTCCTTCGGAGCCTATTTTGTGTATGATGGAAACAAAAATGTGAAAAACGCTGTCTAGAATAGTCTGTCTCACTCAAATAGGGTCATCAACACAACCCGTGATGTACAATACCGTGGACGTGGTATTGTACCCGTGGACGATAATTAATATATAATTACGGAAACCGGCTGTTACCTACTTTTGGCCACCACCCCCTACGAAACTCAGACATTTATCCCCCTTTGCTCTAATCAGTGGCGTTTCAGGGCTTCACGACTAGACCCGCTCCCTGCTCCCTGCCTTACTACTGTGTGCATGTTGCCATATGCACCATACCTTTCATTCTCTACTCATTTAGGCCACTGCTTCACCGAATCTGCTTGGCAATGCTGATTCCACGAAAATGTGACATTTTTCGTCTCCTGGCGCTCACCACTACAGTTTTGTCACTTAAAAACTTCAAGTTGAGCTGCGTCAGTAATGTAGAAATGCGTTCACAAGCTGCACAGATTCAATTATGTCATCATTTATGAGAAAACTGGTTAAAATTAGTCAAATAATAACCTGCACGATAAAAGGAAGCGCCCATTATTTCCAGCCACTTAGTCAATTCGATGCATTGGTTTATTGGCTGGTACACCGATTTGTTACTACACAATTGTCCACGGGTCAATCTGCCGAACAAAGGCGTAATAAATTCGTTATTATCCATTGGTCAACCTCCCGGGGACAACGAACCTAATCCATTGTTCAATCTAAATAAGGATGTATCAATTGTTTGGCGAAATAGCTTATGATTAAAAAGAAAACGAAATAAATTTTGATTAAAATATGTGATGAAACGACACGTCCCCGTGAAAGAGGACGTTATGATTCCCTGTTGGAGGTTGATGCCGTAGCAAACTAAACCGAATAACAATATCTTCTTTCTTATTTTAATGTAAATACCACACATACATATAGTAATAATGGATATAAATAAACGGTATGTACAATTGTATTAGAATAAAAAAACGGCCGGTTTTCAACAGTTTATGCCGTGTGTAGGCTGTTTTAATTGTCGGACTTCCATTATCGCCATGCTGGTGTGGCTTCTTAAAACTATATTCCCCTCATAATAGACTCCGAAGGAGTCGGGCCAGCTAGTAGAAGATAATAACAAAATACCTTGTAGAAGAACTCACACAGCACTTTGGGGTGAAGTTATATATCGTAAACCAATATTCCTATGATGATAATTTGATTACTTAGCATTTTATCGCCTGTGCAGTAGATGTAGTGCTCTATTTTACGATAAAAATATTAAATAAAACACAAAATCCCCAAAAGGGAATCATAACGTCCTCTTTCAGCGGGACGGATGAATGCTTTGTCGTTTCATCACATATTTTAATCAAAATTTATTTCGTTTTCTTTTTAATCTTAAGCTATTTTGCCAAACAATTGATACATCCTTATTTAGATTGACCAATGTCTTTGTTTAGGTTGACCCTGGGAGGTTGATTAATGGATAATAGCGAATTTATTACGCCTTTGTTCGGCAGATTGACCCGTGGACAATTGTGTAATAACAAACCGTTGTATCAGCCAATAAACGATTGCGTCGAATTGACTACGTGGCCGGAAATAATGGCCGCCTCCAGTTATCTTGCTAGTTATTTTTGGATTATTTCAAACCGGTTTTCTCATAAATGATGACATAATTGAATGTGTGCGGCTTATGAACTGATTTCTACATTACTGACACAGCTCAAGTTGATGTTTTTAAGTGACAAAACTGTAGTGGTGAGCGCCAGGAGACGAAAAATGTCACATTTTCGTCGAATCAGCATTGCCAGGCAGATTCGGTGAAGCAGTGGCCTAAATGAGTAGAGAATGAAAGGTATGGTGCATATGGCAACATGCACACAGTAGTAAGGCAGGGAGCAGGTCTCGTTTTGAAGCCCTAAAACGCCACTGATAAGAGCAAAGGGGGATAAATGTCCGAGATTCATAGGGGGTGGTGGCCAAAAGTAGGTAACAGCCGGTTTCCATGATTATATATTAATACCCTGCAATAATGCAGCAGCAAAACAGCCAGAAGGTGCATGTGACTTGTGTGAGAAATGTATACAGCATGATTTTAGTTTGATTTACTAGTAGGATCATGCATAATAAGAAGTAGTTGATCTCTGCAATATTGATTATCATGTCTACCATTGAAAATCCAACGTACATTAAAAATCATCCATTGATGTAATTCCCATTCACAATTTTGTCTCTAAAATAAAGAAATGGGAACATCACACACATTTTATCAAGTTACAATGAATGTAAATGGTTTGTTTGTGTGTACACATAAAAATAATATTTATTATATGATTAAGCATGATTCAGTTCAAAAATTGGTTCATTTATTATTCATTTGGCAATAATCAAACACTTTTTAATTTTTCTTAATAGAAGTTGAGTGTTTCTCCTTATTAATGATTGGATTATGTTTTAGCGTAATCTTGAAAGTAATCACGAGGAATGGTTAGAAAAGGAGATTGATAATGAAAAACAGCTTACAACTTTGGAAGAACAGCTTAAATCTATGAAAACTGAGGTTTGATTTTAATAGATATTTTTAACATGTACTATATGCAGATAAATATAAATTTGAGTGGGAAAGGATCTTGTATCACTATTACTACAAGTATTAGAGAATATTTGTTAGATGTTCTACTGGATTGTTCATAATACAGATTACCAAGTGCACAAATAATTCAAGTATCAAAAAAGAACTATATTTTTCCAGCTCATCATATATGTGTCATGGTATGTGCTAAGTTAGAATAGATATACATGTATGTGTTAAGAGTTTTAGATTGGTATTTCTGTGTGATTTAAGATTGCACTACGAGAAAAAGAAGCTCAGAAAGCACAAACAGCACTTGATCTAAGAAATAGAGAGGTTGGAGGTGTGAAAGATAAGGTACCTGTTTTAAAGTATTTGATTACATGAAAGACATTTAAGTTTAGGTGTGTATTTTAAATAATATTATATTCTATGTGCTTATTTAGTGGTATTACTGCTCACATATCAAAACAAATACTGTAAACATTAAATGTGCTGAAAAAATGGTTTGTGTGGGACAATTTCTTATGATTTTATTTCTATTATTAGTGTCAGTGTTATTTACTACTCAAGCATGAGTGCTGTGTATCAAAATAGAATATACACGTATTGATGATTTTTTAGTCAAAGAAATTGGAGGAAGAGCTAAAATCTCACAAAATTATCATGGAACAACACAAGATCGACTTGAAAAGTACCCAGAAACAGTATGAAGAAGCTGTACGGGGTTAGTATATGGTACATGTACAAAGTACTACCAACCCACCATTTACAAGTATATACATGTACCTAAAATATAAACTATACATGTGTTGTGAAATTACATATACTGTATTATTACCTGTTGTCATAAAACATCATTTCATCTTTTTATTTATGTTGAAAATATTGCAACCAGTATTGTTGTGGGGTTTTATGTCCAAATTTTAGATATTTACTCTATCATTATATCTTTCAGAGAGAGATGAATTAATGATGTCCAATGCATCAATGTCACAGGATATGGAATCTATACGGCAAAGATTATCTGATAAATATTCCCGTTTGGAAGAAGAGGTATAAGATGTACTTTCATAATGAAAAAAAAAATCTTTTTCTTTTAAAATAATCGAAACAATTATTGATGTTAGAAATATGTGGAGAGTTTGTGGGAATAGCACAGATAGGTGTTGAGCAAGTTCATCACTTTAGGTTAATCCTGGCTATCCAAACTTAAAATAAGTGCAGGTTGTATGGTTTAAAGATGGAAACAACAGGTACTTTGTGCGCATTAACGTTTAGATATTAAGTGGCATATAATTTTAAGTTATGATACTATAAAGAAGATAAAAATAACTAAATCTTATGTATTCATATTTGGTATATAGATGAACCACTATGTTATATATCTCTCTGACAGTGATGAAGTATTTTAATTAGCTAAAAAGCTGAAATGCAGAATCATAACGTCCTTCGTGAGAAGTGTGTAAGAAAGGAAAGCAAACTCTCCTTCAATAAGTCAAAACAGCAAGCTTGGAAGGAGTTTTTTTATACTGTAGAGCAGCTGCCAGTAAGGGCCCCAGTTGAAGGTCATCTTTCAAAAGTTACTTATCAAATGATCTCCTTGGCCTTTGAAACAGATGAAAATGGATGAAACTACTGGTCCCTCACACATTATTGCTGAAATGCTCAGATCACATGGTAACAGTGGCATTGAACCTCTAACATCCCTTGCAAACAGCCTACCTCTCGTTACAAAAGGAAAAGCTTACAATAGCTCTTTGAGGAGCATGATATTGCATATATAGACTGATTAGAACTGAGCCCTCCGTGTTAAGATGAATGTACAGCTAGCGGTTGAAAAAAACAATTTAATTAACTATGTGACTAGTAGCTGTAAAGTCGTGGGCTGTAGTCGGGGCAATACTAGTATCCTGTCAAACTTCTACTTTGGAAGTCGAAGATGTGAAAATATTTTTAAGTAGGACTGATTTACTGAAATTGTTAGTAGGATTTTCAGATGTTTTACTTTTGTTCAAATAGGTCAAAATGAAAGACACCAGCATAGCAGGACTTGAACGGGCTGTTGAAGAGTTGCAGTCCGAACTTTTAGAAAGCAGAAATAAGGTAATTGAAGAGTTTTCTTATAGTTAGTACCAAAAATCCATACATGTAATTCCAGTTGGAGTTATGGGTTTCTGTTAGTACATACTGGATAAGAAGTAAACTCTATAAGATGTTGAACTACAAAATCAGGGATTCTGCTTGATTACAAGTTCACACAGCTCAGCCAATCTTATATGTTATGGTATCAGAAATACTTAAGCCTGTGGCTTAAAGAGTGCTTATTGCTCCCATTTACAAAAACGATGTGTACAATGTATTTTCCTTTTTGTTTTGTTAGTTAGCAGAGATGGAGCAACAGCAATTGGCAGCAATAAATGAGGTTGAGTCTGAAGAGATTAATGCTCTACGTGCTCAAATTACAACTCTAGACAACCAACTTCTTGAGAAAACAAAGGTATCATTCAACCAGCATAATATATTTGATTACATGAATCAAAACTTAAAATAGCGGAATGGAATATTACCCAGTGCATTTGAGCAATACATGTGCATGATTGAATGGTTGTAATAGAGATATGCTAAAACTCTGTTTCCGTCTTAACTTGCAGACAATAAAACGACAGGAGCAACGATTATCAGATCTCAAGAAAACATTGCAGAGAGAGTTCAAGGTTCAAGCGCTTCCCAATGATGACGTGGACTCATCATTAGCCCCACCGTCTGGGGCACTTGCCAAGTCATCATCTACACCACAAGGACTGGACAAACTTCATGAAAACTTTGCCTCTTTACACCGGTCTGTGTTCACAAACAATATGCCACATCCTAGTAATGGGGTTGTTGAGGCTACGAGTCCAGCAACAATTTCAACCACTGATGTCAGTCTGCATTTGTCAGCAGCAAGAAGTGGTGGTGCTAAGGACCAGAAGGGGGGCGCTCGTATGCCAAGGGGGGCACAGCAAACTTTAGGAGGCAATCACAAAATGGAATACCAGAGAGACATTAACTTTGAGTATTTACGCCATGTAGTGTTGAAGTTTATGTTGAGTCGAGAATCAGAGGTAGGTACATGAGCACCTTTTTTCTTTCTTTTTTAACATTGTTTACTGCCACTGAAGTCATGAAGGTGATTCTGCATATTTATGTCTCAATTACTTTGGAAGTAGATTTCGAGTTTTGCTTTTGTCCGAGTCCGTATCCCAGAGAAACAGATTCATTGAATGAAAACCTTAATTTAACTACACCTACCACATGGTCAAGGTTGTGACATTGTTGGCCAGTCTACCTCGCAACTGTCCCCTTCATGCCTTTTGATCATTTGGGTCTGTTTGAATTATACCCTGTAACCCAGCCATGTATGATCTTTATTCATGTTCCTTGTCTGTGGTGGTCTTTTTTTGTCTTTGTATCACAATAATAAAAGATTGTGTTTTATGCTGTAACATATACTCTATTTTTTATAATATACATCTTCATTTGCAGTCACAGATTAGATTTTCACAGTAACCAGTTTAGTAAAGCTATTTGCCTGTTATTTGCAGGCCGTTCATCTCATCAAAGCCGTCTCTGTGTTATTAGACTTCACAAAAGATGAACAAAAACTTCTGAAGGATGCCTTGGAATACAAAATGTCATGGTTTGGATATAAGTCACCAACATTGGTATCAGGTGGCCAAAAAGCCAAAGTCATTCCACCCTCTTACTAGTAATGTTTGTCTGGATTAATGTGCCCATATTTCTTGTTAGAAATGGTAATGCATAATATAGTCCTACCAGTAAGCTGTTTCAAGGGTTTTGTGGTTTTGTTTTAATTTAACAGCATAAGAAGTATTTCACAAAGGAATTATTGATTACTACACTATTATCTTGTTTAGAAGACGTGTCACTTTCAATAGTGCCTATTACTGGTATTAGTCACTTGCTTCATATCTTGTGTGTTAAATAAGTATGTTTGTTAAAAATGTGATTTTGTAAAAAACTAGTCAGGCGAAAAGTTTACCAGTAGATTATTGGGTGAATATTACACTTTTGCAATATATTATATTTTGTTACTATTTGGTGTGACAATTTTATTGTCCACTAAAAAGAAATTTAAGATGTACTTTTCGTCAGTGCTGTCATGATTGATCAAACCATGTAATAGATTTCATAAAAAGATATTAATATTAATAAACAAGTTACTGTACTGCATGTTAAATGAATGATTCAGTATGTCAAGGGAGAAACTCAATTGTTTGTTATAGGTATATTAAGTCTGTGTAAATGTATGTGTGTAGAGGCTTTAATTGCTATTAATTAATTCATAAAAAATAATTTTATGTTAAATAATGTATTGTGATTTTCGTGGTAGAAAAAGATATGAATTTATTGTCGAAAATAGATTAAATTGAAATAAATTTTACATTTTGTAGTACAATGTACATAAAATCAATGGTTTGAATCAGTTTTGTAACATCTTATCTGTATTTCCTGTTCTTATAGCATTGAGTTTCGACAGGCTCTTGGTATGTACATATACTCTTGCTTTTATCAGCCTATTGCTAGAATAAATGCAGTACATCCTATTTGCCGCTAAGGAACAGTGTACCATTTTATTATATAAGAAAGATTTGAACCAATGATTTATTGTACTTTTGCAAATAATGTACTTAAATTAATTTAACATCAATGACATCATGTTATAAATCATAAATAAAAGTTACAAATATATATTTACATATGTGCAAACTATTTTATGATTGTAAAAAGTTATAGTTATATTTATTTGTGATATGAAGAAATCCTGCAAACCAAGCATTATTTGATTTAACTAAAAATGCCATTTAAAATATCATTATTGGATGTTTATTTGATTCTTATCTAGATTGTCAAAAGAAAAATTATGAGAAAGTGCATTTTCATGTAGGCCTATGAAATTTTTGTTCTTTCTGGGCATTTATGTTTGTGCAACCAATTAAGCTAGATATTAGATTGAAATATTAAATTGATGTTGGTTTAATATTTACATTCAATAATTTTCAGAAATTTTCACAATCAGAAGAGAGAACAGACAGTATTTGTCTCGCTACATTTATGCATAATTTTAATTTGATGTTTATTTCATTGCCTTTTATAGATAATGTGAAAATGTGTTATGTAATTATACACCCCCATCCCCCAAAAAGAAATCAATCTTCACAGCTAAGACAAATAAACTGGGGTGGCTGAATATCATGTGTCTGTCATGTTAAAATGAAAAATAGGTTAATTACCACAACAGCTAAAATGTAAACAAACTTGACTTGACATCAAATCCTGCTTTTAGTTTGTATTATAGTATGTTCACCATTTGAACCATAATGAAGTAAGACTTAGGGTTTCTGAACATCAGGAGGAAAAGTGATGTGTGTATATAACACAAATTTATAATTGACTATTTTGTTAAGTACAATCTAAAGATATTTGATAGTTTGTCAATATTTTACCAATTCAATGCCTTAATAGTTTTATTTATTGAAGACAGTCTAGTAGTATTTTCTGCACCTCGAATATAACGAGAATAATGTAACATAAATAACATAGGCTTGAATGAAGCAAAATTTCAAATTAATTACTATGTGAATTTTAATATGGTAAGCTATAATATTTATATGTGTTTCCCAGTGAGATTGAGAGAGAAGTTTGAAAATATATTTAACCAATTTGTATGCTTAATGCGGGAGCAATTGTTGGGTGTTCTAAAAATTAAGTTTTTCAAATCCTTGTGCTCAGTTTTTCATTTTAAATCCAGAAAACAGACCATTATCTATGTAATAAATATCACCTAGTGTAATGGTGCAAGGGCCTATTAAATAAGGTTAAGTGCTAACTCCGGTTATACAGAAAGCCAGCATGTATGAAATTATCCATGGCCTTTTGGGTAGAAAAATTATCAATTTAGGGATTACTAAATCTAAAAAGGAAAAAGAAAATAATTAACTGAGGGGTGCAATTTTACATGAATGTCTATTTACAATGGAATTTACATCAATTTACTTTCAGTTTCATACTTGATTATAGTGCAGTGCAACTATTATAAAGGCTTTTCATGTTTATTGTCAAGAATCTTTGTGGCATGAGTAGTTGTAAAAATGTAGTTTTATTACTTCATATAAGACTGCATATTGTGTCTGGATAGATGTTGGGAATCATTTTCAAGTACTATAAAAAAATTATGACTTAATTTATTGTCCTTGGAAGCAAAAATTCATATGTACATCATCTGTGATATCAAGGTTTGTTTTGTATTTTAATTCTAAATACAAGCTACATGTATTTGTTTTTCATGAGTGTATCTGGTTTATCAACAAGAAAAGCAACTGAATATGTAAGATTTATTTTATGACATAAAATTAGATGAAATGTCAATGTTTGAGGTTTGATTATTTTTTGTTCATAATACTGCAATACATTTTATATATGCAACAATTAATTTAAACCGTAATTAGTAAGTACTTAGTGTGACTGCATGTAGTTAAACCCTGTGGCAGAATCCTGTACAGTAGTTGAAAAATGGCTATACCAGAATAGTAAACACTTATAAGCGTGGGCCCCAGCATCATGGCAGGTTATGGTATAGTGCTTGTCCATTATAGTAGTATACATTCCACATACACCTTCCATGATGCTGGTGCCCATAATTATAACACACAATATGGTGTTTAAATGAGGTAACACAGGCAACAAAATCATATATCTAATACTTAACTTGTGTAAATAACCCCAGTCTATACTATACTGGATCATCTATTACAAAATACAATGTATACTTCTATGCAAAAATGCTATATTAAATGTACACAAGCGAACACACTATCATTAATTATGCAGAATATACACCAATAAGCAACACACTAGTGTTATAATTAAGATGCATCACTCACATAATTACTCCAATAAATTACAAATGCTTAATTATTTAAATATGTCATATATGTGCAATGTATCTGCACTGGTTATGCATGATCAGAGACCTGTATCAGATTTTTGCTGATTAGGAGCACCAATGATAAAGCAGAACACATATATACATGTAGTTACTATCCAAACATATTTACTTTTATGTTGAGACTTTCGTCCTGAAGAAGTGTTTGCCAAAGCGGAACACATGTTTTCATCATTTTCCATTTACGTAATTTATAATGGATAAATATTCGGCCATTGTAATATTTGCAGTATAAATACAATCGAGGATAAATAAAGTCTAAAATTTGGTAAAAAAAAATATTTCTTTCCTCGCGCATTTTTGCATCGGCTTTGTCCATTCATGTCCCATAAAAATTCATGTTTGCACTCACATCACAAAAAATATGTTACAACATACATGTCATGTATATGTAGTTATAGGTATAACTATGTACACAAATTACAAATGTACACGGAAGATTGGAAATTCCTAATAAGCGCAATACATTTTAAGAAAAGTTATAAGTTTAAAATCATGCTAGGATAATTAACTTTGATCAGCTGTCATGAATGCTATATACCTGGTATATATATATAGTTTAATTTTCCTCCATTTCATGAAGAGTCTAGAATGAGCGCTGCCAATGTTTCACAGTTCAAAGATATCACTCGATTATTAGTATTACAATGTATTTGATAAGGATTTCATATCCTCAGTTGTGCATACTTCATTATTATCACATAATGAACCATTTATTTACTGGGCGGATTATATGCTCCAAACACTACATAGGTGTACTGTTCTTCTAGAATTTGCTTTAGTAGGTTAGCCTGCTCTTGATCTTTGGTTTCTACGACACATTTCACTTGAACAGAAAAAATGTCTGACTTCAGCCATGCCCTTTCCTGAAATATATCCTTGATACTGACACCAAGATCTGACACAATGCGGGCAAGATCTGCTATACCTCCTGGTCTGTCACTTACATTAACAATAAATCTACATAGACGACCATCAGCAGCTAGACCTCTCTCCAAGCATCTTCCAAGCACAGTAGTATCAATGTTGCCACCACATAGAGGAATTACCACTTTTTTACCTTTCAATTCTGGCAATAGTCCAGCAAGCACAGCAGCTAACCCTGTGGCTCCGGCTCCTTCAACAACAGCTTTTTCTAATTCAACTAAACGCAAAATAGACAGGGCAATAAATTCTTCACTTACAACCACCATTTTATCAATTAATGGTGCACCTGTAGCAAATGCATTTACTCCAACCAAAGGTACAGCCAGACCATCAGCTAGGGTTGATGAAGCTTTGGTATATACTGGTCTTCCTGCATCGACAGATTGTGTGAAACTTGCACATCTTTCAGATTCAACACCTATTACTTGTACATTTGGATAAAGAGCTTTTATTGCTAATGCTGCTCCAGCAATAAGACCTCCACCTCCAACTGGTATTACACAAGCATCTAAGTCTGGAACTTGTTCAACAATTTCCAATCCCATTGTTCCCTGACCTGCCAGGATGTGGGGATGATCATAGCCATTGATATATATAAAACCTTGCTTTTTGCTCAGAGTTAAAGCATATTGCCTCGAGATACCAATATCTGCGCCATGTACGATAACATTGGCTCCATACTGCCGACAAAGATTAACTTTCATCATTGGGGCTATGATTGGCATAACTACTGTTACTGGAATTCCAAGATCTTTGCCATGATAAGCCAATGCAAGTGCATGATTACCGGCACTGGCTGCAATAACACCAGTTTTCTTTTGCATTTCTGGCAACATCATCAAGGTGTATCTTGCTCCACGTTCTTTAAAGCTTCCAGTGTATTGTAAAAATTCCTTCTTGAAATAAATTTCCATCCCTGTAATACCCGACATATGCGATCTTGTACATGGTGTTCTTTCAATTCCACCTTTTATCTTAAAAGCTGCAGCACTTACTTCAGAGAATGGGACTCTAACTGGATTGTCCGGATCACAAAATGCATCCTTGATCTCCTCTTCCTCGGCAACAATTTCCATTGTACTGAGCTGATCTGACATGGTTTTTATTGAGTCTCTAGGGCTTGAGCCTTTCACTGAAATTGGCTCTTTTGATACAAAGAATTCTTCTTGTGTTGTAGCATCAAATGGAGTACTGGGTGGAGACCCAAGGCAAAATACAGGTGATTCAGACATGAAATTATGTATAATTTCACAACCAAGACCTGAAAGTACAGAAAAATAGACGAAAATTTAGTTTTCCCTCATTATGCAATATGAGTTGGGCTTTAGTTCAATCTTGACTGTTTGAACTGGTAGCTTAATTGAAGCTACTAGGCTACTTCATAATCTCCGCAGTCTCTATAAGATTTTTTTAGTTAGTTTTTTAGTTTATTCAGAATTAATGTTCCTAAGATAGCGTATGAAAGCGTACATAAAGTATTGCTTATTTACAATGTGGTCCTGTTTAGCAGGTTAGGTAACCTACTGAGCCTTTAGTGTTGTGGAGGAATCACACTAGCTATTGTTTTCAAGCTAGGTGAGTTCTTTTGCATGCAGAGGGGTAGCTCTCCTCTACACGGGGACACGCCTTTTAACTAGCCAAAGGTAAGTCACCTTCGGTAAGACTATAGATCTATGAATAAAAACCTTCTAATTCACTGTCCCTGTTCTGAGTGTTCTGATTTGATAGTTTCAATAGAAAATATATGTAGGATCCAACAGAACCGGGGTAAAAGAGTTAATATCAGGTCAGAACCAGGACTTTAGAAATTTTGTCTTTCTAGATCTAGCTTTCCAATCTGTGTTTGCATCACATTATAAACAGTCAAGCATATCTGAGTATCTGAATCTGAGTAGCATCGATAACATCATATTTGATGGCTCCAGCGCCCAATGTTGGTTGTGTTGTGCACAAAGACGAAAGAAAATAGTGTTAGTAAGACTGGGGTGGGGCCTACAGTAAGAAGTAATCATAGATAAAACCGGTTGTTAGTTGTGCTGGTTAAAAACAGGACTGAAAATAAAGATTTAGAAGTGGGCATGGGCTAGGTGGTTTTTAAACGCTTCCAGCGTTGAAGCGCTGACCACCTCTGCTGGCAGATTGTTCCAGAGAATGAATGTGCTCGGAAAAAATGAATGTCTATAATAGTCAGTCAATGTTGGGATTTCAAAGCTAGTAGGTTTGGCTGTGAGTTCATCATCTTCATCCAGCAACCATAAGATCCAGAAGTTCTGGATCTTATATGTTACGTACGTTGCTGGATGAATAAGATCTAGTCTCTAGATCTATGTTAATTAGACCTCTACCATAAACATGGATCCTAAACTGCTGTATAGAATATATTTTAATAGTGATTCTGACGCATACTATCAAACCAGAACCAGGATAAACTATCACATGTCATCATAAAACCTCCTCTGCAATATATATATTTTTAAGTGGCTGTCTGTGAGAGATATATATTATTGAGCAATAATCACTCAACAATTTTTTTGCATTGAGAATATTTTACATTATCTCTATCCTACAAACAAAAACAGCATTCATTAAAGTAAAAGAACTTCAACCTAATTAAACATTTCCCAAGACAGTACGATTAATGTCAATTAATGTTTGAGTACCTAGAAATCTGCAGTGTTGACACCCCAAACACACAGCCGTGACCTTGCTAATGTTTTGATGTGGATGATTCGGTACTCTCCACTCAGCTCAGGCACTATTCATTGTTTCCATAACTAAGTTGCATCACCCACAACATTAAAAGTGTACCTTCCAATATTACTAAAACGGTCGCTATGATATTGGTTACATGTCCATGTAAACAATTTATTGCTGAAAATGCTTCTTGTCAAAAATTATATATAAGCATATATATGCTCACTTAAAAGTACGTTATATATAATGTATACGTATAACTATATACTTCATGTGTTCATCAATTATGTTAAACATTTAAACAGACTTGATGTGATGATTTATCTTATAATGTCGGCTCTTCAATATAACAATGTCAAAGATGCTGGTATTATCGTTGCATTTTACATTTAGCTTTCTGAATCGCCGGTCTGAATATGAGAACCGCGACATAATGTATTATTTGCAATTATCAGTACATCCGTGCGACTAACCTTAGCAATTAACCTTTTGTCTAGTATCTAGTATTTAATTGTAAAGCATGCCTTCATTTGCACCGATAACGTTAGCCGTATAATATACAGCGTATGTTCGTTCCTGGGTCTCTCCAGGGTATTAACTCAGCTCTACGTGTAGGGCTACGATAACGTATGTTGTATGTAAAACCGCATCCAGTTAAAAATGCATCTTTACATAGGATGCAGTATTATATGGTGGGTGGGTTAAAGTACATCCCATGTAATTCCGGTATTATCACCCAATAAGATGCACTTTTACATATATAAAAAAAGTTTCCCAAATTTTGGATCCGGTTTTACATGGATAACCGTATCCTACATGGGAGATACCGGAATTACATGGGATGCACTTTTACCCACCTACCATATAAAACCGCATCCTATGTAAAGATGAATTTTTAACCAGGATGCGGTTTTACAAACAACAAACGTAATTCTTACTAATTAGGCTGCATGCATTTAACACGTATCTCAATCAATCAATCAAAAATCAATCAAATCCTAAATTTATTTTAAACAGGCCCTAATTATTCCTCATTCAGAGGGTGTGGCCTGGCTGCCCAGTCTGGATCTCAACCGTCCCCTCCAAGCCTTTCGGTCATTTGGATCTACCAAACTCATGCCCAAACTTGCACGATCTTTCTACAAGACTGCATCCCAAGTCTGTTTCAGTCTTCCCTTTCCTTTTCTTCCTTCTATCTCAAGCTTTCTTACTTTGCTAATCCAGCCAGAACTGCGCTCAACATGGCCTAGCCATCTCAGTCTCCCTTTACAAAGCACACTATCAATATCTGTAATACTCAGTTTCTCCAAAAGGCTCTCTGAACTGGTATCATCATTAGGCTTCACACCACACATCCAGCGGATCATAGCTCTGTCATTTCTTCTCAGGCGGTTTATAGTACTAGAGGATGCTGCCCATGTGTCAGACCCATGAAGCATAGCACTTCGTACACAGGTGGAGTACACTCTACCTCTCGAAGATAAAGGAATGTGCCTGTTGGTGAGGACTGGCAGTAGCTCACAGAATTTGCCCCATGCAGTTTTGCATCTGACAGTTGCAGCTAAATCACAGCCTCCACCACTGGACAACATGTCACCTAAGTAACAAAACTCTGTCACAACCTCAATAGTGATCAATAATCATACATGAAATATTCATTACAAAAAACGGAGTAAGAACAAAAATTAATTGAAAATAGTTAGTTGGTATATCAGCCACTCACATTTGTTAATGGCATATTCTCAAAGTGAATGCCAACAAATGAAGTGTAAAGCAAAGTATAATACAAAAGATCCAATAAATCTATTTTAAGAACTTATATGTTTGTATTTTGTAGGATGTAAAAATGGCTCAGGATCATCATTCAGAACCAAGCTCTAGTTCACAAATTTCATGTCGAATTCTGCCTACTGATTTTTCAAAATGCAAGATTGTGATCACATTGTTATCTGGTACACTAGAACCAGAATTAGAAATAGTTTATGACAAGGATATAGACCTAACCATTGGTCTTGCTGAAAATGAAGTTATGGATCAAATTGAAGTGACTTTGTTATCAATGGAAGAAGAAGAACTTACACAAATCACTGTTGACAGAAGTCCACCATGTAAATGCACAGGACCTAATAAACACACATCCTTTACAGAAGGTGCATCAAGTGATGATTCTGTGATTCTCGGTGTAAAGTTGATATCCTTCCATCGTGAAAAAGATGTATGGCTTTTGTCACCACATGAAAAGTTGGAGCGAGCTCAACAGTTAAAAGAGAAAGGTGTTCAACTTTTCAAGAAATCTAATTATGAAATGGCCTTCCGAAAATTTAGCCGTGCACTAAAATATTCCATCCTAGTAGGTAACAAGCTTCCACAAGATATTGAATCAGATTGCACTAAACTGAAATGTCAGTGTTATTTAAATATTGGTGCCTGTCAATTACAGAAGGAAAATTATTGTTCGGTCATAGACAATTGTAGTAAAGCTCTATGTTTAGACTCCAACAGTGTTAAAGGTTTATATCGTCGTGCTCAAGCGCTATTCAAGTTAGATGATTATGGTTCTGCTGTGGAGGATCTTTCTAGAGCTAAAATACTAGAACCAGGAAACAAAGCTGTTGTGCGGTTGCTATCAACAGCAAGTGTAGAATTAAAAAAGCAAGAAGAAAAATTCGCAGATGGAATGAGTAAAATGTTTGTGTGAAATTATGGAATATTATTAATTTATTAGAGCAATGGTATTACTTTTGCGTTCGTCATTTGGCAAACATTTTTGAGCTTATTTATTTGAGCTACTTAAAATTGCAACATTAACTATCCTCAAAATAATAAAATTTTCAAATATGCAATTGAATAGCTATGATATATTCAAATTTTAATTGCAAGTCTCGGTTTATATATGTATGAAGCGATGATATTATGCTTCTTTGGTATGCGTTGAACTGGCAAAAGTGTATAGTTTTGGCTGGACCAAAAACCTTTTCAATCGGGTTTTCTGTGTGATCACAATGCTTTATGAATTCCAAAATCTTTCAATAATTTCAGTTTAGATCTACCTGTTCAAGAAAGCAATTGTTTAGTGAATTATATGAACTGATTTTTTAGAAATTCATTGTTGATTTTGATATAATCCTTTAAACTACCGTCATTACAAAGCATTCTTGAAACAACATTCTAGTCTAATCAAACCTAAGTTACAGTAATTAAAATCATAATATTCAGACATGCACTTTATGTTGTGAGAAAATCATTGAAAAAATTATAAGAACTACATTTAATCTATGCTACTGGATTTATAACGCACTAACACATAGATTTAATGCCCAGATTTCACAAGGCATCTAGAGTGTTTCTTCAGTGTGGAATGCTTCGATCTCAGAGTTGGGTTCCATGCCGAAGGCAACTCCCCACTGAGCCCTCCTTTTTTTGGTTTAGGAGTTAATCACGTCACATTGACGAAACATGGCAGATGCAGATGCCTTGTGAAACGTCTGTGTAAGTACGTGATAAATCCCGTGTTATAGATTAAATGTAGTTCTTAAATTATTAGAACTGGATATGTAATCTTCATTGAAAAAGCTATTAGTGTTTCGCCTTGATTCGTGCAACATGCTACAATCATATATTGGCATTTGTATCAGATCTATCAGATATATGCATTGATTCACAATCAATAAATTTTATAAATATGGGATTCAAATACAAAGAACAGTTGACACAGTACAATGGCTTGATCAATACAATTTCAGAAATGTGTTAAAATGATTAGTACGTAAACATGTACATGTACTTTCTAATTGAGGTTCACTTTTTAGCAATAAATGCAGAATGAATAAATTTTGTACTTGTACACATAATTTGCCAGGGTTTTTTCTGATTTAGTCAACTGTATATGAGATATTTTGTTACAAATTTTTCGGGGCATATATTTTTTATAGACTTAAAGTTTTTTTATGTTGTTAACATTTAGAATTACTTTGACAAAATTGCTTATCATTGATAATAAGAAACTATTTTTATTTATCTATAATTTGAATTGGATTGTTCTGCTTTGTAGATTTTGAAATTGTTGAAATACGTTTTGTTTCTACTGATTTTATTTAGTGTGATGATAATTTTTTTTTGCTTGCACATTGTACCATTATTTTTAGCTATAAATTATAGCTTAAAATTGCTGTATTATTATCCTATGATATAGAATTCTTTTGTTTGAAAATATGAAAATTAATTTATTGATGATAAAGCTCTTAAGAGTTAATCTTTATTATAAAAGCTCTAAGGACTTTTCTGAAATTTTTGAATAAATTATTTGAATAGGAAGAGCTTAAAGGTTATGCTCAGTGGCTGCACATATATGCTTTGATAGAAAATTCCATTGATTTAAACAACACCAAGAAAATAAACTAGAACAATTTGAATACCATATCATAAAAACGCTAGGTATAAAATCATCAAAATGTGTGTACCGGGTAGGTGAGAAATGTAAACAATGATTTTCGTCAAATGTGATTTCATGGTGGACACAAGAAGCCCCCTATTTTTCCCAAATTGGGATGTCTGCTGTTGAAAGGATGCTTATTAGTGAGAATCGTTCAGTTACTGTAACTTTCCATATTTTTGTAAACTACCAGTAAGACATGGTTTTAGTATCAATATATATATATACATGTAGAAGCTGAATAGACATAAATCTAATTTTCCTTTCACTTCAAGCTAAAGGGAAAAGTATCATTGATACTAGTTTTTACAGAACAAATATTTTTATGACTGAGCAGCATCTTTAAGTCCAAAAAAGTATTTTTTATATAGTTTTGGATTATTTTTGTGTGTGAATTTGAGTTGGAATGTACAAATGTATTGTTAAATATCAATGCTTTGCTGTGTTAATAAGTTGATTTCTCTAAAAAAAAGTTCTAAATAATTGGCATGTATGTGTATTGCAAATATTCAATAAATGGATACACATATAATGGTAACATTTTATTTTTGAAGGTATCCACTTAATACAAGATAATAACATAACTAAGTAAAATAAATATGTACTGTATAATATAATCTAATACTAACAACAAATGCATTACTTTTATGTAGAATAAACACATCACAAAAATTTCTAAAGCTTCAAAAATATATGGAAAGTACAACTTTTTAAAGAATTTAATTTTATATGCACCCATATGAAAACAACCTAAATACAGATCTCAGACTTAAAATTCCTGACTATGAATTATGTGTTCAATATGTGGATACCATTTTTTTGTATCAATTTTATTCATGATTTTTTTAATGACTAAGAACTGGAATATATATATCAGAGAAAACATGCATGAAAAAGATGATGTGTATAATGTTAAAGGCAAGGATTGTTGCATTAAACAGTATAGATATATTCCAAAGAAAACTCGTACATAACAGACTTGATCCCCAAAATACTGATTTGGGACAACTTGAGTACAAAAATGATCACAGCTATGAAAAACCATACATGTATCCAACATTGCATATGGTAACAGTGTTAGCTAGTTCTAATGCCTATTACATTTTTCAAGACATAAGAATAAAATTCTTTTATATTTGGAAAATGAATAATACTGTTATCTCTTCCCTAGAAAAGAAAGTTTATATATCATCCATGCCATACACGAATTCATACTACTAGACACATTTTGCAGATCTGAAAATCCTTATCTCAGATTGAAACGGTATCTGTTTTTTTGAGTTGTGAATACTCTGAAGCTATCAACTGCTGTTGATTATAGCAGAAGAGGGACTCTTTTATTATTTACTATTTTGCAGCATTTTAAGCTTAAAAACTATATTATATTTACTATTCTCTTAATTAAAAATATACTTGTATGTATAAAATTCCAAATAAATACTTCGTTTGAGATACTAGTTTGCTTCAAATGATTTTACGGTCCATGCTACATGATGCTAGCAATTTGCTATCCAGCTATGGTGTACATGTATGTCCCAATTGAACTGAGTTAAAATAAAACTGGAGCCTGATAAGATGTCTTTTAGTTAGTTGTACTGTTGGAAATTATATGTTTTAATACGTACATATCTGATCATTTAGAATTGTTGATATTTTCTTGTGCTGAAATAAAAGATAACAGTCTGATAAAGAGATGATCGAAATGTTGACACATGCACGTCTTACAAACTGTATTGCTTAGAACTGATTGGGTATTGCACAAATGACAGCAAAAGAATTTAGTCCTTGGTAATTGATTTTACATACATGTATAGAATTTATCAAATGTACTGAAAATTTGATAATTTTAACATTAATTTACTCAGGGAAATATTGGTGTGCACACACCATATAACTTTTATTCCCTAACAGGATAATATATATTTATTAATCTTACTTCCTTAACTTGTAGTACATATAACCAATGACGCAAAACTGAGCCACAATTATAAGAGTTAGAGGAACAACAATGGCTGCCACATTCACTTCTGAAAAAGAAATTAGAGATAAATGTTACTTCAATTTTGTAGCATTTAGCTTGTCAATAACTATTACCATGTTGTTAAATAATGATGTTAATGAAAACTAGAATTGATTATGATGTTTTGGAATACAGATATTCAGATGTTAGTTTTAACAAGTTTTGTATTTCAAAATTCCTTTAGTTTTATATTTAATTCTGGGATTAAATTAATTCAATTTTCATTTAGAAAATAAGTGCTACTTTGAGAAAAATCCATAAAATTTGCATGTCTTAATTAAATTCTTAATATTTTCAAGAATTTACAATTCTTGATCGTCTGAGATTTCTATTATTTGTCATCAAATTGCTGTACATGATGCTTTAATCCTCTAAGACTGAGCGCAGCCCAAGACCACAGCGCACCCGCCACATTCTTTTCACCACAAGGACTGATTGGCTTTTTACGATCACATGCTGCTATCTAGTGACAGAAAAAGAAGTCTCGGAAGAGGAGAATTGTAAATTCTTGAGAATATTAAGAGGTAAGATTTTATAGATTTTCTTAAAAATTAGCAATGTTACCTATAAATGAAATATATAAATGCATATGAATTAATCCACAAACCAAGAAAAAAACACAGATACTATAGATCGAAGCACACTAACCCTTAGGAGGCTTGGTGGTTTCTGGGGTTGTAGGCTGTGGTGTGTCACTAGTTGATGTACCTAAATACATATTTTCAAAATGAACGCTTGAAAGATGTATCAGTATTTATATCCTTACATATCAAATTTAAAAACTTCTTAAATCAAATTCGAAATTATGGGTATTAGCTGATGTATCTAATTACGCATTTTATTAGTACTTGAAAGATACATCAGCATGCAGTTAAAAAAAACATATACCTATTATTAAATTTTATAACTTCTATAGGAATCAAAATTTTAAATAAGAAATAATACATTTTAACAAAAAAGATTCTATAATGGATGAAATTAATTGTCCCAGGATTGAATTTGAATTCCATGAATGAATTTTGCAAGTACCAAGTGGTCAAAATATTGTTAGAATGGATCATTTTAATTTTAGATAAGTTTTCAACAGTAACATCCAGTTATTCTAATGAGGTTTTTCAAACTTGCTTGTGAATTTAATTAAAATCTCTTTCTCTCTCCCCAAGTGGTAGGAGCTTGCTTGCTATACAGAACAGAGAGACAGAGAGAGTGAGCGAGAGAGAGAAAGAGAATATACCAGTAGATCTAATTCAATTATTCTGAAGACTGGGAGGTCGAGATTGTTGTGATGAAAGGGGGAGTGTTGTATCAGTTGATTTCATGGCTTTTGTATGTTGAATCTTCAGTAGGTGAAAGAAAAACAAGTGAAATTTTAATAGGGGTGAAAGAAAAATGAACACCCCTAGCACTCCACTTGGATCTTCCAGTTCCAAAAGATATAGATGTATACGTACCGGTACTATATTTACATTTCTATGATTTTTACGTTTTCAAATTGATTATGAATATATTTTGCAGAGATGTAGGGAGTGTGGAAACTTTATTAAATGGTAGATTGCAACATGCATGTTTGCATCCAGGGTGAGTGGTTAGAGATTGACAGTTACTGATTAATGGGGGAGGATGAGCGGGATTTTGACAAATGTTTTACGTGCATAATATTTTACCTGAAAACGCCTAATAATAAAGGGCACCTAGAAATATTTTTAGGGGGCCCCAGATTTCATCAACATTTTTAAATGTAAATTCTTTTGTGCAATAGCACCAAACCAGAAGTCCCAAGTATATATATCTTCAAATGAAATGGGGAATCAGGGGTCCCAAGTTATGTTATAACTTCTCACGACAATGAATGTATCGGGAGTCACAACAAAATATCGCTACTCGGGTTAAACGGCCCCACCTCAAATCACATACAGGGGCCCCACTAAACCTTGATCGAGCAGTGGAGATTGACAAAACTAATAATTATTTGCTTGGTATTGGACCTGTTGACATCTGTTTTGTGGTTGCGTCCATGGTTGTCTCACTAGTCGATCCTGTAAAGATTTTGATTTAGATGATTTTGAAATCAATTGTTTTATTTTGAAACAAGTAAGATACATGGTTTATGAATTTAGTCCTTTCAATATCAAATTGTTAAAAGCCTCATACTTTCATTTTTTAACAAACCTGAAGATGTAAGATCAGTTACTTCCGTAGTAACTTCTGATGTGCTGGTTTCTGTGAAGAATGAAAGAAGAATATGTACACATATATATATATAATCTTTCTCTTAATTGTTGTTTCTTTATGTACAGCCAAACTAAATAAATAAATGAAATCTAAAATTTTATTTGATGAAGTTCATGTTTGTTAAGCATACACACCCTTGACAAAATTAAAAGCGTAAAATAAAAATTGGATTCATTCATGTATAAGAGTCTTGTCATGTAGTGAACAACGTGTGGTCTCATTTTTATTTTATTTTCTATCTTTTTGTTGTTCAAATATTGAATTTTATGTTTGAATTTTATAAAGAATTATATTTTTCATACTTCTTAGGTGGCCTTTCACACTACCACGTGTGAAAAGACACCTAAGAAATGTGCGAAATATTATTCTTCATAAAATTTAAATTTAAAATTCAATATTTGAACAACAAAAATATAATAAAATGAAAATGATAAAATTTGATTGCATATGCCTCATCCTTAATTCCAATTTAATTCCAATGCCTGCAGACTCTGATACCAAGAATTAAGTAGAAAAAATAAAGAAACCGATTTGTCCAAAATGCAGCATAGATCAGCTACCAATATCTTTTTTTATAAATGTGCGATGACACATTTATAAATGTCAGAAAAAGCAGCATTATTTGATTGACAGACAGTGTGATCTCAAATAATTGCTGATAGATTCCATGTCAAATTAATGTCTAATTATTATCAAACTGATGAATCTAAACATTCACTCAAGTACTCATGCTACTGAACAATCCAACCTGAATAGGTATGGGTTTTTTCAAATGTCTGAACCATCATTAAACTGAAATGTAAATATCTTGGTTGTGTAAAATCCTGTTGTTGAATTTGAGCAAAGTTCAATCATATATCTTGAAGTCTTTTATGCGAATGTTTAGGGTATGATATTATTTTTATATATTTTTGTAATACTCATTCTTTTTACCTTCTTGTGTCGTTGATGCTGTAGATGTAGATGCTGTAGATGTCGATTCAGTAGAAGTGGAAATTGCTTGGAAGATACAAAACAATGTTTAAATATTTGATATGATATATGTCTTGCATGTGAAAATGTACTGATAAATTGATTGGGAATATGCCTCATAATAATGGTGCTATTATTTTCACTCTAGTCAAAGATGTATTTTTAATCATTGGCAGTATTCCACCTTGGAGTCTGATGAATAGTTATAATATCCATAATTAGTATGGTATATTTGTCTCTAAACATATTTAATTATCTGGAAGTATTTCATAGCATACATGTATATCACAAATGATGTACATGTATTATATTGATCAATATAAAAAAAGCTACAAATAATATTATGATGATGGGCGAAATACTTTTATAGCAATTTCACAAATTACTGAGAAAAAAACTGAAGGAACACAATCGTTTAAAAGCTCGCAAACTACATTGTAATCAGACAAATCAGAATGTGAAATCCGAAAACAAATTGTATTCATATCACATGTACAATGTAATGGTAAATCTTGTAAATCTGACTATTAAAAAAAACAACATAATTTTTGTAATGTCTTTGAGTTTGCACAATCAGAATGAACACACAATGGGAATGGATGTCCATCAATGTTTGCTTTAAATTTTAAAACTTAATAAAGAATTCTATTTACACTACACACATCATGTATCACAAGTGAAATGGACATAATATGTAGGAATTACCCAGTATATTGTACCCACACATAAATGATTATTCTTTAGATATACAAATTCAAACCTAATGTTAAAATGTTATGAGCATTTATTACAGATGAATACCATTTAATTGCCTCATTATATATTTTTTTCATAGTTAAGTTCAATTCTGGATAAGAGTAATCATTGGCAATATACATTCTGTCATTATATAAGACAGTCACTAGACTGAATTTATTACACTACTTGCTGTAAAATGTAATATCGGGGAATTTAAATCCTTTTAAAAATAAATGATAAATGCGTTCGCCAGGACTCCGTCAGACGTTAGCAGATCGTCATGTTAAATTTTACTAAAATGTACGGGTGACGGACTGCTAACGTGTGACGGAGTGCTGACGAGTGCATCTATAACACATACATGTTTGTTCAGAAGTAGGGATGGTAGAAGTAATGTTTGTTCCATTGCCATCTTCGGCATACAGTTCTGGTTCATATTCTTGCATCTGCTCAATTGCGGTGTTGGTTTGTATACATATTGCCCCTGCAAGAGAGTGTGCAAAATTTTTATGTGAGGTGGATGTGTGTTGATGAGTCAATGTTATCATACTGCTTGCCAATAGATTAGATACATGTCCCGCTTGATAACAATCACATGTCCCTGAGAAAAATGTACATTTCGCAAAATGTTTTCTATGGAGTACAATGTATTACTCAAGATCTAAACAAAACTATTCATTGATGTAGAAATCTATTGAATTTACATATATACTCCAGGAAAAGTAAAATGTCATCACCATCTTTATCATCATCATGCATTTTAAGACTCTATTTTACCCTCTTGAGTTAAGCAACAAAGCAAAATAAATATGGAAATCCTGAACTTTAAATGAAAATGTGAAAAAATGATTTTCTATCACAAAAGTTAAGCCAACTTACCTATCGAGAAGAGCAATGCAAAAATAAATACTCTCATTATAAATCCACAACTGAAATATTTTTTTATCTAATTCAAATAATTTAGCGACTGCAAGATCAGTGCAAAACCCTATCAAGCAAATGACAATATTGAATTTTCTTTTGTCTCATCTCATGTGACATTCGTATCCTGCACACTTGTGATCAAGAGGTGTTAAGTTTTATCTTATCATTCTACCTTACATTCAAATGTTGGTGGTACATAGGTAAAATATCACCAAATAATATCTACACTCTACAGCATTTTTTCTAGACTACAAATTTTATATAGATTTTAAACAATAATTTTGTATGAAAAGTATGCTCAAATATGCCTTTTTTAAGAACCTATTTTCAGTATGTATGTGTTGAAAACTTGCATTCACCTGTGACATGTGTGGCATGATGCACCATAAATATGGGGAAATGTTTTGTTAATTCAACCTCAACATAACATTTTTTATAGAGCGTCTCATTGAGTGAGGGAGTGAGGGAGTGAGGGAGTCAGTCAGTCAGTCAGTCAGTCGCTCAGTCGGTGGATGAATGGGTGACACTTTGTTGCGCTCTATGTGGCCTAGTGATCTCAGTCTGTGTATATAAAAAAGCATATTATCAAAATTTGTCTGGGATCGATACCCATTTTCTAAAAGAGGTTGTCTGTCAGTTGGGTCCAGCCTATGCAGTCCAGATTTTATGATTTTCCCAAAGTAATCAGTAGAAATCATATTTATACAACTCTCATTCTATGGATAACTAGTGAGCAAATAAACATTTCACATGAACCATTATTGATTATATTAAATTCTTTATTTACGCTTGTAAGTTTGACTTGCAAGTGGGTCTAACTGTAGTTGTTTTCAAAACTACAAGAATCACACACCTATGTGAAACCTATTTGCAGTTATCTGATATGAATGGATCTTTGACCCTTTTGTGTTTACATAATCATGTGTACAGATGGTGGTGTAACTGGTCTTAGAAGAGACATACCAATGCTTCTCACCTGCCATGTAATGTTGAGTGTTTACATTCATTAACAAAAGGATCAATATCATGGACCCCCCTGTACTGCATGTACAAAAACGTTATGAGGAAAGAACAGTTATTGTTTACTATATCCTTATCAGACAACACAAAAGCCATATGCATGTTTACATGGTAATGATGCTATTGGTAAAGTTATAGCAGCATCTAGAACAGATAGAAATTGCATAAATGAAACAGAGAAATGAACACAGACAAGAATATATGTTGATGGTCACCTGGGGAATGGTCAATTTTCACCCTAGTGCCATTGGTCACGAAAGGAATGATGACTATGTACCTGGCATACTGGGGTATACATAATTACATGTAGCCATACTACATTAAAACATTAAAAGAAATTTAAATTTAAAAAAAAAAAGAAAAAAGAAAAATGAAAATTAAATTACCACTTGTGTGTATAATTCACAGTTTATATATCCCACATCTCTAATTTTTTTTGGCCTTTTTTCCATATACCGAAACTTTTAAGTCTTTGGTTCCATGCACACCCATCTTCCTAGAAATCCCACATCCTTTTTTTTTCCTCTTTTGCCAAATTGCTCTTTTTTTGCCACATCCCACTTTCTTATAACCCCACGCTTATAGTGAAGTAAGTAGAAACCCATTTGCACTTTTATACAAGGTAAACTTTTAAAAAGCGTTATATATTTTTTTCTCATATAGGAAGACCGTAAGTTGCATGCGTTACCAGAAAATGGATTTTATATTTGCATGGTGATTACCGCAGCTCTAGGACCCAATTTGTTCGAGTTACGGTATTCATATACACTGCATTACAGTAGTCACTTCGGTGGCTGTTTTCAGTCGAAATATGTCAATACAATGGTTCTACATGCTCTTTAGAGTTACTATTATATCCATCTGTGTCATGTGATATCATGACATTGGTACACACATTGACCATTACTCGAGTTCTATTTTTATTTTATTTTCAGAGTTACAGTAATCGCTTTCGCACTGTGAATTGATTTTTAAAAATCAAGCTGGTACTGTGCAGACAAGAAAATTGGGAAGATCTTTAGTAGCTGTACAACTTTTGTGTAAGTTACATGAAGGGTAAAATCAAATGATTACTTTGAAAACAAGAAATTGTGAATGGCAACTGGGAGAGGTTAAACTTTCATCCAGACATGATTGTAATAAGGCACAATATGCACATACAACTTTGGTGAAAATCATGAAAAATAAAGGTTTTTTGTAAATACCAATTGGATGGAGAATGTAAGATGGACAAACATTGATCATAAAAGTTCACCTCATCACGTGGAGAAAGGTGAGTACAAAACGGGGAATTGTGTTAAAGCTACAGAGCTACATATAACGTTTAAAAAATTCTTAATAAAATAATTTCAGTAATCAAATTGATATGGAATTCATGAAATAAAAATATACTGCAACATTAAATCATTTTATTGTTATTAAACTGGACAAATTCTATATTTCTCTTGGGACATTCTTATATTACAAAAAACAAAGAATTTACACTTAATTATAAAATAATTAAATGGATGTCCTTAGAACTAATATATTCGTTCACTTAAAGAATGTTTAGAAACCAGTTCTTAAAACACCCAGCAATCCAAAATGTCTTATCATTTTGATTTCTATCACCTTAACAATATTCTAAATACGCACCTTGCCATAACCTGGCACGTTGTGATGAGTTGTAGGTCGTTGGCATCATCGATTTTAGTGTTAAATTACACAACTACGATCAAAATGAATGAAAAATTGCATACAATATATGAAACATCCAAAGAATACTTTAGCGTTTATTGATTTACATAACATGATTTCAAATTTCACAAATAATATAGACATCACTGGGAAACCGGGGTTGTCAAGGCATGTCATTGACAGTATATTAGGGACCTGACCTTGGGTTATGGCATGGTGCGTCAAATTTGGATATATAGAAATTACCTAAAATACAAACGTAATTTGTAATAGTTTAACATAGTTTGTGCAATGCTGACATAAATGCTAATATTAGTCATACATTTTGTAATTATGGAAAATACAAGATAATGAAAATCATATTTATGAAGAACATTGCTGCAAATAAATTAATGAATATAAATGGTGGAATATTTTTTTGCTAAAATTCTTCTTCAAAATAGATGAATTAGTAATATGACAGCTTCATTGCTACAGACATGGGTGATTTTATCAGCTAGCAGTGTTTTTTGATGAACAAACCACATACACAATGTATATTTCACTATTTCAATGTTTCATCCTCATCATCTACATGTACATGCACATGATATATTGAAATTAAAGAATTTTAATGACATTTTTGTACATGAAATTGGTAAAGTAGTAGATGATGTGAAAGTAAAATACTAGATGGTAATTAAAATTGATAACCAATAAGACATCCTTAAAACCATATATTTACATATTTTTTAAACATCTTGTTTCATATTAATGGTGCTTCTGAAAATTACTCATATCAATCATATATAAACTTTCATACCAAATAAGAAGGTATCAGTGATGAAAAGTTCCTTTCAACAACTATAAAAATAATTTAATACATTACTTCCTATATCTCGATGGGTATCTCTGCTGTTTTTGATAAGGAATAACAACACAACATAAACGCGATGTCAATATAATTGAGTTATTCCTCGTCGAAGTCAAGACAGCAGATAGCTGTCGAAATATTGGAAGTAAGACATTAAATCATTTTATTGTTGTTGTTAAAAAGAACTTTTGATTATTGATATAATATATACACAGCATATGAATTTGTTTTCAAACAAGACTTGTATTTATTATTTGAAAAGAAATTCATATTACTGGTATTTATCAAGATAAATAACAAACAACTAAACAATTGTGAAGAATACTAGTAATAAAACATTGCACATACTTGAAACTAGATAACTAGGAAAAATTGGCTAGTAACACTAAATAATGAATATAGCATATTTCTATTATGATGATTATATATAAGTAAAACTGCACAAATGAAACATTCAATGAAAAGTATATACATATACTTTTAGTACACTCTAGTATATGTTGAAATATATTTTCAAAGACTAATACTTTAAGAAAATGTCTTATTTCTACGGTTCAATATTTGTCATCACAGGTCTGCCATATATACATACACACTTCGCAATTTCCAACAAAACTACACTTCTTTCCTACAGACTACTTTTAGAAAATTGTGAACACTTCCAAACAGTGTATGACAATTTAAATTGGTATGCTCATTCATGTGTCTAAGGCAGACTAAATTTCAAAATTTATATCATGTTATGGTGCATTCAAAACCCCTCGAGAATTCGTACTTTTGAATTGACATATCATAGCTACGATTTGTGGCTATTCGATACCACATAACAAGTGAAAAATACATCTCATAAAAAAATTACATTACATAAAAGAAAGGTATAACATATATCTATCAAACTGATTAATTTGGTACATTCTTAGCCGGTTGTTATACATACATTTTATGAAACTGTCTGCGATATTTGAAGAACCTTATGAGCGCAGTCATTTGATCAGTCAGTGCGCATGAGCACCAGCTTTTCGTACATGTGGAGGACAGAGTTCACAAGTTGTGCGTACGAGATTACATGGTTTTGAATGGTTTTCACCACCGTCAATACGAGCGGTTCCGAATGCACCATATTATTCAACTTGAATTTCAAGTATAACATACATTTTACGACAATTTTGAAAAAAAGTTGCTATCACTTTGAATCATAAAAATTATACATTATATCATTCCTCTCATACCAATATTTTTAAATAGAACTTAATCTATTTCTTATATATATGTACAAATTATGGAGCAGGTGGATGCAAAATGTCTGTCCTTATAAGTATGTTGGTAAAATTATAAGTATAAACAAGTTGCAAAAATAATGTACTGGTACATACCTCTATTTTGATAAGAAATCAATGTTTAAAACTACATTTGTAAGGAAATTTTGTTGGGAAAATGCAGTCTAAATTATAAAAGTATGTTATAGACTTACACATAATTATAACTCCACAGAATAGAGGAATTAACCCAGTGACATGATTCTAGATGGTACTGGTTTTCTGTACAGCCGAGCAATAAGGAATTGCAAATTATACTAGCATATTCTTCGAAATTATACATACATGATTATATAAAATTTCCATACATCTACGGTGTCCATATCTCAATACTTGGAAGGAATATCAATGGCAAGATGTATGTTACAGATAACTCAATTATATTATGATTACTTTCATGCAAATATGATGATACAAACAAGACACCAATATATATTTATCTTCAAATATCACCTACCCCATCTCAAATAGATTTTTTTCCTTTAAACATACTGTAGATAACATATGTATTGTGCAAATTGTACCATGTTACCACAAAAGAACTGCACTTTTGTGAATTGGAATAAACCAGGCAACCCTATAATCACCATTCTTTTGAACATAATAACCATTAAAGTATGACATATGTGCTGTAGAATACACACTTTTTGTACCCTTTATTTACATGTCCATATCTGCAAAACTTTATTTAAAAAATACAAGACACAACAATTATTAAATAAGTAAATATGACTTCTAAGCTATTTAACTAATACATATACATGTAATGTAACCATAAATCATTTGCTAGGTAACATAATGAAGTAATATTCTGGAAGTCATAGATTTTCAAAAAATATATCTAATCTTAATGCTATCCTAACTAAAAATGCAATATCTATGAAAGAGCATAGATATTGTAATAAGAAACATATTCATAAATAAAGAAAGAATTCTTAATTTGCCAGTAATCAGAATAATCTCTAAATGACATTTCTGACAGCATGATGTCTAATAATATTCGATTTTCCCTAGTATTCTCATTTTGCAGATTTTTGTGAATGAATATTTTTGTTACCCTCAAAACATTTTAAGCATGTTTAGTGCTGTTAACATCATCATTAATCCATCTTTTTTACATAGGTCTTCCTTCCTTTAATCCATGGTTTTAATAAATTCAATGGCACTGCTAAACTGGACCCACCAATATTGTTCTTCACCCTGCAGTCGTTTTTCATAGAAGCTGTTCACATACTGTACAGTAGACAGCAGCGATGGTGGATTCGCCTTAAAAAGAAAACGTGAAATCAATATTGATATGCTCTAAGATTTCTCAAGGTATCACAGTTGGGCCAAATAAATTTCTTTTATCAAAACTTAATTACATGTAAATGACCCCTTGTTTGATTAAAGTTTCATTAAATTGAACTGAATTGCACAAAGCAAATCTTGCCCCAATAATGTGCTAATAATGTCCTAAGCAACCAATGCAGTTTGACAAGATTTGTACATGTAATACAAAGCTTAAAGTATCGGTATGTAATGTTAGCACACATAAATTAATATTTACATAATATTCCCTAACTTTTAGCTATTTCAATTACAGGTTACACAATCTAAGATTTGTAGATATTTCTGAGCTGTCAGAGTTCATGATTGCCACACCCTAACAACTAGTAGGCCTACGTTCAGTATTATATATTTGAAAACAAACTCACTGGAATTCTATTAATATGACATCACTAATTTTCAAAAAAATTCCATTACTTACACATCTGATTAGTTTAGAGTATTTGCAACATCCATCGTCGGGCAGTAGTTTAACTTATAAAGGTAAAGAAAGATGCAAGTTAACGTTGTTATAAATATTACATGTACCTTTATAATAACAAATATTAGAACAGGCATGAAATCATCGGCAGCAGGAACAGATTTTTCATTCGCCAATCGCAGCAGATTCATGATTGTCTGTGAGCACTTCCACACACATTGCAGCTTATCTTTTGGAGTCTATAATGAAAAAGCAAGTAATTTAATACTGATCTGATAATAGAATAACACTGATGGCACACATTTCATTTTCAATAAAGAATGAATACATATAACATTTACATGTACTTCTAACATCAATGGCCAAGCTTAGTTATGTATTTGGATCTAAATAACTATTCACATAATAACATCCATTTAATATTGTACATTAACTTGATTGTTAAGATATGACATTGTGTAAGCACATAAAAATCGTTAAATATGGAAGACATGAGCTAGACATTCCAAGAATACAAAAGGCAAACACATACCTTGTAAGCATTGATCATATAGATCTCCGCTTGAGCAGCTGGCCATGGGCATTCATAATGGTAAGTCTTGGGGATTCGCAAGTCTTTGTGGTTTGGAGATAGTGTGGAACCAAGTTTTCGCATGTGTTCATGTAGAATCCTGCAACGTTGAATTTATTCTATATAGTTCTATATGAAATAATGATATAAAAAATAGTGTATGCCAACGTTGACAATTAATCTTCGTAAATGTTTTTCCACTATACAATTTCAAACAATCATTTAACTTTTAAAGTTAATTCCACTTGTTCTTCCTCCTTCTATAAATCAATGCATGTGGAATGCATCAACACCAGGCATCACCTTGTATTGTTATCAATATTTCACAATTCAAATGCTCTGTACTACTGGAATATATGTAAAATAAAAATAAAAATCTCACTGGTCTCTCATTATGTCACCATCGCCATTAGGATACATTGCATGAGTGTAGATATGAGACATGACGTTGCGCTCTATGTACAACCTTGCTTCTTCTACTTGTCGCTCATTTGCAGCTAAAATGAAAAATCACGTAAATAGTCTGAGTATTGCAAATAGAGATTAATTTCATACATGACATTTTTTTATTCTACACCATATCAAGGGATCCACATTTTGAGTGTGTCGTTGAACTCACCTTTCCATTCTGGATCCTGTTCCATCTGTTTGTGCATATAATCCATGAACTGTTCAACAAGTGCTGTCTATAACATAATTTTACATATAGGAATTAAGCATTTGACATGAGTATTTCTAGGTACATGTAGTTTTCACACACTGAGTTTTTATTTTGAAACATTTCATTAGATTTATCATTAGATAATAATGAATTACACGAATTCCTATGCATGTGTTAAATACACCATTCAAAGTTTTCCCAGACAATTGTATGTAACACTCTTTTATTTTTATTATACCTTTTCATCAGACATGTTGATACGTTGGAACTCGCCAATAAATCTCATCAACTGGCGCTCCCTCTTCTCCATGAACAGACGTACAAACACGGATAGAAAGTACTTGTTTACTACTGCTTTGTCGCGGTGGATGCGATTATGAAGCCGCTCTAAAGAAAGAAAGAGTATACCCAAGACTAAGATTTGTTATTCATAAAAAAAGAAAATTAATACATGGATTATCTTTTAGATGTATTGAGTTTTGATTAAATCAAAATAGAATAAATTATCAATTATAAACACCCATGCTAACGTGGAAATATTTTGGGTAAAGTTTCACCATTTTTGGTGATATACCCCATGAAGAAAGGCAGACAACTTACCCAGGTGTGCTGTGGTTGAGAGCAGGCCCTGACGACATCGCACTAAGTAGGTGATATATGGAGAGCGACTGCGGTACTCGTCCTTCATAGCCTTGATCAGTTTTTTTACCCTAATACACCAAACACTGTCAAGTCTTATAATGGAACATTATATTTTTACAATCACCTTTTCTTGACATGTGTACAATTTCAATGCATATAATTAAAGAGTTCACTTACTACTGCATACAACTACCGGTAAAGAGTTCAATTACTGTTGCATATAATTGGAATTGATTTTGATATCATGGGTTGAGATGTTCAGATCTAAAGGTATGGTACGTAACTTAGTAAACACTTACTCAGTTTGGTCAAACTGACGTAAACAGCGTATAGTCTCATGAAGCTGCGCAATGGCATCCTTATCCTGCAGATTAATGGATTCAGCAAGTTGTGCCTTTAGGAAGCTCACTAAATCATTATCTCGAGCCTGGGAACTTAACCACGGCATTGCTTGAAAGTCTGCTGTACTCAAGACCAGCCTCAGCTGAAATGAAATTACA
Source organism: Streblospio benedicti (assembly GCA_019095985.1). Taxonomy (NCBI): domain Eukaryota; kingdom Metazoa; phylum Annelida; class Polychaeta; order Spionida; family Spionidae; genus Streblospio; species Streblospio benedicti. The sequence continues at coordinate 39,255,285 of CM032660.1, forward strand.
CCGAAAATTGTAAATAGATCACTTGACATAATTTTTCATGGATATATTATACTTGAACATTAAAAGAGTTTATTGTATTTGCACATAAAAAATAAAATAAAAAATTGCCCTAAAATACATAAACTAAACACAGACGGATATTACAAGTTAAAATTTCATACTTTCTTTTTAGCATCTAAAAACGCTTTGCATGTTTCAAGATTATTGGGATCATAAGCAGGACCATCAACTTCTTCCTCTTTCATCTCTTTGTCTTTATTTCTGTTTGATGAGTCTTGCATCGATGCATGTTCTGTATTTTTTATGGGAGATGCTATTGGTTTCCTGTACTTAGCCAGGATATCATCAGATGTTTCTGTAATACATGAGTTATTATAAATCTATTAATAACAGACTATATATGCCATTTTCAATGATATGTTACATTGTTCTTTGTTTAAAATAACAATTCTAAACAACTCAATTCACTACATCAGTAAATATAAACTACTACCAGAAATCAATGTACATGTAAATTTAATTTCTGCTGTTACATGTTTCTCCCTATACAAGTATAAGTAAGCATTTATGTAATATATTATAACATTACATGTACTAACCATGGAAGACGCCATCATCACCATTAGTTGCAGCTGCTGCTGAAGCTCCATTGTGTTTACTGCGATACTTTTGAAGGTCTTCACTGGAGTCCAAACCGCGGTGCATTGTGTCTCCAGCACCACCTGTCAGAAGAAGCCCATGTTAGGTTGAACTCCCTTTAATGTTGGCCTGAGCTCAAGCTTAATATTAAGTGATTATTTCACAATTATGAATTGCTAAATTTGAAACATCTTAGTAAAGTGTAAATCGAATTGACTGTCTTTATAGGTGAGTCTAAAAATGATTTAATACTTAAATCAATAAATGTACTTTTAGTACTTAGTAGTTTCCAGTTCAGCCCAAAATGCCATGGCTAGGATGAAACCATTTTTTTTCACAACACTTTATCTTGAAACACATTGTATAGAAAATAGATGTCAACGTTAAATTGCTTGTAAACATGTTAATTATTCTTACTTCAACTTTATAATCTTACCTTTGTCAGGATCCATTAGTTTTCCATCATCTTTTTCAAGTTTCGACACCTTCCGTTTACCACCTAGTATATTAAGAGTCATATACATGGATTACCTATATCTTTAATATCTCAATACTTGTTGAAATTTTAGATGAAAAAGTTTGTCTTTTGCTAAACAATTTAGCAATCATTTTATTTGGCTTTATAGGCTCTAGTCCACTAATTGGGAAAATTATGTGATCAAATTTTTCGCACAAATTTTATAACAACTACATGTATATTCATGTAAGTTAACAATATTCTGAACAATTTCACCCTGCAGCACCTTTTCCCCACAAAAAAAGCTATAACGTGTATATAAAATAATCAATATGAATTGATCTTCATTGGATTATCTAACTTTATTCTATTTTCTGCGTAAATAAAACAATGAAAGACAAAATAATAGAAAAAAACATTAACAATGAACATACACAATCTATGTAGGCAATATAATCTGAAGAAAATTAGATTTATCTAATACCTTTCCCTTCAGGTATATAATAGACTTTGACTTCTACAGTATTGTAGTAGCCACCTGTGAGAAAGATATACAGGGTACACTAGCACCTGTTTGTACAAGAAATTCTATCTTCATATATTTTTTGAGGATTTTGGCTGAAAACCTGTGAACCTACAAGTTTTACACAACCTATAGGGCCCTAATTCATATGTCTGGCGTGCTATATTATGAGATTTATGAAAATCTAATCACATATAATTTCCCAATTAATTACTTTATTCTTTAAAGAAAGCATTTACTGAGAAAGCATATAGCCAGTCCATATATATTTTTAACTTCGATGACACACAAACTTATTTATAACTGCTCTTCCACACTGCGCACACACATCACATGTACGATTAAAAATGCGCCATGCAAACTTTCACATTAGTAACTTTCAAGAAAACATTTTCATTTGTGTAAATTAATTCAAAAGCATGCAGCAAGCAGGGTCAGGATTAGATGGGAAAGTGCTACTCGTCAACCAGATGAGTAGCACTCAAAAATCTACCCTTACTCCAAAATCTACTGGTTCTTGCACACGGTCTTTTCCTGAATGCAAAATAAACTAGGGATGGGGCGAAGCTTTGAAGTTTGAACCTTCGTTTGTCTACCCTTACCTCCAAAGGTTAGTTTCAAGGGCGAACCTTTGAGATCACTCTAGCTCCCTTTTATTTTCACTCATTTATGGTCAAATGCTGACTGTAAGTAGGAACAGTCATTACCTTCACAGAATATTTAAAGCAAGACTCATGTAATGGTACTGTATACAAAGACTTTTTTAAAGTCCCTATATTTAAGGGCAAGTGTATATTACATAATCAACTGATTGACCAGTGACAACTAACCACTGCTCTTAACCTATTCACCCAGCCTCATGACCTGATGGCATAGAACTGGTGACTGGTTGGACTTAATTAGCAGGTCAGTCAGGTGACCAGAGTAAATAATAGTCGTAATCCACATGATGGGATCAAAATCAATCAAAGAATTACTTAACTCCTTGTGTGAGCCATTATTCTCTGGGACCTCTGATCAAAGAGGTCATTTAACTTGAGAATTCATATATACATGTAGCGTCTAAACGATAGTTTCTCATTACGCAACTGCTACCGACATGATAATCAATTTAATAATGCAGTCTTAAGTTTTGAGTGGTCAGTACTATAGACAAATGAACATAAGTATAGAGGTTATAGCAATATTATGTAACATTCCAACTTCCTATACAAATTTCATCGCTGAATGGGTGTTGTTATCGACTTATCGATGAACGTTCAAAGGTTAGTTTGATATAGTATCCCAAACGTTCGAAGGCTATGACCAACGTAGGTCCCATCTCTAAAATAAACACAAATTCGTGCTACTCGTCGAGTTCCTAAAACATTTTACTCATCTTGCACTAGGTTTTACTCTACAATATGAACGGACGGGTGGCTAATCCTGACCCTGAGCAAAGCAATAATGAGGATATAATGTAATGTACATGTAGTTGGAATAAAAACTACCTATACAATATTGTAGACAAAACATGCCATATAATTACAAAATTTACAATCTGTAAGTATTCCTTGTATGCTCTATAAGGTACCATGGCACTGTGAATACAGTTATACATGTAACAATCCATGCGTTATGAAAAATACACATTTAACTCACTAAAATAAACAGAATACTGTGCGCTGGGAACTGTAATAAAATATAACCATATAATATATTCTAGCAAAGTGTTTGATAATAATAAAAAAAATCTAACACCTTTTAAAACTCATCATACATGAGCAACATATCATAAATGTCGTATAAATTTATTTCGGATATTAGAAGAGAAATAGTTATTCCAATGGAATAGAATAAAGAAATATACAAAACAGAAAATAAACCATAACAATGCTGATGAATTATAAGCATAAACGTCAAAGGTTCAAAAGTTTGGCCAGTCGCTATTTCTTACAGCTTTAAAATCAAATCACACATAATTAATGTAATGTCTAAAGCAGTAAATAATAAGACACAAACATTTTCTAAGTTCTAGTTTTTTTTTAGTTTTTTCCTTATAGCAAAAGTATAATGTGTGAACCTACATCCTAAAAAATAAGTGTAATTGTGTGCAAAACATTTATTTCATGACCATGCATTACCTCTCATGGATAAAGTTGGCATTGTGGTGAAAGGTCCTTGAAGCAACAACAAAAATATAGCATGTCATGATTTTTTGGGGCTTAATAAATGTAAAACTTTTAGTGCGTACTGTGTAATTTACCAGCTAATATAATCATAATGTTTGTTCTACGATAATAGTTTAATTAATGAAAGGTGCCATATTCTATTTTCTGTCAAAGTGTTATTACATTTCAACACCTTTTCCAGCTTTTGTAAGCACTTAATGCTCTACTTTACTATTAGTAAAAAAATATACCTTTGCTGAGCCTTTCTCTGAATGATCTGAAGAAGCTGCCACTACTCCCACCACCACCTCCAGCACTGCCACCGGCGCTCGTATGCTTCTTTTTGTCTTTGTCATCATCATCCTTACAAAGTGTACATAATCATATCATACAGTCATATTAATGGTTGTTTACTGACCTTCAAGGTTATTGTGTAAAGCCAGATGGCAGATGTTAATTGAAAAACATGTAGGGATGCGTCAGTTATTCATTATCTTCACAAGTTATTCATTATTTCTTATGTAAGTCCATATGAAAGCGTACCTGTCGCAGATTTTCCTTACCTTGCCATCAGAAAAACTAGATGAGCTACTACTGTCAGCCATCATCGCCGTCTTGCCATCACTGCTTCTTAGGCCGTGAACTGTGCCATTATCATTGTCCAGTTCGACCAGGACCCCGACAGCAGAAGGACCATTGCTCAGGCCACCATGTCTGTTGGACCTGACGAAAAGAGCCTTCTGCATTTACTTTCTTAATCAAGCCATGGAAAACGTGCAATAATAAAATGCTTTTCTAGAATATTGTATTTGGTATTCTGCTCTCTAGAAATATAAAATATCATTTTCTTACCGATCTCTTGTTCCCTCAGTCACATCATTTACAGATATGCGGGGAGCAGAATTTTGTTGTGCAGTTGGGACTTTTGGCCGTGCACCTAGCGTGTGTAGACAAAAATTACATTCTACATGTATCTGTATATGGCATATTGATTAAATACAAGGTTTGATCATCAAATAAGTGTTTAAAGAAAGTAGAAACCATTTAGTAACTTCTAAGAAAATGGATGATGATTTTAAAACTTGTAGGTACACACACACACACAAAAAAAAACTCCTAACATAATGATTACATGTACATTATATGATTTAGATACATGTACCTTGGTCTACAAAAGCTTGCTTGGGTCTAGGTGGAGGAATAGTTCCTGACTCAGAGGTTGTTCGCAGTTTCTGAATTGAAAAAAATATACTTTTTTATGAATAATTTTCATATCAAATCTGTGATGTGTTGTTTTTTCATTAAAACTGAAAGCAGTATAAGTGATATTTTCTTTAAAATGTTAAGCAATTTAAAAATCTGATCAGAAGGATCAAATTATTTATTCTCATTATATACATGTACATTATATGTAGCTATTGTCTATCAAAGGATGTTATCTTTTACCTGAATTGGTTCCAATTCTGCATCCTGCAGTAAAGGATCAAACATGCCAAAGTTTGAAAGTCGGTTAGCATCAATTTTCACATTTTGACACTCAGTTAGTTTAAGCCCCTCGGATATATCATTTGCAAGAGCATCTACTCCTTCTATCCCTACAACAAGACATTTTGTATAAATAATACATGTACTTGCAAGAAAATTACATGCAACTTGGTAAATGTAATTAATGTATTTCCCAATAAAGAGTTAACATAAGATACAAATTCATTTCATTTTAGATTCATTTCAATTATCAATACAAACATGTCAAGCTACATGGAAACTAGCACATTATATATCATCCACGTACATTACTATAAGTGACACATAGAGAAGAGCGAGAATATACCAGAGTCAGGTCGTGAATGTGCTTCATCTAAGAGAGATGTGGCAGATGCAGTTGTCACAGACTCCATGCTACTGGCCAGGCCCTAAATGCACAAGCCAGTCTTCAAGAAATGCCTTTTATATTCAAATTATAGGTCAACTATGAAGTCAAAGTATAATACATGTATGTAATTAATTTCACAAGAACCTTTTCTATTGTTCTATTGTGTTATTGTTACGTTATCAACGCAGTGGATCTCATTTCATTTACTATTCCATAAAAAATATTTTCAGCAGAAAATCATTCCAAAATCATTCAATGAGTGGAACGTTTTTACCTGATCAGGAGATGTTACGCCATCAGGAACCAAGGTTTGAGCACTACAGCCAAGAGAATTTCCATTCTTTGGTGCCTTTGTGACAGCTGTCCTGCCAGATCCTTGGGGAAAGGACTCTGTCATTCCAGAACTTGGGTTAAATCCCTCCATGACCTGTGTGCCAGATGTTAAATCAAATATAATACATATTCATTTCTTATAATTCACGTTTTTAAAATCTGTTTTTTTAGCAATTAAAACAACAAACAAAGTAATTCATACAATGATTCATACAATGATATGAATTGACAAAAACATTAACCAGTTAAATACACTTTATTTTAAAAGGAATTCATATTTATGGAACAAACCTGTGATGTGGGTCTAGCCCTTGTTGGTTCATTGAAAGCAGAGTTGTGACCACTCAATCCTGGGTCACTGTAAAAAGATTGACAACACGGTTTAAATTAATGCACTGGAAAGATGGTTAGTGCAAAGTACATATATACTTTCAAGAACAATTATTATCACATTATTAAATGCAGTTGCATGTTGCTCTCAAATCAATCACTATAATATTATAAATATAAAGCAAAAAAATATCTAAGACTCACCTAAATCTATCAGATTTCATAAGACTCTTTGTTCTGTCTACATCACGCAAGGTGATCGCATTAGGTGACCCAAAAGGACCAAAAGGGTCAGACTCTTCAGAACTCTCTCTAGATGGCCCTCCAACAGCTCCTAACTCTTCGAGTCTTCTGGGTACTAAGCCTGGCAGGGCGTATATTTAGTTCAATACTCATATTAATATTTACAAGATCTTTCTCCCATATGAATGGATGATATAAAATTTGATCACTAAAGAAATATCTTCAAGAAAACAGTGCCCCAGATAACTGATAAAATTAACTAGTCCACAGGACTTGTATGGCAAAAACTTTACTACTCCATAACTATACATTTTGACTTTGAGAAAAGATGGGCATCAGGAGGATGAGTAAGTAATGATTCTTACTCGTCCTGTTGTTCTAATACTAATCTGGGACTAGCAGACAAGTACTTATCTGGGGCACTGAGAAAATGGATATTGCAGTAGGATATGTAATTGGTTGAAAGAATTTTTTTTGTAAGCACTTTCTTTGGGTATTTATAAAAATACACACACACAAAATATCACAATTATACAATTGATATTGCACCAAAGCAACAAGCTGATGCTGCAATCATTTCAAAACATGGCAATCATACAGACCATATAATACAACAAAATCTTGTATTACTTGATTAACTTATCTTTATATCATAAATCACATACACTCGCAACTTGCAAGTTTGTTTCAAATTTTTACACGTCTGAATCCAACCTTGTGGCGTTGGATGCGATTTTCACAGAAAGTTGATAGATTTAAAGACTGCCGTAACAAGCAAGCACTTTGCCAATTAGCTTTACTAGTATCAGCAATGGTATCTACTATAGAGCTGATTTCTATCTCTAAGCAGCCACTACATGTATGTGTAGCAGTTGTGGCGTGTCACCTGGCTGCTGGCTGCTGGCCTCGTCTGTCTCATCCTGCAGCACCGAGGCCACGTCTTCTTGGTCAAGTTGACCTTGGCTCCTGCTGCCCACACTCGACACGTCATCAAACACGCCCTGACTCCGACTCGACACCGACGACATCTCATCCTGTGGCAGTGACAGAATGATTGATAGGAACATTTGTAGTTGCATTGAATGCCGGATGTTTTTTTTGTAAATCAACACCATTATCATTATTCAATTTATTGTATGGTTGAAATAAATAGCTCCTAATTAAAGCAGCATTGCATTTTTAAACAGATGAATTTCATCCTGAACTGTAGTTCATTCATAATACCTGTTCAAGTTCAAGAAGCCTTTCCACTTGTTTCTCACTTGTATCACTTGCTAGAACATCCGTTGACCAAGCATCACTTGCAGTTTCAGATACATACGCCGCCTGTGACAGGAGTCCCTTTATTGTAGGTCATAAAGTTATAAAGTATTATAAAATTTTGGTTATGATGCAAAATAACATTTGCAATTTGAAAAATATTTGTAGTGATAGCTTTTGTTCTTATAGCTTTTGGCACAGAAATGATAAAAACTTTTGTTCGAACTAACAAAAAACAACAAAAACAAAACCCCCCCCCCAAAAAAAAAAATCATTACCAGAAACATTTCTGAGTGTGATCTAAATAAAAAAATTGCAAGTATTTTGCACTTGCAAAATCAAAGTATAACATTAAATATTTTTTACCATGGATAACTTTGCATTTACCTCTGGCATATTGACTTGTAACAAATCTCTTCTGGCCATTTCTTCAGCTACTTCATCAAGCCGCTCCCTCTGACCAGCTTCTACTGGCTCAAGATCACTTGCCAAAACGTCTGTGCTCCACGTGTCACTCACTGTAGATTTTGTTTCATCTCCTGAAGTTACAATTTAAAGGCTGCGGTTATTTTCCATTGTAATTTTAACACGGTCAATCATATGCATATTTAAGACAGTTTTCAATTAATTAAATATTCATGAAAGCACATGTCAAAAACTAACTCGTACGTTCTAATTCTTGCTTGATCTCAAATTTCCCAAATCTCTCAATGACATCTTCACGTCCTTGTTTCTGCACAATCACTGGCAGGTTGCCAACGGAAAGACGAGGGGCCTCCTGATGCTGTGGTTCAACTTGATTCTGGCCCTCTTCTTGAGGCCCAGATATGACCGAATCCACCTAATCATTGAACGATTTATGTTGTATTATTTAGTCGTCAACATCTAACATCTCTTCCTAACATGATTAACAGAGTATACCAGTCAAAAACCAGCTTCATGCAAATGATAACTTCTTTCATTATAAAGCATTTAAATTAAAGTGCGGAAAATTGTACATCAAAATTACAGCGTGAATGCGTAAAACCATTTTCTGTTACACGTATTTTTAATTGATATGGTGTTTGTTTAGTTTTTTGACTTGCTAACAATGCAAAGCAGAACACTCATGATGCTCAAGTTATTCATGACCTATTTAAAATATGCAAGTAGCAATTTTGCATGCTGAAGACAAAACCATCATACACAGAAAAAACCATGGCTATGTTATGTGTACAACGAAGTGTTAGTAGCACATTTATAAAATTATGCATACAAATAATAGCAAGATGAAAATATATACATGTATATCACGATATGAATCTAATGAAAATTTGCTCACACCTATAAAAAGTAGCCAATATTGAGAGCTTCCAAAAAGTAGCCTACCCATCCAGCCATAAACTTTTGAAAAGTCCAAGCTAAATCAACCAGCACCAGGCTGCCGGGTAAGCTCTATTTCATACCCTGATGTACTTTGTATATACTTATTGTAATTTGTCTAGGAATACAGTTAAAGGTATAAAAAACGGAAGAAAAAAATGCTTTCTTACTCTAGTCAGAACTTATGCAATCAACACACATATCGATCCTTATGTCCTTAAATAATCAACACAAAAAGCAAACAAAAACCCATTTGTTAGTTACCTCACTTGCCTGTGATAATGGAGTATCACGTCCAGATATACTTGGCGTACCCCGACCACTAACATTAGCTGATACAAAATCTGACAAATTGTCATTATCCTCATTTTCATCAAGGTCATCAGAGCCCACAGAGTGACTAGAAGCTGCTTCAGAAATTGCTTCCAAGTTGTCACTAGTGGCTGAAAAATAATGTTTGATTGGGCAATGACAAATATTTGAATACTAGTAAATCTGATAGTTGGGTCTTATACACTTCATGAAAATTGAGAAAACATTGTAATAATTTATAATACTACCTACCAATGGAATCTTGATCATGAGACAGTGAGAATCTAGTGCGTTTTTCATTGAGGTGAATCTGGCTTTCACTAATTGGATCATCTTCTCCTGGAATGAGTGAGTTTGACTGCCCTTTCTTGCGCTTTTCTTGTTCAATCACCTTTTTAAAAATTTCTATATAAATTAATTAATGAATACATATACTTATGTATATCAAAAACATTTGATTCAAATGATTACTCTTTTAGTTTTTTTAAATGATCTTGTTTTTGTTTTTATGTATTTGGTGTGCTCTCAATTTTCTTAAATTCTATTTAACAGTTTTTGTTATGGACTTCATAATTTAAAGAGACAATGAAACTGTGTATAGGCCATTCTAATATTGGCATATTCTTTGACAACTGGTTTTATAGGTTAAAAAGGTTACCTTATCCTCTGATAGTTGGCCAGGGTGTTCATTGACAACACCAAGAGAAATAACCAACACATCCTCTTCTACCTATGATGTAACAAAATTAGGAAATGTAAACATTATGAATTGTATGTGTTTTTGACAATATAAGCCACGCTGCCTTGGCCTGATCGTGTTTCGAATTCGGCACTTCTTAGACTCCTACACAACCCCTCTTCTTTCATTAGAAGGACTGTCAAGCATGACTGCATCTGACTGTATTGTGTCATTGGATGATCCCGTCGACCATGCTGTTGTAGTTTGTCTACAGTTATGTTTTTATATATTCAAAAGCACAAAAAAGCAGTGTTTGACAACTCAATTTGTCAATAATAAAATTTGTATTCTTGTTACATGAAAATAACAAGTAATTACATGGTGGGAGTCAGTGTGCAACCAATCAATATACGCGATACACCACTTCCAGTCATAGTTGACATATATACACGTACTGGAGTGCCTTGCGCCGAAAGTCAGTTAGCTGCTGTAGAAGAGACTTAGATTCATGCCAAAACACATCAAAATACAATCTGACATATTAAACCTCAGTGGTCATTTTACTTCTAGTATAGCGTATATAATCGAATCCTCGATACTCAAACATACTCTAATGTCACAACCCCAGACATTCGGTTTTTGACATAAATGAATACTATTCAGCACATTTCTGTTTTGATCCTGCAGTGTCCTGGGATTTGTTGCTGACTATGGGGATGGAGTCATGGTTCATATCAATTAGAAGTTACATAAACTTAATTCTAAGAGACTATACCTGTACTCTGGTCTCTGATTCATCATCACTTGGTTGATCTCTAACTGCAGAATCTGGTGTAAGTAATAACCTTTTGATGTCTTTACCTATAGAATTGAAAATTAACAGTTGTAATCATCTAGAATGCAGACTATTTATAACAAAATATTCTAAAAGATATATACATCAATAAACAACACAAAATTTTTAGAGCACATAAATGTAATCATTACTAGATACATGTATCTATTCCTGATATTAAACGAATGCAAAACCATTCTGTATGAAGGATGATGCACCAATAATAAATTTGTGTGAAATTGTGAATTGCACCTCTATTTGCCCTTGCTAATTTCTTTGCACTAGTAGGTGGTGTTCCTGGTGGTGTTGGTTGAGGGGTAGAGTTCGGTGTGAGTCGATGATGCAACCCATCTAACACAGCAGCAGAGGGAACATTACACAGCAAGGTTTCAAGCTGAGATTTTTCTTTGGTGTCACCTGCTTGGTTAGCGTGTACATCACGGAGAAATGATAGCTAAAAATTGAGAAAAATATTGCAAATACCCATTTAGAAATGAAACATTATATCCAAGTTACATAGAAACAGCAGTTTAAAATCTTTACATATCTAGCCTAGTAGGTCTAAAATTCCTAAATGGATCCATTAAATAAGAAATGTATTACTTATGTCAAAATGGATCCTTTAAATAAGAAATGTATTACTTATGTCTATTTTCAGCCAAAATCAATAAAGTTATTATTGTACACTTGATTGTACACAAGACCTTTCACTTTGACCTACTTATTTGACTATGTAATGTAAACAAATTCAACATTTTACATAAAAGTTAAGTCTTACTAGATGCAATAGTTCTGTCATGGTCATAAATACAGCAGCACGACTAAGACCTTGCAGTTGTAATGCTGCACATGGTGGGTGCTCAGGAGTAGGAATGTCCAAGATCGCATCCAGCAGAAAATTCATACAACCCTAGTAATAATATGATATATATATTGCATTGGCTGTGACATATACATCAATTGAAAAATATCTAAATTGATAAACATTCAACAATTAAAAGAAACCAAGAATACTTTATAAAATCAATTCAGACCTGTGTAAATTTAGAGTAGAGATCTCGCACTTTTGGTTCTATTTCATCCCAAGAATTAGTTACGGCTAAAGTCTGCAGTATCTGAGCAACTTGCATTAAGTTATGTCTAGCAATATATCCAATAGGTGCATCTGATGTGATGCCAAATGGTTCTGGGTCACAAATAGCAGGACAAATAAAAAATGTGAAAATAAGGTCTGCACAGATAGCTCTAGCTTCTTCGTTACTACATTTGCTTTGAGCAGTGAGCACATTGAAAAGCTGAGCTACAAGCCATGCAAGACTTTGTGGAAAACAATACATATTACTTTGCACACTATTTATAAACTGTTCACTAAGCATGAACAACTTTTTATTTGTCATCTCTCTATACGCTTTGCATCTAATATCATATTCCTCAGTTCCAGGATTCCCAAATCTCTTTGCTCTATCACCAGCTGGAAACCGATACAGGGCTCTGTCAGGGTCAGTATCATAAAACCATTCATCTTCCATCAGAAGTTGCATAACAGGCTTATGCAAAGCAGCAGTAAGAAATAATTTAGCAGCAAACAATCCTTCATTTAACAACTTAAAGAAAACACTAAAAGCACAAGAGCCTCTTCTGAGAAGTCTTCTTGGGTTATCATTTTGAGCAACTTGTGCATCTATCAAACATTTAAGAATTCTCAGTACTAAACTTTCATCCTCCTGCATCACTGCATTTCCATATAAGCCTGTCATAAGCGTTTGAGCAGTTTTTTGCAATGTTTCAGCAGATGTTTTCTCCGCTTCCATCAAACATGACGCGACCAAAGTTGGACTTTCCCGCAGTTGTTTGAGACATTCACTAATTTTAGCCTCATGATGAGACAAGTGTTTGTAGCCATCAACAAAATTTACTGCCTCTAAATCATTTGCTTTTCTACAACATACTTCTGGAGTGGCACCTCGTTCTGCTTTAATCAATTGATCTAAATTCTGACGTTGTTGTCGTGTAATCCATGATAAATGATACAAACGCTGTGCTGATGCCATCAATCCTTCACTGAGAGACTGAAGTTGTTCTCTTTCTGAACTGACAAATAAACGTTCCTGCTTGAGGAGCCGGGATAGCTCCACAAGTTCGCCAATTGTACCCATCTTACTTCAAGATTATGTTGTCACAGCATAAAGATATCTTGACCATAACGGTTTTTCATTTCCTAGAGGTCCAATCTTAACTAAAGCACCTGCAAATAACAAAATTTACTTGATATGATGCTTTCTTTGTGCATGTTCACCTATATAGATATACATGATGGATAACGTACAGGGTAAAATACATAAACACAATATTAAACGTCTTGAAATTTACATGTGTGTGTGTGTGTGTGTGATAATCGGCAAAGTCATGAATATGACAGCATGACAACTCCCCCCACAAATCTTCACTTGTAAACATTATGTTAAGTGGACTTAAATTTGATAACTATAGACTTCTGCTATGACATTTCCTTACCAGATTACACCAAATTAGGGCAGACATTTTCAAATTTCTGTTTTGTCAATATTGTGATATTTAGATCAATAAAGGTGATAAATAATTCATTTTAATATTTCACAAATGGAAATTTATTAACACAGATTGAATGCGCATGGTTTCTGCGCATGTTTGTGTTGTGTGTAAGTTCCGCCACTGCTGGGCAATGACCGACCCCAATCTCCCTTTCCTAAAATGTAACTTGACCTATGTTCATGGTTTAAGCAATTACATTTAAGTATTGTGTTTAACACTATACAGCTCAGCTGGTTACATGGGTTATGTAATATATTCTGTAGAGAGAACGGGGCAAAGAGGAACATTCACCTTTACCACCCAAAATTTAGATGCATAAATAATGACTTGTCCTACATTATAGATACTTTTCTTTTTCAATACTCACGTATGGCTAAAACAACATGGCAGTCTTCTGTCAGTTTCGAAATAAAATAAAGCTTTTTAAATTATACTCTAATGCGATTACACGACATGCTTTTATTGGTACTGGAATTGGTGACAACTATTTTGTTCCAGGTGATGAGAAGAATATTGTAGATGACTTTTAATTAGTAACATATATTTTAATCATTTATATTCTAAATCCTTCTGTTATCACTCATAGGTAATTATTGACCTTTAGCTGTTAGAGTTCACAATGAGATCATTACTGTTACAGACTCTTAATTGTTATGCTCCCAGCATTGTTGAATCCAGTAACTACCCAAAGAGGTTTACGTAGCTAACCTCCGGAGCAATTCACTGTTCCATCCTTTATAGTGATCCATGGATCCATGGATGAGGTCAGATGGTGGCACTAATGTATATGGGTTGGTCCTGGGGGCTGTTATCTTATGGCGCATACAGCAGTAACCGCCTGTTCAAAGGTAGTGATGTGACGCAACTATATTTTACTCCAGATTAATTATTTGTAGTTAGATTATTTGATGTGTCATGTAATGCAGAGTGTATTTAATGTATACCATAAATGAAGAAAGCTGAAGTTTTTATTTTTGTTAAGTCCCCCTACTCCTGGACTTATTTGTAATTATTCAATGGTTCTAATTAAGTACCCAGACATGCATGTATAAAGTGTTTTTTAAGATCATATAAGTCGAGCACCCAGCTAACGAGAATTGATTTTAATTTCCCATCAATTTTCCTATTGATTGTAAGTGAAAAAAGACCCGTTTATTTCAAACCTTTTGACTCGTTAAACTCCCCTATTGCTAAACTGCAATACTTGCCGAGCAAATGACAATTTAGCATCAAAACACAAGTTTAATGTTTATACTGATATTGTGTAAGGCAGTTAGACCTTTTGCAAGATACAGAGTACATACATTTTGTAATTACATAAATCATTATAATTTGTTCTAGATTCAAAGCCATCAGTAGAGTTTAGTCAGAGAACGCATAGCTGTGGAGAATTGGGTCTCAATCATGTGGGACTGAAGGTATTATTTTTGTTCAAATATTCATACATTACCAGGAATGTACAAGGTTATGTAGATGTTGGAAATAAGACAAGTATATATACATGTATACTCAAATCTGAACATTATGAACAGAGTACTGTAGGCACATCAGTATGTGAGTTTTTGATGGACCAGTTTATTTGCTTGGTTATATGTTATTTCTTTATATGCATGAAGCTTATGTTTTAGTTGTAAAATGATTGGTAATATTTATAAAATAATCTAGGTAAAACTTGCTGGCTGGCTACAGTATCAAAGAATGGGATTTTTCCTAACGTTGAGGGATGCACATGGTGTTACTCAAGTCACTTTACCAGAAAATGAAAAGGTCAGTAATACTCATTGATTTCATATACAGTGTGCCAACAAAAGTTGTTCATTTGTAACCCTATTAAAGTTGTCAGTAATAAGATAATGAAAATAATGAAAAAGTTAATTTTTTCTATCTTCTCATTATAATCTCAATATTTTATGCATATATAATCTAATTTATAGTCTATTATGTTTAATGATAAGTAAATTGAAGATCCAATCATAGATGAGTGTACATAGAAACATGTATTGAGATGGTTAGAAAATAACACTGTGGTACAACATCAAACAATGCATCAAACCGATAATTTAAATTGTTTTATTGGATGGAAAAAAAAAGTACAATTTATCTACAATTCTTTACAAAATATTACATTAAGTGAAAGGAATGTACAATACAATGTACCTATATATGAACAACATTTAAATCTCAATAAGATTATTCAAGTACAATATATTAAATGTAAGTTGCAAATGATCATTTAGTTGTTTACTTTTTGTAACAAATGTATTTACACTGAAAACCATAATACAAACAAAGTATTTAAGTTAGGAAGACTCGTTAAGAAGTGCAGTCAGTCAAATGCATGTTTTCTCATTAAAAAAGATTGTTTTTAAATCTGGAGCAGGTCAATGTAATTGGTTGTTTGGTGTGAAGATAATGTTTGATAGAATCAATTTAGAGCCCTTTTAGACCATATCTTCATAGATTTTCATCTGATACTGCTGCCTATAATTGGTTTTCATCGCTGCCTCCTTTGGCAACAAATAGAACCAGCCCGGGATATTGTCCTTCCATGTCAGGGACTTAATACTGAAGCTCATGCCTCCAATGATGTCATCATTATCAGCTTTTCTCAAAAGAACCAGCAGACGACTGGTCATGTCCTCAGGAAGGAGCTCAAAAGTGAACTGCTCATGATACTATGGGCGAGTAGTTTCACGTACAGGATCAGTACGACATTTGGTTCTTGGAGCACTGAGCAAAGGATAGTTGAACATATGTGTTGGTGTTTGCAGGAACATAGTCTCCTTCAGATACAATTACAGTGAGAGCATTCTTTTCCATGGACAGGCAAAGATACAGCTGGTCATAGTATCTTTTGCATTCACCAGAGGCAGTGTTGACAAATGGTGGGAGGTATTCCCTCATGAGAGTGGGCATGAGTAGGTCATATCCTTCATCAGGAACCTGTGCAGACTGCTATGTATGTTGAGAAACTTTGGCTTGATCAGTGGTTGAGTGATTGAGAGATGTATTTGAACTACATGTACTGCCTGTGGAGTACCCAGAGTCATTGGATGCTGAGGGTTTTCTATTGACCTGTTTTGATTTCTTTGGCTGCAGCACACAGGAACAGCTGGTACTGCCATCTTCTGGAGCCTGCTTCTTGGAAGACTTGGTAGAAAAGCAGCTCAACTTCTTCAAAACACCAGCCATTTTGATTGTTGATGTTACAATGTATGACTCTTTGTTGTATTTCTGATTGCCTTTGAAGAATGGTTTGTAGCTAGTTCTCCAAAAATGTGCCACAGATTAATTGGAATCCAGCAGAAATCACTATTCTCATAGCAATACAGGTGCATTCTTTATACATTTGCTATATATGTAGCAGAATCCAAGAGTACACTCTGAGAAAAATTGAAGATGTGTATCATAGGATTGAAAATCATAGAATGATGAAAATATGGTCACTGGCTTCCTTTTTATAGAAGGGTGTCAATAATCCCATTCTGTACCTCAGTTAATTGATGACTTTGACACTTGAGTTAAATGTCAGTAGTAAGTAATTAAGTAATTTAGATTGTGGTTGCTTCTACACATTTTGCTTAAATGTATCTTGAAAATTTACAATTATTTAATACATTGATAAATATATATTTTTTGACTAATAATAATTCCTTTGTCTGTATTAATTGATGATATTTTATTTAAATCCTATTTTCTGTGTCTAAAATATGTGTATTATTCAATATGATGGAAATATCTACATTTGTAAGTGATATACCCCCAAAAATATGAGCATTTTTAAACAGTTATATTTTTGAACGAAGTTACATGAATGAAAGTAGTTGTTAGAATTAATTAAAACCCTGATAACTAGAAGCATTGTCTATATATTTATAATTACTAATATTATTTAGAAATTGCTTAATTTAATACAATAAGGAATTATTGCTTGGAAATTTTTATTACACCAATTTATTTTATTACACCAATCAAATTGTTTGGAATATATTTAATGAAGTGGAACCCAGAATAACTATTAAGACTGTTGTAAAATGGCACAACATCAAACAACAAGACCTACCCAGTACCTAGTGGGTTCCGTGTCCTCCCGGACTTTGGATGTCATGGTTTGCCACTTTTTTCTACATTGAGCTGTCCTCACAGCTTCTCCATACCGGACACCCAGCCACTCCACGATGTCAGTTGTCCACTGTCTCCTTGGTCTTCCCTTTTGTCAGGCACCTTCCACTCTTCCCTCCAGTAGATGTCGCTGTAGACCATCATTCCTGATCACATGGCCAAAGAAGGTACATTTACGCTTCTTGATGGTTTGCAGAAGGGTTCTCTTTTCATGTACTCTTCTCAGCACCTCCTCATTAGTGATGTGATCTTGATACGAAATACGGAGCATTTTACGAAATAGCCACATTTCAAAAGCATTGATTCGTTTTTCTACTTCTTTGTTTATGGTCCAGGTCTCTGCTGCATAGAGTAATGTGGACAACACATAGCATCTCACTAGTCTTTTTCTTGTTTTTAACCTCAGCTTTCTACTTGCCAGAACATCTCTCATCTTTATGAAACTGGACCTTGCTATGAGATAGCAAGAGATAACAACAAGAGATCTTTATTTAAATTGCTTTATTGAATGAAAAAAATACGAGTTATATATACAATTATTTACAATCTATTACATTATACGTGAAATGAATGTACATGTAATCGCACAAGTACTAAAGAAAGTCTTAATAGTATTACTCAAGTACAACACATTTAACGTAAGCTGTTGATGATAATTTCATTATTTATTTTTTCTAACAAATGTATTTACATCTAAAAACCATGACACAAAGTACTGAAATAGGAAGATTCAGTTAGAAGCAACAATCAGTCAAATGCATATTTTATTATTTAAAAAGATAGTTTTAAAAAATCTGGAGCAGGTGTACTTGGTTGTTTGGTGTGAAGATGATGTTTTGATAGAATCAATTTAGAGCCTTTTTAGACCATATCTTAATAGATTTTCATCTGATACTGCTGCCTATAATTGGTTTTCATTGCTGCCTCCCCTGGCAACAAATAGAACCAGCCTGGAATATTCTTCTTCCATGTCAAGGACTTGATACTGAAGCTCATGCCTCCAATGATATCATCATTATCAGCTCTTCTCACGAGAACCAGCAGACGACTGGTCATGTCCTCAGGAAGGAGCTCAAAAGTGAACTGCTCATGATATTGTGGGCGTGTAGTTTCACATGCAGGATCAGTACAGCATTTGGTACTTGGAGCACTGAGCAAGGATAGTTGAACATATGTGTTGGTGTTTGCAGGAACATAGTCTCCTTCAGATACAATTACAGTGAGAGCATTCTTTTCCATGGACAGGCAGAGATACAGCTGGTCATAGTATCTTTTGTATTCACCGGAGGCAGTGTTGACAAATGCTGGGAGGTATTCCCTCATGAGAGTTGGCATGAGCAGGTCATATCCTTCATCAGGAATCTGTGCAGATTGCTGTGTATGTACAGAGACTTTGGCTTGGTGAGTGGTTGAGTGATTGAGAGACGTATTTGAACTAGTGCGTGTGGAGTACCCAGAGTCATTGGATGCTGATGGTTTTCTATTGATCTGTTTTGCTTTCTTTGGCTGCACTACACAGGAACAGCTGGTACTGCCATCTTCTGGAGCTTGCTTCTTGATCGTCTTGGTAGAAAAGCAGCTCAACTTCTTGAAAACACCAGCCATTTTGATTGTTGATGTTACAATGTATCACTCTTAGTTGTATTTCTGATTGTCCTTGAAGAATAATTTGTCACTAGATCTCTAAAAATATGCCTCATGTAACTTTACAAATTAATTGGATTGCAGAAAAAATCACTATTCTCTTAACAATACAGATACATGTACATGTATATTCTTTATGCAATTGAAATAGAAGAATCCAGGAGTAAGCTCTGAGCAAAATTCAAGATGTGTATCATAGGATTGAAAATCACAGAATGATGAAAATTTGGTCAGTGGCTTCCCTTTTATATAGAAGGGTGCCAATAATTGTATTTTGCACCCAAGTTAAATGATGACTTTGACACTTGAGTTAAATGTCAGTAGTAAGTAATTTAGACTGTCAGGCTGTGGCTGCTTCTACACAATTTGCTTAACTGTATCTGAAACTTTACAATTATTTATTACATATTTTTAAATATATATTTTTTACTAATAATAATTGTGTTGTCTGTATTGCCTGATAATATTGAATCAAATCTTATTTTCTCAGTCTAAAATATGTAATGGAAATTTCAAAGTAGTATGCCCCCAAAATATGAGCATTTTCAAAAAACATATTTTTTGTAATAGTAAGAAGACAAACAAGGCGATTTGGGGGGAAAAAGGTCAATATTTATTTTATTGACAATTTGCAATTTTTCCTCCATGAGGTTAGTACAATGATAAGTAATAGTAAGAAGTAATAATAAGTAAGAAGATTATAAAAACCATATTAACTATGTTGCAACCAATGTAATTACATGTAAACCATACATTTTTCACATCAAGTTACATTTAGTTATATATACACTACAATAAGTCAGAACAATAATATTTCACTTCAGTTTCTTAGAATGCTGCGTGATTAATAGGAACTTTAATTTTTTGGGAGAGGAGGGTGGGTAATTTTAGTCCTCACTGGCTGAAGGCGCTTGCTAAAGTGACTGTTCCAGTCGGTGGGAGTATTAAAATATATCGAAATTATTTGCGCACGCAACATTTTAACATCCGATAAAATCTCGAAAATTTTATCGTACAATTAAAATAGTTTGAAGTGTAATAGTAAGAAGACAAACAAGGCGATTTGGGGGAAAAAGGTCAATATTTATTTTATTGACAATTTGCAATTTTTCCTCCAAATTATCCCCCAAATCGTACATTAAACAAGAACAGAATGAGCTAATACTTTTGCTACGGCTGCATGGTGTGTTTCTGATATGGTGACGTAACGTTCGTACGCGTTAGATCTCCAATCACCCCGGAGTTTGATCAGAGCTGCTGGTATGCCTGCTGCGAATGCATGTGAGCAGCCCCCTCTCCTGAAAGAGTGGCCGCTGTACAGGGAAGGCTCCTTTCCACAGTCTTGCAAAGACTGTCTCAGCATTGCTACGAATGACTTGTGGGTGAGATGGAGCACCTGGTGTTCACCCGGGTATGAAAATAGAGGCTGGCCCGATGGCAGTGGGCTGGAGCCATCTAGTTGTGCCAGCATTATGACAAGCGCATTCACTGGGCATAGATGTGAACTGGGTATGGAATTGAAGGGTAAAGTCAGCGTGCGCTGACCAAACTGTATTGTTTTTGAGTGGCGTATAGTGACCGAGGCAGTGGTCCTGTCCTCTCCCAGTTTAACATCGCTGATTTTGAGTGCTTTTGCAGTTTCTGCCTTGCTTGAAGATTTGGGCAAGAGTGTTGATTTACGTAAGAAACCAAAGAATCCAATAAGGCAGGCCGCCCAGAAGGCATTTGTAATAGGTTTTCTGTAATCTAATGTTTTTTGGATATCACTCAGTATTTCTACAGTTATTGGAAGCTTTTGTTGTGGGGGTTTCCCCAGTTGTCTTAGGATACCCCTTTTTACTGCTTTTAACTCCCAGTTTTCTATTGGGTTTTGTAAACCAATTTCCTCATGCATTTGGCGTACAATATTTAGATATCCTGATATGCTGGAGGGTGTTAAAGTACGCGCTAGGAACACTGTATATAGGAGTACTGTTTCTTTTGAGGCTGGTACTGGTGTTTTTCCAAAGAATAAGCAGAATCTGAGGAATTGATTTTGCATAGAGCTATATGTCTTCTTAGTGGCTGTTGCCCAGGCTGCTTGTTTGAAGCCTGTGCAC
>CM032660.1:39276816-39401900 GCA_019095985.1 Streblospio benedicti
TCAACGGATTGCTGCCTTACTAAAGTTTGTTTTTTGCCAGTAGACATAAGCTCAGTAATTTATCCTATTGCCACGTGTTTTGTGTGCCATAAAGTTTTATTTGCTAACGTAATTTAAGACCTCGCTAATTTTAGTCCTCACTGGCTGAAGGCGCTTGCTAAAGTGACTGTTTCCAGTCGGTGGGAGTATTAAAATGTATCGAAATTATTTGCGCACGCAACATTTTAACATCCGATAAAATCTCGAAAATTTTATCGTACAAACAAATGTATTTACATCTAAAAACCATGATACAAAGTACTGAAGTAGGAAGATTCAGTTAGAAGCAGCAATCAGTCAAATGCATGTTTTTTTATTTAAAAAGATAGTTTTAAAAAATCTGGAGCAGGTGTACTTGGTTGTTTGGTGTGAAGATGATGTTTTGATAGAATCAATTTAGAGCCCTTTTTGACCACATCTTAATAGATTTTCATCTGATACTGCTGCCTATAATTGGTTTTCATTGCTGCCTCCCCTGGCAACAAATAGAACCAGCCTGGAATATTCTTCTTCCATGTCAAGGACTTGATACTGAAGCTCATGCCTCCAATGATATCATCATTATCAGCTCTTCTCACGAGAACCAGCAGACGACTGGTCATGTCCTCAGGAAAGAGCTCAAAAGTGAACTGCTCATGATACTGTGGGCGTGTAGTTTCACATACAGGATCAGTACAGCATTTGGTACTTGAAGCACTGAGCAAGGATAGTTGAACATATGTGTTGGTGTTTGCAGGAACATAGTCTCCTTCAGATACAATAACAGTGAGAGCATTCTTTTACATCGACAGGCAAAGATACAACTGGTCATATTATCTTTTCCATTCACCGGAGGCAGTGTTGACAAATGGTGGGAGGTATTCCCTCATGAGAGTGGGCATGAGCAGGTCATATCCTTCATCAGGAACCTGTGCAGACTGCTGTGTACGTTGAGAGACTTTGGCTTCATCAGTGGTTGAGTGATTGAGAGATATATTTGAACTACTGCCTGTGGAGTACCCAGAGTCATTGGATGCTGAGGGTTTTCTATTGACCTGTTTTGATTTCTTTGACTGCAGCACACAGGAACAGCTGGTACTGCCATCTTCTGGAGCTTGCTTCTTGAAGACTTGGTAGAAAAGCAGCTCAACTTCTTCAAAACACCAGCCATTTTGATTGTTGATGTTACAATGTATGAGTCTTAGCTGTATTTATGATTGCCTTTGAAGAATGGTTTGTCGCTAGTTCTTCAAAATTGTGCCACAGATTAATATTGGAATCCAGCAAATCACTATTTTCATAGCAACACAGTTGTACATGTGTATTCTTTATATAATTGAAATTGCAGAATCATATATATGTGTATCATAGGATTGAAAATAATAGAATGATGAAAATTTGTCAATGGCTTCCCTTTTATAGAAGGGTGTCAATAATCCCATTTTATACCTCAGTTAATTGATGACTTTGACACTGGAGTTAAATGTCAGTAGTAAGTAATTAAGTTATTTAGAATGTTAGATTGACGTTGCTTCTAAACACTTTGCTTAAATATAACTTGAAAATTTAGAATAATACATATTTGAATATATCATGAAAAAATTAAGTCAATTTGATTTATTTACTCGAGTTTCATGCATCATTCGCAATCATCAGAACAAAAATGAATGTACAGCTATTGGATTGACAGAAACAATTGGAAACCACTAAAACATATTTGAATATATATTTTTGGACTATAATAGATCTGTTTTCTGTATTACCTGACGATATTTGCTTCGATGATATTTGATATTTTGCTTTTTGTAAGAAATAGTTTCCTATAATATTGCAGTATTTTGCAACTATGTTTATCTTGCAAAATGTTAGTAAAATCATTAATTTTGACAAAGTACATGTACAATGTATAATAAGCATGAATATTGTTTTAGTATTGATACATGTACTTTGATTAAGACCTTTTATGGACCATTATTTTATTATTTTTTATTGTTAAGGCTGTTTATATTTTTCTAAACTATCTGTCCAATATTAAATAAAATTGATTATTGACTATGATTGCACCATTTTCTAAATGAAAGTATGTCACATAGTTACGAGAAATGGTCCAAAGCCTGGCCTATGAATCAGTCTTAGAAGTAGAAGGCACAGTTAAAAAGAGACCAGATGGACAAGAAAATAAGGTATGATTTATTGTTGTTGAGTTATTTGAAATGTGACAACGTGGTTGAAAACAATTGTTAACCAACTTATCATCTTAAAATATAGACATAGGTTTATATTTTTCACAGGATAATAAGTTCAAATTACTTATTGAGCTTTCGGCAATTGTTCTTGTGAACTTCCATCATACTATCTTAAAATATTTTTAAGTATTTTTTTTAATATAAAACTTTATTAAATGCGTCATTATTATCATGTAAATTTATTTCAGAAAATGCAAACTGGTGATATTGAAATAATAGCAAATGAGATAAATGTGCTAAATGAAAGCCAGAAAAATCTACCGTTTGCTATACACAATTATCATAAGGTATTGTTTAAAAAGATTGATTGATACATGTATTTGTCATTATATAATTATGTTACATGTGAGTTATATTTGAATAATTTATTTTATTATTTTATATATGCTTAGGTGAAAGAGTCTTTGAGATTAGAATATAGGTATTTGGACCTAAGAAATATGGAGATGCAAAGAAATCTGAGATTGCGCTCAGACATGCTATATAAAATGAGAAAGTTTTTGTGTGAAAAGAACGGTTAGTTGGTTCTTTTTAGAATTATTACAGACTTTCATTTCAGATCATTTACATAAAAAACTATTTTGTTCTCTATTTTGTATTGATTGGATGTATTTTATATTTCTATTTATAGGATTTGTTGATGTAGAGACACCAACACTGTTTAGAAAAACGCCAGGGGTAAGATTGTCTTGTTGCATAATTACTAACCGAAGTCCCATTTTCATAGAAAATTTCTAAATATCTATAAACATACAACATCTATCGGGTTGCAATATTTGATTATTTTACTGTTCGGGTGCAGGGTGCTCGTGAATTTGTGGTGCCAACACACACACCAGGTTTGTACTACACACTTCCGCAGTCTCCACAGCAGTTCAAGCAACTCCTCATGGTGGGTGGAGTGGACAGATACATGCAGGTGGCCAAATGTTACAGAGATGAAACTGCCAAACCAGAGAGACAGCCAGAATTTACCCAAGTAATCATGATAGTGAATTATAAACTTTAATGCCCTGTTAACTTCAATTTCTTTTGTACTTTGTGCAACACATGTATTAATTACTATTTACTATTATTTTAGTACATGTATATTAATAAATACTTAAAAAGCATTCTAGGATTACTACATTTTTAATATTGCTGTTGGATCTATAATAGTAGGTCCTATATTGCACATCTTGTCATACAAAATTTAGTAATACATGTATATCATTATTATTGTTTGCATTTTTCGTATTGATAAACCATTTTATATTTCAGTTAGATTTAGAGCTGTCATTCACAACCCAAGAACATATAAAAGACTTGATTGAGCAGCTCTTGCAATTTTCTTGGCCATCACCATTGTCCACTCCATTTCCAAGAATGTCTTATCAACATGCAATGGATGCATATGGATCAGATAAGCCAGATACACGGTTTGAAATGCAAGTAAGTTATGAGTATTTTATAGATACCGGTACATCTAGTGACATTTTACATTTATATAAGATAACATTCCATCCGCATGCTAGTATTTTGTTTTCAGAATAAGTATGTCAGGGAAAGACAGTTTTATGTGCCTAAAATTAGCGGAATAAAATTGCTGTAAGGACCATAGACCTCTTCGTAATCATGATTGAACGTGATGTGCATGTGAAAAGCTCTATATTGCTATTCCAACTTAGGGTGTTAATGATCTTCTCTATTAGGAAAGAATCATTGATGATGATCTAATATTTATTAAAAGTCAATTGACAATTTCAGATACAAGATATTACCACACTTGTATGTAATACAAAAGTAGAAGCTATTACAGAAAAAATTCAGACACAAAAGAAAGGATGCATAAAAGCCTTCAATTTTAAAAAAGCAGGGGTAAGTATGAAGTAATTTTTAAATGTAATTCCGTATTGTGACATAGTTTGGAAGGAGAAATGCACTAGAATTGACACGTCATACAATTTCACAACACAAGAGAATCAGTAACAAAATTAACTCTACAGGATGTGTTACATTATGGCAGACATTATGCAAACATACCGGTAAGTGAGTCCATAGTTGCTGGAGATGTATAATTCGTCTGAGAAAATATAACACTGGAAGCAATGGAATAGTAGAACATCGCAATTACTATGATACCTTAATACCTAATCATTATCATCCGATTGTTTGCATTTTGATAGTTTTTTGGTAACGGATTGAGATTATAGATGACAAGCAAACTATTGAAATCTCACTTTTGAATTAAGTTCCTCCCACAATGTGTAAAGAATGATTAACTTATTCAATCATGTGTTTTTAATTATATTTATCAATCTATATTATGTTTTATATTAAGAAGTCATACATACTCATAAAGTTCATTAAGGTGTTCCTTTTAATCATGGGTTAGTTTAGTGTCTAGTTAGGCTGGGGTAATTTGCTGTTCCATGTTAGCAGAATATCCTACTATAATTGCACAAAAAATGAATGTTTCAATTCCTAATCAATTATTAACAACTGACTTTGCTTTATATACTTCAAGGACAAGTTAATGAAATAAGTGTTAAGAATTATAAATACATGTACATGTAGTGTTAAAAACTAAAAGGTTTACACGAATTATCATATACCGAAATCTTTGTGTCTTGTAAGAAATGATATGGCTTTTTGTAGGCACAAATAAGTAGAAAAGATCTCGAAGGAGTTACCAAACTCATCAAAGACTTGGGAAATCAGAATGTGGTGAGTGAAAAGATTACATATATTATTGTCTTTACACCAATTTCATTCAACTACTTTTGGTCTGAAATAATTTTTCTCCTTAGACACTTATTCTGTAAATTATTAGAAATAATTCACACTAAAATGCCGCAAATTTCAACATTTTCAGACTTTGACCTTATTCAATAGCCATTTTGTTAAGAGGCATACGGACAATGATTGGAACAGCTGTATTTATATGCTTTTGGATACATTTGAATAATCCTTATATTAAGTTATGTGGAGATTTTACATCCAATTACTGCATAAATATCAATGGTATTATATAATCTGCATTTGGATATTATTGACAAATAGAAGTTATGCTTTTCTTCACTGATTTAGGTTAATGGCAGTCCCGACTATGCAAATTGCTCTTACATTTTAATTTGGCGTTACCTGGTCAAAATGTGTGTTTAACAGTGTATATTTGCAAATTTAATGTTTGAAAATGGTGAAATTTTTGTAAGTGTGCATATCTTTCTACGTTACGTAGAAGTATGAAACCTTTTGTGTAGGTGCAGCATTTTATGAATTTCTGAAATAATTGTCTTGGGGAAAAAAAATCATCTGGGTAAAAAGTAGTGAAATATAATTGGTGTCAGCAAAATAGTGATAAAGTGATCTTTGTATTATAGAATGTGTAACAAGCATATTACCCGAATCCACAATTACTTTATTTCTAAATTGTTTTTATACCATGATACCTGGTATATAGTCTTTACCACCCTGTGAATATAATCATGCTGTCTTGATCATGAAAGTGTTAAAGAGCAATCTAATAACACAAAGATAATGATAGATGCAGGTTACCATTCAAATTTAAGTTTATAGATAGATGGCCTTGTAAACTCTCTATGTGGTTTTGCAAAATTTGCAATCACCAACTCAAGACTCAATTTGCATGTTAAGGATCACAGGTGTGTAATGTACTTTTGGTTTGCATGCACTCACTAATAGAAGTAGTGTTTTTTTCCGTGTTCAAAGTTCCATTGCTCTGCATTAGCAGCTGGCCTACATGTACATGTATGTCTCATGGTGAATTCTAATGGGAGAATTTCCACTCTTGTGTTAATTGTTTTTTAGGTTAGTTTTTGTCTCATAAAACCTATTACTTTTTTTTAATTCTTAAAGTGCTTTGTTTTTCACTTTGAGCTTTTTTTTAGAGAAAGTGTAAACAACACAATTGATACTTACTTGTATATGTAATAGTTGAAGTATTATAAGAAAAAACGTGTTCAAGCTGGGATATTATAGATATTCTTATTCACTAAATGAACTGAAATATTAAGCACCTAAACATTTTTGTATCGTGCATCATGAAAGGGAGTATCATTATCTGACTTCTCAGGTTAACCTTAATGATCTGAAACATGACATAAATGTGAGCAGTGATATCAGATCTACATGGTAGTGGGTATGGTCAGAATACAAGATGTAAATCAGCTGGTCCATTTCCATGCCAGGCACGTTTGCCTGTCACCTAACTTTGGTGGGAATGAGAGGCAAGCCGAGACTAGTGAGAATTACCATCAGTGCGGATCACACCCTGTCGTTTGCTCTTTCCATAGATCCTTTGTGTATGCCATTTTTGTACATTTTGTGCAAAGTTATTGCTCACAAAATCAGGTTGGTTTGGTAGATGTACGTGCCCTTTTCCATTATAGAATGAAAATTACAGAATCTGGTTCAGATGCACAAGTATATAATAGATGTATGTAATGCCAAAATTGATGCCTGGTGAATGTGGATGGTACATGTAAATGATTATATTCTTCTCTCGCTCTTTTCTATGGCAAGCAAGCTCCTACCCACTATATTGACGTAGCTGAAGACATATGCTTCCATTTGATTATATCCACAAGCAAACTTGGGAAAGACACATTAGAAAACTCCACGAGCAATAAAATGCGAAGAAATTAGAACTCCCAAAATTTCAGTCAATAGGTGGGATTGGAACCTACGACCTCCGGGTTGAGATGGTAACTGACCAAGTATGTAGGCTGGGGGTTACAGAGACAACGGTTCGTCCGTGTAACCTTTTAACAGCCTGCTGTTTGGGATGATGGTATCATTCTAGTCTAACAACCTTGGGGTCGTGAGTTCGAGTCCTGTCTGGGTCACTTGATATAGTCAAATGGAAGCAGATGTCTTCAGCTTTGTCAATCTAGTGGGTAGGAGCTTGCTTGCCATAGAAAAGAGAGAGAGAAGAATAATTGTATCCACAAGGAAACTTGGGAAAAACACATTAGAAAACATGTAAATGATGATTCATATGGATAAAAAAATCCAGTTTGTTGCGCAAGATTGTCAGTCATTTTTAACTGATTTCAAATATGAATATTTTCTCCTAATCACTCTTAATAGAATATGTACCGCATGGAGATAGATGTAATAATTTGTCACAATTTGTGTAATGTCCCTTAGTTCATCAAAAATGGATTACATATATGTGCACATGAGTGTGCAACGTTTTTGTCTCTGCTGCAGTTTAAACAATTTGGCAAATTATTGCAAAAGTTGTTAATTGTACAAATTTGTGAATCTGCTGTTTCAATTTCATATGGTAAATAGAATTACTGTATGAGTAATTTATTATGAAATCTGATTTTAAAGGTCTATAGAGTATGGAACAGTGAAATACATGTAAATATTTTCACACTCAGAAAACTTACAAATATTTTACTAAGTAAAAAATAATTAGTGCACAGCATTACTAGTTTGAATTTGAGCTTTATTTGAATTTACCCCTTAAAGGTTATGCTGAGTGGCCGACCAAGTATACTTGTAGAGAAGCAATATGATGTGTAATGTGCATTCTGAAAATTTCTTTCATTTAAACAACATATTAAAGCATGTAGAGCAATTTAAATACTTTAGTACCACAACATAAATAGTCAGCTAGTGACCATCAAAATACGTGAAGCAGCAAAATGTAAACCGAATGATTTTCATCAGAAGTAACTTCACGGTGCACGTAAGAGGCCGCCTATCTCTGCTATGTTAATTGTCACGTCTGCAGTCGGAAATCCACGGTACGTCTGGCGAAAATCATTCGATTATGCAATATCACGTGACCTTGTGTTTTAGTTTATAAGACATCGTGGTATTTTTATAGGCGTAATATATAATTAAGGTGAAAAATATTAGTATTATTTTCCTTACACTTCCAATGGAAGAGACATCGTTTATTGATCCTGGAATTTACAGATCACTTATATTTTTGCCTGAGCATTATCCTTAATTATTTTTACCAAAATAATACCTCAACGAATCCATTATAACATGATTCGTCATTCTTCATCTCACCACAGATTACTTAGGATGCTGACATAGTTGCTAATATCACATGGAAGCATCAATGAAGATGTATTTAGACAAATGGTTATCAAAATTTGGTTGTAATTCACCATACTATGACACATGGGAAGAAAATACATGGTATATTTCTTAGACAATATCTTAACAAATACATGTACAATACATGCATGTGCAAGGACTGGGATGTAGACTAGATATTTATCAATTGACTTGAAAATTCGAGAAAGGCTCAAAAGGGGAAAAGCCAGACTGAATAAAGGATGGATAGACTGTTGCAAATAATGGGTAAATGGGGTTCAAACCCTTGAAAAACAATTTGAAGGTAGAATTACTGAAAATCTGATTTTAGGTATGTTGATTTGCTGAAATGTAAACTCTTACAATATGAACAGTATCATGATTAGAAAGGCAGTTATTGGCATGGGTTAGTAAGGCTCAGAAAGGGGCAAAAACAGCCTTTACTTTACTT
Organism: Streblospio benedicti; assembly: GCA_019095985.1. Classification (NCBI taxonomy): domain Eukaryota; kingdom Metazoa; phylum Annelida; class Polychaeta; order Spionida; family Spionidae; genus Streblospio; species Streblospio benedicti. The sequence continues at coordinate 39,285,595 of CM032660.1, forward strand.
TGTTTAGGATTAGGCTTATGTATAACAAGTAAGAGATGTTGGATACTCATCTGCTCAAGTATGTAAACATATATACATTTTTTCAACTGACTTTTGAGCTTGTTTTTAGCATACCTTCTTGATATCTTTCAATCCTCTCGGATCTTCTTCAGTCTGCCGCCTAATCATTACGAGAATCTCGTGGTGTGACGACATCGGCGGCCAGATGTTGTCTACCAGCAGATCCATGGTGCTGTGATGGGATTGCTGGTTTCAATGATCGTATGTGATGCTCTTATGGAGGATATCGAGGAACGAGCCATAGCACCAGCGCCACACCCTCCTTACTGGTTGTACCGATATGCAGATGACACACACACAAAGTTCATGACGGAAGAAGAAGAAAATGGAGAACTGGCATTCCTTGATACTTCAACTGTGAGAAAAGAGGATGGCAGCCTCAAGCTGAAAATATACAGGAAACAGACCCACACAGACCAATACCTCCACTTCAACTCCAACCACCACATAGAACACAAGCTCAGCATTTTCAGAACACTTCTCCATAGAGCCCACACAGTTGTGTCTGAAGAGGTGGATAGAGACGCTGAGAAGAAACACATCAATGAGGCTATGAAGAAATGTGGGTATCCTGGATGGGCTATCAGCAGAGGGTCAGCTATTAAGAAGAAGGATGACACCAGGAAGACGAAAGACCGGACGGACGACACAAGGAAGACGATGGTGGGAGTACCTTATGTGAAGGACTTGCCTGAAGCAGTGAGAAGGATTATGAGGGACTACGGATGCAGTGTGTATTTCAAACCCAGGAACACTCTCCGTCAACTACTGTGTGCACCTAAAGACCCCCGCGAAAAAGGAAGAAATCTGTGGTGTGGTGTACCAAATTAGCTGTGGAGGTTTGGAGTCCGAGAAGTGTTCTAGCACATACGTTGGTGAGACTTCTAAGACACTAAAAACTAGCTTCGATCAGCACAGAAGACCTAGTAGTACTTCTTCACATGTCTCACTCCACCTGCGCCAGCCGGACAGACAAAGCCACCACATAAACTTGGACAACATAAAAAATCCTCGACCGGGACCAGAACACCTTCGAGAGGAAGATTCAAGAGGCAGTTCACATCCGACGCCTGAAGCCCGATCTAAACAAAAACGTGGGGGCCCTCAACCTACCCGCCATCTACAACAACATCCTGGCCGCTGATGTCACACCACGAGATTCTCGTCATGATTAGGCGGCAGACTGAAGAAGATCCGAGAGGATTGAAAGCTATCAAGAAGGAATGCTAAAAACAAACTTAAAAGTCGGTTGAAAACGTGTATATATATATATAAAGTAAGAGAAAATGTACCTTTTCCAAATGAAAAGATGCTATGTTCAGAACTGCTTCAGATCAGGTCTCCAATGTACTACCTTTGTGATTTAAAACCCTTTTGACCTCCTCACCAGGTGGACATCGGACTTTCCCTGCCAATGACCGGCAGAAAATGTCTCTTGGAAACAGGCTTTGGAAAATTACTAACACCACCGGTGAATTGCTTATCACCCACTCTGTAACTTTTGATCGTTCTGCTTTTGAAATGAACAACCAGATAACCCCTCATGTACAGGCCTATCTATATTGCCTCATAAGATGGCAATCCTAAGTCTACACATTTTACAAGGATATCATATTTGAAATTCTAATAATGTTGTGATTGGTCTTGGGTTTTTGTGTTTTAGGTTTGGTAATCTCTACAGTATTGATATTTATTAACAATTTATACAAAGCAAATATTTGTATGTATATCATGAACTTCATCATAGCTTAAGCTTGCTGCATTGTAAAGGTAATTTGACTTATATGCAGGATATTGCTACTATGCAGTGCTGATGGATTGATAGTGTTCTATTGTTAGATTTTATAAGTTTACAATACTGGGGTTTGTAACCATGGTAACTCATTGCATTAGGAACGGTCAAAGATTGGTCTTCTTGGGAGTCTTTATTAATAAGCACATAGAGTAGAACCTCTCTATTAGGACCACTTTTGGGACAAGTGTTAGGTGGTCTCAATAGATAGGTAGTCTCTATATACAGAAGTTTGTTTTGGCAATAAGCCTACATTGGTAGCTACGTGGTCAGGCCTGGTCTCGCGTTGTGCTTGTTTACTAAAGTGATAAAGGGCGTGGTCTGAATCGCAACTTTCAAAATAACTAATTAACCTTTTGGTTTTTCAAAAATGCATAGAGGACCTGGCCACTGCGTACATGTACCACGTCATATGTCCTTTTTTTACGAGTCTTGATATAATATATACATGTATTGAGGTAATTATGCGTCCTACTTACTATCATAAGATGGTCGTAAATGTGATTTATGGTTGATTATTAGAAAAGCTGTAATAAATCTGCACCTTGATAATCTACTATGACTAGGCCTGATTTCTGATTATGTAAGTGAGCTTTGGTTTTATGAACTTAGCTTTACACGTAAATATTTTGAGTGGCTTATGGCTGTCCTGCAATTTTGTTCTCCATGAATCTCTTTCACTGACCATTTCGATCTCGGAGTTTTCTCTGAAGGTACTCAATCAATAAGTTCTAGGTATACTATTTGTTTTATTCAACTGGGAATCACAATCTCTTTCCATAATGTATAGAATACAGAGCAAACAACTTTGCACAATGACAGCGGAGCTCACATGTTCAAACATGTTGCAAGCAAAAAGCCATACAATGTAGATCCTAATTCTTTAAAAGTCACAAAAATGGGATCAGAAAAAGAAACAGACTAAATCTCTGGATAAATCTCATCAGAAATACAAAATTTTAATAACTTTGATGTGATAGCCTTGGAGAATATCGTGTGTATATAGCCTTTGCATCGCCCAGTTGGGCTGGTATTATGTTTTCAATAGTTATACACATACATGTAGATGATGCAGATTTCAATTACCGATTAAGCGAGGGGGCTGAGCAGGCTGCAGAGACAAAAGCCTTGAATAATAAATAAAAGGCCACTAGATAATATTTTTAGGGGGTCCAGTAATTAATTACAGGCATATTTTTTGAAAATAAAATGTTTTATGTGATAGCACCAAACCAGAAAAGGCCTAATACCGGGTAAAAGTATATTATATATACACATGTATTCTATATATATCTTTAGGGACCCTCTTCTTCCTCTTTGTGCCATGCTTGTGAGCATTGCCATTCATGGTCCGGACCAGCTCTCTGTTCCCCACTGTCTGCAGGATGTTTATGGGTGTCTCTCCCAGCCATCTACTTAGGCAATCTGTGATCTTCTCGTAATGCCTTCCTCTGTTTCTCCTTCCACTGATCTTTCCAGTGGTAACCAGATGTTCTAAGTTTTGTCTTCTCATGACGTGCCCAAAGAATGTTGCTTGGGTCTTCTTATTGTCTCTGCACAGTTGTCTTTCCACTCTTGCTATTCTAAGCAACTTCTCATTTGTGATTCTATCGAAGTATGTTATCCTCAGCATTCTTCTCAAGAACCTCATCTTGGCTGGATCGATGGTGATAATGGCTTTGTTGATTGTCCCAGGCCCGTAGGAAGCAAAATGAGATTGGTAAGGCCATTTAAAAGTTTGGGTCTATAATCATGGATTTTTATTTTTTCACAAATGATTGGTCAGGCCATAATTAAATTATTGCATTATTTTTTACCCACACACAAATTATTGGTCAGGCCATCGCCTGACCGCCTTAGCCCTTCCTACGGGCCTGTGTCCAAGTTATGTTAAATCTTGTAAACACCCCAAAGTCCAAAATAACAAGGTATGGTAACCACTGGCCCTAGATTTTGCCAAGATTTTTAATCATAATTGTTTTTATGCAAAATCATCAAAGCAGAAGACACCACAAGTATATATATTTTTTCAGGGACCTAACTCATGTTTAATCTGGTAAACACTCCAAAGCCCCAAATAATAAGAGGCACTTAGTAAACATTGTTATGCGGCCCCTGATACTGGCAACATTTCAAAATATACTCATATTTAATGGTGTCGCGACTCACAATAAAAAGTCGTCATATATGACAAAATGTCATGATTCTGGTCAAAGGGCCCCACATTGACTCACAGCCCTGGGCCCCACTAAATCCTAATCGGGCACTGGTTGAATTGACATTGGTATTATTGAGTCTCTGTCAGTGGGCATAATAGTGTTCTGATTGCAGATTGTCACAGTGAGTAGGTTGAATTCTGCAAATCAAACTAAATTAGGTTTGCATTTTATTTGTTTGTGATGTACATGTAAATGGTACATCTAAATCTGTGTACATGTATACCAAGTACATTGTACTTTTCTATTATTTCTTATAAAAAGCATGATTGACACCATTTTTGTTATTTCAATGCCAAAAATGTTCATAACAATGAAACATCTTAGATTTTACATTTATTTGGCACAATTAAACATCGAGATTAATTAAGGTCCATGTAGTTTGTACTTAAATCTATAGATTATTTACTGTAAATTTTGTAATTTACAATGTACATGTCATGAAATGTACATGTACATTTACATGTGTATGTAGTATACAGATAGAAAATTAAGATAAGAGCATCATTAAAATATTCAGAGTTAGATTATATACCGGTATACACATGTACACTGTACATGTATATATTGGTATTTATCACAATGTATTCACAAAAAGAACCTCAAGCATCTATATTCTTGTATCCCAAGTGAGCCATGTGGGGAACATTTGATCGAAACAATGCAAGCTGCTTCCCCCAGAATACATATTAGCTGTGAATTTATAAGAGATGTCTAACCTTTTGTGGTCATCATTCTCTACAACACTCTCCAGTGTAACATTTCTGTAGATTTACACTTGTCAAATGCAAGATTTTCAGCTGGTGTTATATCTGCAAAAGCCGACAACCCAAACTATTACTGTTGTCTGTTCTATAAAAAAGTCCCCTCACACCCCATGCTCATTGCTCTAATTTATTTCAAATGTAATTACTTATGTCATATGTCGGGTTATGAATAATCTAGGTGAATTGCTTGTAAAATTAGTTCAGTCACTATACATGTATACCAGTACATAGTCATGTATATAGATGGAATCATGTTTGTGTTGCAGATGGCTACAACAGTAAGGAATTTACCTGTAGTATTGTTGTGGGGTACATCAAGTTTCAGTTATTAGTCCACTACTACCGGTACATGTATTAGAAGTGGTGAAAACTCTCTCCCATGAGTTGTGCTTTAAAGCAGCGTCCCATTGCTTCCGGCGCACTGGGAACTTACTGGGAACTTACGTTCAGCTGATAAAAATCGGTTGGACAGCTAGATTTTTTCACCTAAGCGTCTGCCGACTATGCCGACCCTATGTCGACATGACTTTCGTTTTACGCTGCACGTGCGTGTGACGCTTGTGTGACGCTCGCTGCCCGTACGCCGGCAAAATATTGCTAGGAAGATTATCGATCTGTCCATTCTTTTACGCTCCCAATACTTTGGGCTGCTCAAAACATCGAAAGCATATACGGCATACGCCGATCGATAATCCATTGATTTTTTACATCGACCGTACGCCAAACATACGTCAAACTTATGTCAAACATGCGCCTAACATGCGCTGCGTACTGGGAGCAGATGCTCGGCAGATAAAAACATTGGTGTAAGCTTGGCGCACCTTGAGCGTACGATGGCGTACATTCGGCAGGCGTTCAACATATTTTAGACGTATGTTCAGCGCACAGCAGACAGTGAACGCAAGGTCAGTGTAACCCCGACGCATGTCACACCCAGACTTTTTTGTCGTGCGTCGGTTGTGCGTCGGGGTTACGTTGACCTTGCTTTCACTGTCTGCTTTTCTTACGCCGGGTTTGCGCCGCCTGTGAGTTGACTATGCTCTGGGGGAAAAGAATTATTAATGCCAAAAGGGGTTATCTATCAGCAGATGCTCGACGTATAAATATTTTTGCCTGGAAATCCCTAGAATTTATGCGTCGACCATACGTCAAAACTAGTGGGATGCGGCCTTTAGGGTCTCTTTGGGAACTTGTTAATATGATATATATGTTGATGACATATTCTTGCTAATATTTACTGTAAGTGACTTGACATGTGAAAACATCATTTTTGTTAGATACATTTTTTTTTTGTTTCATTTTTAAAATGATGCAGTTGCTAGCAAGACTGATTAAGCCTGCAAATTAGTGAATTAAACAATGCAGACCTAACACATTTGTTAGGATGTCTTTTAGAACTTACCATTTGCGAGGATTTCTTGAAAAAAGTTTTAAAATGTAACTACCGGTATATGAATTCATGGATAAGGGGTTTCTGTGCTAGTCACAATTAGGTTACTTTAGTATGATCTAAAAAAAAGAATTCTAACAACACAATATATTTCCTGTACATTCAATATATTAGTGTCATGAATGATGTCAGCCTGATATAGAGTTTTCCTGGGTGGTGATGCTCTTCCATCTCCAGAGACAAAATAAATGGCTGCTCTGACCTTGTGCCTCCTCTATTATGCAGGCAGGAAGCAATGCCTTATTTTAGGCAAAAGCTCCATTTATTAATTAACATGATAAGTCTCCATGTTGAAAGATATTTCCTCTGTTATCGATTTTGTTTGGTCAAAAGTTGTTATTTTTGTATTGTATAAAAGAGCTTCAGATGTTATTTTTTTCTTTGAGTGGTTTCTTTTATATTGAACTTATTATTGGAATTATTTTGTGGGATATAAACAATCAGAGCTCTATAATGAGTAGCATTGGTGTGATAACAATGTAATATCACAGAACAGACATCCCATCTCATGTTATAAGTGGTGATGGAAGTAAGTTCAGTGCTCTGGTTAGTGTACATGGAATTTTTATTTAATTACATGATGAAATCTTTGATGGAAATGCTGAACTCTTAATTCATAAACACAGCAGGCTTCTGTTGCTAAGAATTGCATACAGAGAATTCTCTGTTATATTTGTGATATTTATATTAAATTTTTGCGCACAGGATAAGTCATGTATTTACTTGTACAGTAGAACCTCTCTATTAGGACCACCTTTGGGACTAGTATTGGGTGGTCTCAATGGAGAGGTGGTCTCTATACAGAGGTTCATTTTGGTAGCTTTACACCGTGAAAGTGGTCTTATTATAGAAATTGTCTCATTACAGAGGGGGTCTTATTGGAGGTTCTACTGTATATTGCATGTGCATATATGTACAATTAGAAAAATATTTGTAACACTGGATGAATATATGCAGTAAATACCAATTGGTTAAAATCATTCACTTGAAAATAAATGAAGTATTTGACTGTGGAAAAAAGTTCTATCAACTTCCACCAATTCCAATGTGCTGAGCTATCAGAAAGTCATCACAGAAGCAAAAAACATTTTGACATATATGAGACGTGATCATGCAATGTTGTATATTGCAATGTCAGCAGAACAGAGACCAATCAATAAGCAAATGGACTTCATAAACAACATCTGTCAGCATCATACTTGTGTGTGGATATGATAATTGTCTGGAGAAAGTAGTTTGTTATTGAGTATGTTTTATACAATACTTTGTATACCACCCTTGTATTACATGTTCTCATAATTACAGTACTACACAACCACACAATGACCCACCCCATGTGAAGGCCCACCTCCAATAGTGGGACCATAAAATGTTTTTTAATCCTTTGAAATTTTGATGTAAATTCACATTCATGTAAAAGCCCTCCCACATAAATTTGTGGAATTGACCACTCGATTGTCGTGTCAATGGGAAATTTGAGCATGCTGACGTCTGATTTGCCCGAACGAAGTGAGGGTAAATCAGACGTCAGCATTCCCATTGACACGACAATAAGTGGTCAATCACCATTCTATCATGACTAAAATCCTTTTTATTTTAAAAATAAATCATATTATAACGTTCTCATTGCAAGTCAATTTTGCCAAAAAAGAGCGCGCGGAGACCACTACTACGGCGCTAGTCTAAATTTTGCTCTCCTCTACAGGAGACACGCCTTGCGACGTCAGCGGCTGTATTGATAATGTGACGAGTTTAGACTAACGCCGTAGTAGTGGTCTCCGCGCCGCTCTGGGCGTTCATTCCATCGCATAATTGAGCACGCTGATTGACCAATCAGCGTGGGTTATTGGCGGTGATTTTTGCACGGAATGATAGAATGACATATTTTCAACCTAAAAGCAATTGTGTGTTTGGTTGTATATTGTATATATCAGAACCTCTCTTGAAAAGCCATCAAACATAAAACAAAACTCTACAGAATAAATTTATATGAGGTTTGTACATGCAATGTGATATCCAATACTATGACAGTCTCACATGGAAAAGACATCTAAAATGAGAAGAATTGGCACAAGCTCCTTGTACTGTCCATCGAATAGCTATACATTATTGAAAAAGGTTTGATGTGTATATATTTGGTCATTGCATGATAATAATGTGTGTAGTCTGGGAGTAGATAGATAAACGGTAAACGTTGAAAATCTTGCTTTGAACAGCAACAAAATGTTCAAACAGCTGAATAGCAATGATTTTGGGCCTCAATGGTATAAACTTCTATCATAATTTGTTTTATATGTACCAAATATTATATGGTAACCTCTATTAGGACCACCCTTGGGCCCAGTGTTAGATGGTCTTAGTAGAGAGGTGGTGTGTATACAGAGGTTCATTTTTGAAGCTTGATGAAGGTTTAGGACTGTGAAAAGTGGCCTTTTTATAGAGGTAGTCTCAATAGAGGGGTGGTCTTAATTGGAGGGTGTAGTGTATGTAATCTGAGGTTGGCTGAATAAACCAAATGATCTGACATAGAGGTCATTGATAAAGAAGGATTTGGGGCATGTGTGGGGCCCCTGTATTAGGATATTCTGGATCTGTCATTGCTACATACATGTACATGTTGATGTAGAAACTTTTTCTCTAATTTAAGCTTTTATAATTCACACTGTAGCAAAAGTATTACATGTTGCCTGTTATTGTTAACTAGTACATCAATCAATTTCAAAGTGGTATATTTTTATTAATTTCATAACTGCGAACATGTTTCTATATTTAGGTATAAATGGAATGGGTAAAGCAAAGTAGAATCCAACATTAAAATCATCCAAATGCATTATAACATAGTATATCAATTTGGTACATGTCTTTGAGGTATGTGTACATGTGTATATCTCACAAACATTTTCATGCCATCACAGAAATATTGACATTTCTTGATATTTTATATTTTATTCAAACGAATCATTGGTGATGTGGTTCTTACTATTTATACAATCTATTACTAGGCAAACACAGTGGTCACACTGATATATAGACTTCAATCCTTTCACACATCATTCAACTAAGTTCACGTCCCCCAAATATTGCTTATAAAGTGTCATATCCATATTTTCACAAAGTATAACCGAGTTTCAATAAATAATCTGTATCACATTAAGTGGGCAATCACAGTTTTGCATCCATCCAGCCATTCATGGTCTCAGTCTTGGCTTGATACATATCCAAGTTTGTGATGGTGTCCTCCGGACACTGCAGTCGCTGTCAAGACCATTTTGGTGGAGATGAACTGTGGTTATTCACTTCTGATGAAGTGGTAGGGCTGGAACTGATATCTCTCGGCATCAGTCTTTGCTCCTGTTGCTGATCAAGATGATCCAAGCGGTCATCAATAGCAAGATAGCGGGCTGGGTCAAACTTTCGTGCCTGAATTTGATACAGCATTTTTTAATGTAATATAAGAATAACAGCAAGAATAAGAATCATTAAACTAAAAATTTATTGAACTTTTGTCAAGTGTGTCCCATTTTTGATAGGATTAGGACTATTTATACACTTTTTCAAGCAACTTTTGAGCTTGTTTAAGCATACATGATAGCTTTCGATCCTCTCGGATATTCGTCAGAACTCCCTTCGTCAGAACTCCCTAGACCCAGATATAAAGTTCACGACGAAAGAAGAAGAAAATGGAGAACTGGCATTCCTTGACACTTCAACTGTGAGAAAAGAGGATGGTAGCCTCAAGTTGAAGATACATGTATACAGGAAACCGACCCACAATACCAATACCTCCACTTCAACTCCTGTCACCCCCTAGAACACAAGCTCAGCGTTGTCAGAATGCTTCACCATAGAGCCCACACAGTTGTGTCTGAAGAGGTGGATAGATGCGGAGCAGAAACACATCGATGAGGCTCTGAAGAAATGTGGGTATTCTGGATGGGCTATCAGCAGAGTATCAGCTATTAAGAAGAAGGATGACACCATGCAGACGAAAGACTGGACGGACGACAAAAGGAAGACGATGGTGGGGGTACCTTATGTGAAGGACTTGTCTGAAGCAGTGAGGAGAATCATGAAGGATTACGGATGCACCGTGTACTTCAAACCCAGGAACACTCTCCGTCAACTACTGTGTGCACCCAAGGACCCGACGAAAAAGGAAGAGATCTGTGGTGTTGTATACCAAATCGGCTGTGGAGGTTCGGAGTCCGAGAAGTGTTCTAGTACATATGTCGGTAAGACTTCTAAGACACTAAAAACTCGTTTCGATCAGCACAGAAGACCTAGTAGTACATCCTCACATGTCTCACTCCCCCTGCACCAGCCGAACAGACAAAGCCACCACATAAGTCTGGACAACATCAAGATCCTCGACCGGTACCAGAACACCGTTCGAGAGGAAGATCCGAGAGGCAGTTCACATCTGATGCCTGAAGCCTGATCTAAACAAGAACGTGGGGGCCCTCGACCTACCCGCCATCTACAACAACATCCTGGGCGCCAATGTCGGCACACCACGAGATTCTCGTGACGAATAGGGGGCAGACTAACGAAGATCCGAGATCGAGAGCTATCATGTATGCTTAAAACAAGCTCAAAAGTTGGTTGAAAAAGTGTATATATGATTCCAAACTTGAGCAGATGAGTATTCAACATAGGATTAGAACTGTATCTTTTTCATAAGCAGGTTACGTGTTTTTCTAAAGAATAAAATGAAATATTACGATCATACTGCAAATGCAATTCTTTGTTGTATTAAACCACTGTTTGCTTACTGATGTTTGTTTTTTATTTATGCAATTGTTTTCTAATTCTTATGGTTTGTTAGATTTTCAAACTGTTAATGATTACTTCAAAAAGGTAGAACAGAGTAATCTTACCTGCCAACATTTACATTTATAGATAGCTATGACCAATGTCATTAATACAGCAACCAAGGTACCACCCACAGCTGTAAATATCACAGCCTGAAACAGAAATACATGTATATGTTGCAAATCAATGTACATGTACAATATTGCAAAGTTTGCACAAGATTCTTTAAAACATTAGAGTTAATTTTCAGTGACACAACTCTTTAAGTTACGCAAATGAATTGCGGTTTCCAACATAGATCTTTGACAAGAGTGACAACTTCAAGATGTTGATATAACGCGGCGATTCATCTAACAGGTGTGCATATCTTCATTGCTTTAAGTTTTTGAGGTGTTGGTGGATCATCAGAGCTTTCACTACAGACTACTGACTATCTTTCTTGATAGAAAAAGCACTATTGACTCATTTGTAAATACATGTAGTTGTGTCATGGAACATTAGATCACACCTATGTATTGAATCAAACCTATTCCAACTACTAGAAACACTTTTCGTCAAGATATCATGAAATCTTGTTAATACCAAAAATAATACATGTATTCAGATCTACCATTATACCAACCTTTTCATGAGGGGAGCAAGTTGTACCTTCCACGTAAAAATCTCTTAGATGAATCCCTGCCCATTCAGGAGGTGAACTGCATATGTATTCATCGTTTTGGTGAAACTAAACAAATAATTCCATTTCAATTGAAACAGTTTTTTATTTTCAACAATTTTTATACGTACTGGATTGATCTGAGCAGAAGACTGACTGTATTTATAAGCCATATACATGTAGAAAGTGTTCTCAATGAAATTGAATATAAATTGGACACAATGTCTTCCATACCTGAATATGGTGTGAGATGTTGGTCGAGAGGAGCCAGTATCTGAACGGCATGAGCTGGCACGTACACTGGAATGGATTCCCAGTAAGATCTACAAGCTGCAATGAGGGTTGGTGGGAAAACATGATAGGGTCAGGATATGCCAGCCCCGTGTTAGACAAGTTGAGGAGATGTAGACTTGGCAGTGGTGAGAAACCAGGCAAATGATGGAGAGGATTATTTGATAAGTCCAGTACTCTAAGTAGAGTGAGGTTGCTGAGTAAGCTATGAGGGATACCTGTGATCTGTATATCTGATAGATGTAAGATTTCTACACTAGTCAATGTGGAAATATCACAGTCTTCAAGGTTTCGAATTGGGTTATGAGACAAATCCAGCTTCTGTAGATGTTGAACATCTTTGAAAATAGATTTTGGTAATTGTTGAAGTTGATTTTGAGACAGATATAAATCTTGGAGTGTTAATAATCCAGATAAAGCATTGGGAGTCATATTATACATGTTGTTTTTATGAAGATACAGTTTTTTTATTTGAGCCCAGCTTGGAGAAGTGAGTATCCGAAGTTCATTATGTGATAAATCCAAGAGGTCCATTGAACAGCTAGCAAAAGCCATTCTGTCCAATTTATTAATCACATTGTAACTCATATTCACAACTTTTAAGTGTTGTCCTTCACTGAACATGAAAGCGCCAATAACGGTAAGTGAATTGTCACTGGCATCAAATACATGTAGCCTTGGTAATTGGGACACAAAATCTGTGTCCAACAATCGATTTGAACGAATCTTGAACACTTGTAAATGTTCTAATCCAGTTGATATTGTCACTTTATTGATGAGATTACAGCTGACATCCAAACTGTTTAAGTAAAAAAGTGTTTGAAATGGAGCATCTGTGATCTCTCCGAGTGAATTGTGTGATAAATCCAAAGTTTTTAGATTGTGTAAACCCTCAAATGTTGTAACTGTCATCTTTTCTATAGTGTTGAAGGCGAGGCTTAGGTATTCCAATTTACTGAGACTGTTTAAGTCACCGATGTCAGTTATAGAATTATAACTGAGGTCCAAATGCTTTAATTTCTCTAAGTAGAAGAATGTACCTATGAAAATACAGATGAAATGTAGAATGCAATAAATCCAAATACTAGTATGTTTACATTTATCAGAGTTATTTATACACACGTATATAAGTTAAACTGGTAATTCATACTCAAATTTTGAAATATTTTTTACCTTGTTTTATTGTCTCAATATTGTTATGGGCTAGATATAATTCCAGTAGGTTGCGATGCTGAAAGCGCTGAAAAAGCTCATAGATTTCTGTCAGATTCATCCATGAGAGATTGAGGGATGTCAATGTAGACACCTCAAGGTCTTTTAATGCTGCATAGAGATCATCATCTGAGATGTGTGGATTACCAGCTAGTGAGAGCACCTGCAATGAGAAAACATTGCCTATTTTTGCATGATCTTATCAAATGCCATGGATCATACAAGATCTTAACAGATTAAAAAAGCAGCAAGTACTATGTACTTATCATACCTGAAGACGATACAACTTCCCAAACGCAAAAGGATGAATGTGTCGTATGTTGCAATAAGATAGATTGAGAGCGTGTCTGATACCCTCATCCCACCACAGAGTGGACTGAAACACACTGGACTCTAAAGAAGGGATGTTATTTCCAGATAGATCAATGCTCTTTAGCTGGGTTGTGTATTGAAATCCTGGTCCCAGGTATGGTGAGGTTATCTGAAAATATGTGTACAGTGGTAGGAGCTTGCTTGCCATAGAAAACAGAGAGTGTAGAACTGAAAATATGGTTTTACCGGCGTAGTTACATGTAGTTGGTCTTGAGTTGCATTACAAATTGAGATCAAAATACTGCATAGGACAAAATGCCTGTTTAAGTAGATGTATACATTTATTTGCTTCATGATGAATCGTGATAATGATGAAAAGATTTATGTTACCTCATTGTAAGAAAGATTAAGTAGTTGTAGATTATGTAGATGAAACATGACTGAGTCTGGAACATGTGGAAAGTAGTTTCCATGTAGATCAAGAATTTCCAATTTCTTGTTATTTGAAAATACTTCCACTGGCAATGTAGAAAGATGATTGTTGCCCAAACGGAGCATCCGCAGATCAGTCAAGTCTTGAAAAGCACCTAATAGTGCAAAAAAAGAAATTACATTGAACAAATGGTTACAGATTCATGTAAACAAGTTTTTTAAACTAAAAAAAAGAAAAGAAAAGAAATTACATTGAAGAAATGAATACAGATTCATGTACACAAGTTTTTCTAAACTAAAAGTTGTTTTTTACTATTCATAATCTATAATTTGTTTTATGTCATTAGTGATAATTAATCTGATTTACACACTTTGCTGATTGGAAAATCTGATGCAGGAATTTCTTTGAACATTTGAAAAATTACTTTTACTGTTAATAAACCAGTCATAACAAATGAGGAAAGCATCATTCAATTTGCCTTACATCTATCAATAAGGCATGAGCGCAGCATCGATATGTGGCTTTCTAATTCAACGCTTGCTGCTTGTCGTAAATTATGATGCGAATGATGGTCTCTTGCGATCATTACTACGGCTACACAACTTTGCCATTTGGGAGATCATAGAAAGTGTTCACTTAAATACCTCCTCATATTATTTGTATAAACGTTCTATTTGGTGAATTATTAATACATTACGTACATCATAGGCCTACACTAATTTAGAAATTAGCTAATTTAGCAATATTTGGCGCAATATTTTCATCAATAAATTTGTGGCATATAAATGTAAAAATTTATTTTTGTCCTCATCATAAGGTACATGTACATGTATGTAAGGCACATTTCTAAATTCATCAAAAAGAAAAGAATTTTACATGTGTTACTCCCAACAAACTTATCGACTCAAAAGTAAAATATTTCCTATAAAATGTCATAAAAAATCTTCAAAGTGAGTTTAACTTTTATGTTATCATACTTCAGATGTTTGTGGTTGATTTATAAAATTACATTATAAATTAGGCTGCATTACTATCAACCTTTTCAAATAACAAACTAATTGTGAAGCAGCTTTATACCAGATCTATTGAATCAGAGAGGAGCATCAATGGGCATTAACATTCAGCCTCAGTTGCCAGTGCTGGCTTTTGTTTCAGATGTGAATTGAATCACAACTTAACTTTCATTTTGATTTATGAGATTATGACATTATTGTAATAAAGTAATTCATTTTTAGAAACTTCTACTAGACTGTTCGTGTTTTGGTACACAATCCTTACGTACAATATAATATGTGCATGAACTCATCCTTATGTATAAAGTGAAAATGTTTATCACAATCAAATAATTTCAATGAAATTTGATCTACATGTGCCAGTGTTGATATCTCGTTGTAAATTAAATGTATTTAGTAATACCATTTACATCATAGGTGAGGATGTAAACTAATGCATTGTCAGTTTCTTATTAGCTCTGTGAATAAATGTTAACACATTGTTTTGAGACAAATAATTCAAAGATTCCAGGGTGTTCTTAAATAAACATCTACCAGTAACATCTTTACAGCACACATGGCCATAAGAACACTTGGGCAATTTCAACAGGAAAATATTGTATGCTCATTGATTCTAACACGTACATCCATGGCTGAATTAATAGAACCATGGGCTTGTAATTGTAAATACAGGGTTGTGGGTTTGAGTTCTTTTCAAGACTCCTTAGCATTATATGTTATGGGTATTTAACTTTACTTGTTAGGCATTGCTCTGTGGCAACTACCGTTTTATGCTTTTTAAATACCTACCGGTACAGGTCAGATAAGCAATTACATGAGTGATTTGAACAACATGCAGAATGATTATCTGCAATATTTGCGTTATGTACATTTCAAATGTTCACTGGGGATCGTGAGTTCTGAAAGAGAGAGTTTGACAAGGATGGCAATGACCTGGTCCATATCGTATGTACAATCAACTTAAAATAAATCTCAAATATGAAAGCAGACTATAAAATGCACACATTTTGAGTTGATATATACTTAGTAAGAATTCAGTAACTAGAAGGTAAATACATCTATAAAATAAAAAATGTAAGAAAAAATAAGAAAAAGTACAGAATACACTGATCATTGAATACATTTTAAATGTCATTCTAAATGGACATTGACATCTGCAGACGCTCGAACTTTCTTAAGTTCTCCAGCAACACCTGACACCTCCCAAAATGCAAATTATTTTGCTACTATCATTCTTTGAATTACCACATTTAAGGGTACAGGAAAGGTTAGTTTAGGCATTTACTTTGCTTGAATCGAGGGCCGGACCAGCTCAGTGTTTGGAAGATATTCTAGACAAATAAATCCACAATCCTCCTACCATGCCCTAAAAATCTGATATACCATGTATTTTCTAATACACATGTCGATTTCTGTTAAGAAATATGAATTTATAGACGCCACGTGACACGTTTTATCTTGGACGTAATGCGGCGATCTTCGTATGCATTTTTTTTCTATCCAAATCAACAGAGCTGTTGGTTGATTAGTGTATTAATCATCAAATTACCTTTTCACGCCAAGTTATTAACTGAATGCATGGATTAGAATCTGTTCTTTTTTTAAAAAATCATCACATTGTACAAATGAACAACAAAAATGTACATCAATACTGGAGCTCATCTTTATTTAATTTATCAAGTCACAAATGGGTTGATCCCATTTCTATATCAACATTTACATCTTGCCCTTTATGCCAGGACCAATTAATTCAAGAATGACAGAGATCAATTCTCATTTTGGATAGCTAAATCTGTTACAAATCTCCATCTTTGGAATAAAATAATTAAGTCTCCCCCATTCTGAAGGAAGACTTCTAGATTTTTCTATGTGACATTGCGCTGTCAGCGACAGATATAAACAGTTTGATTGTTTTCATCTCAAATTATTCTTAATTCTTAATTAAATAATCAACAGAAAAACATTTGAATTGATAGCTAATGATAATCATTGCCTCAGTCTTTGTTGAGTTAACTGAGGCCTGAACTCAGTTGGAGTTTACTCTGGTGGTCAGCTTCCAAATGTGCATAAATTTAAGTTTTCCTACGTAAATTTGAGTATTTTGATATATTTTTATACATATGTACAGGCAGTGTTGGATAATTAATATCCTCAGTGTCATGTTGTTTGAAGACTGCAAACCAATACATACATTCACGTTTATTCAATTTCATTGCTTTTTATAGCGTTTGATTTCCATTCAGATGAGCATTGCAGTGTATCCCCATATGAAATTTTGCTGTGATTAAAGCAGCTGAACAATGTCAAGACTAATGCTTAAGGGAACAAACCCAAAAATCACTGACATCTTTAAATAGATGATATGTATTTAACAGTAAATGTTAATTAATTTGATGAAGTCAGTGTTGACTTTTCATCCATTTTTACAAAGTTGATCCATACATTTATGCAACAGATAATATTCTAAAGTGGTAATTAATGTCAACCCCAGAAGCTTGTAAAATTATACTCATTTATTGTGGGGTTTTTTACGAAAAATATTTTGTAATAATGGATGAATTATAATTTTTTCAACAGTTTTTATGATACATTTCTTCACAGATTTCCTAAGACATGACAAGTACAATTTTAGAAACCCTTGTACACAAAATGCGAGACATGGATTTGACATGGCATGAACAATGCACCTGCTTTCACAAATAGGTTCAATCACCCACACCAGTGAATTAGATATTCAATGTGGAAGACTTTGAAGTTAAAATAGGGGTGATGAAGCGTTAACTTAACGGGAATATTTAGAATGAGAAATTTGGGTTCAGATTTGAGTTCAGAGTTGCTTGATATTTATCACATGACTAACAATATTTGACTTTAATGATGTATTGTATGATAAAGAAAGCAGTATCTTCATGCATACATTTGGACCAGAACAAGTCAAACTTGAAATAACAAATGATTTTCATTTTTAATCAATATTTTGATGGGGGAAAGCATGAGTGTGTACAGTATGGATTGTATCCTATTTATTTCTTCTCATGGTCTGACCGTCCATTGAGCTTGTAACCTATTAAAGGTCATACAGGCAGAGCTAATTAGAACCCTCTAAATTTGTATTTGTAAGTTGAAAATAGTGACCACTCCTGCCTCTTTTCCTTGTGAAACAAAATGGTGTATATCTGGCTATTTTCTGGTCCATTTTCCACTTTCAGCCCTCTTCAGACCCAATTGTAACCATGCCGGTACGCTTCTCATCTTTGGTTATGTTTCACATAAAATAATATTAAATCAAATCTATTAAATGTTTGATATTGTTGGTTCCAAATTTATTTATAACCAATGTGAGCATGATAAGAGGAAATGAAACATAATTTTGAAATTAGGTATCATATACATATCACATTGATGAGAAGTGAGTCCATATTTGTTTTTGACTTTGTGTAGCTCAGTTAGATAGCAGTAAATTCTATTTCATGGTAATAATTGTATGCCATTCTAGTTTTATTATAATCGCCAATTAATTTGTGTACACTAAACATAAACACTAATAATGTTTTTGTCACCATAATTTAACTAATGGAGAACCATGAAATATGGATGTTAACAGCTCCATATATACATGTAGGATTGGATAGAATCAGACATGTCCTCTTTCAAGGCCTTATGCAAGTGCATACCAATGAATGTATACCCTGAAGTTTTAGTCGATGTGAAATGTTAGATGGTGGTCAATTTTCATTACCATAATATGTTCATATTTATTTTTGATAAATGTACAAGTAAATAAGGCTTTGTCTTTTTTAATGTGTGATAAACATTCGTCACTGGCTTAAATATGGATTTCCATGAAATTTGTATTGTTTGATATATATTCTATTTTTTGTTGCATTGATCTGACACCTGCTACCATGTTTATATTTCTGTCCTACTGTCCAGTTGCTTTGTAAAAAGCAGATGGGTGTGTGGAAAAACAGAGAGCTTTTTGTTCAGCAAAGCTGTTGTTTAGTCATGAAAACGTCTGCAGTAAATGAAATATAAAATAACACTTTAATAGGCACCACGCAGTTATTAAATATGGCTTGAATGAAGATGAAGGGGATGTTTGATGAATAGTGATAATTCTTCTTCAAAGTCAATATTTTACCATTAGCCTTTTGGACTGATTTACAGTAGTGTGCAATAATACAAAAATAGAAAAGAGAATAGCGTTGGCCAAATAAGTTTGTTCAAGTCAGCATGAGAAAGTTGAACAACCAATGTTCAGTAGCTGCAGTTTCCAGTAGCAGGGTATGAAATAGAGCCTACCCGGCGGCCCGGTGCCAGCTGATTTTGGCCCAAGCCGGCTGATTTTACATGTTCACAGCCCAGTGGGTAGGCTACTTTTTGGGAGTTCTAAATATGAACATAATGAAGGGCCGTATACTTTTTGCCAGGGCCGGCTACTTTTTATAGTTGCCGGCCCTGTGGTCGGTAAGCAAATTTTGATGAGTTTCATACCCTGCCAGTAGATGTAGAAAAAAAGTGATCATGCATCAAGATATACATTGTTGGTCTATAAGGAATCTCTTACAGTATACATGTACATGTATACCTATTTCTAGTGTTACAATATCTCTCCCTGTGGTAAATTGTGTCTTTTAGTGCCAACTTTTTTGTTTTCTTATTTGATCAGGTAGGATTGTACATTGTATGTTCGATGCTGGTAAACCTAAATTATCCTGATGTTCTGATTGGCTGAGACCTTTAGCAATGTTCCACATAAAACAGGCTATTTGAATCTAGGGTTACTTTCAACAACTTCTGAATTGAACAATCATAAAGCTTGAAACAGATGAGGATACAATATACAATGTATAAATCTAACCAAGTAACATGCAAATGATACTTTTTAGAATTCTAAATCACTAACAGTGGTTCTGTCGCCGTAAGTATGAGTATATTTACTATGTTATGATAAAAGTATGCCATACTAAGTGTAAAAATCTCATCATGACGATTATCGTTGGTTCACGGGAAAGTCTTCCACACTATTGATTAATAAGCCCGCAATCTATGAGGATGCTTTGCGATTATCTAGCCTCTTATTAGATAGTAAATATTTTCCTTTGTGATTTGTATTGATATGTAATTTGATTATGTGAAAAAGGATATATTATGTGTGAACTTCAGATCATTTTGCAGGATATGCTGAATTCTGTCAGACTGGATATTCTCCAAGCAAAACGGACTGTTATGAGAGGTGTAAACAAAGTGCTATTTATTTGAGCCTGCCATTGTTTTAGCTTGAACCTGGAGGCAAATGGCTCAAGGATTGTTTGCTTTCAGTATCATTAGCAGAACCTGCTCATCAACAAAAACATTATCGTTTTTTAAGCAAAACTTCTAGTTATCTACATGCAAGCTGTCATAAAATTATGCAACCATACATTCAGAGACAAAAGAGTCAATTTCAGTGATATTGCATATAAAAGGACAATTATATAAGTTTTGAGAAATTAATTCATATTTTCTTACATTGTGTGCATTTGGGACAATAAACACTCAGTATTTCACACAAATTCAGCTATAAATTTGACCAATAAACATTTTACATTAACGATCCTGCACTAATGTTGCAAACATGTTTCTTTTCAGAGCAATTTTCACTTTTCACTTTTCACCTCATCTCCTTTGCAAAGATAACATGCCGGTGGTGCCAGCTTTCTCATATTTCTACAATTTACAGAGCACCTCGAGATGGGTTGCACACTCAACCAAGCAATTGTCTATTCTTTATGGCAGTATGAGTTTCAAAATGTCAGCTGGTGTGGCAGCCTTTTGCCATAACCTAGCTTAAAGGCCCAATTGGGTATTTCTGTGTTTATTTAAGCGATAAGACTGCTCAATGATAGTTTGTATTGACTAGTTTCGAGAAGTGTTTGTGAGATTTTTCTATAAAATAATAACATTGTAGGGTGGACAACATATACACATGTGGTCAGTATTGGAAATACAATGGGAAACGTTTTATGACATTATCGATGTGTGTAAAAAGGGTGGGAAAGGCATGTCATGAAAAGTTTTGAAATTGCGATGGTCTTTTGGGTGCAACATGTTGCGTTCTCGTGTAAAATTAAAAATGAAGTAATTCACATTTTTAAGTTTTGGTAAAAAATGAAACATCAAAATAAAACTGATGGAAGTGGGACACAGTCAATGAATTATGGGGGTTTTGAACATAATACGAATTTTGCAATGAGTTTTCAACTCATTGCAAAAAGTTGTATGACATTATACCAAGTGCCGTTAACTATAAAAATTTACTTGCCGTTGGTGAAAGTTATTTGCCCCTGGCATAGGCGTGGACAGCTATTTACAACCTTGATGTGGTACATTGAATAATTTACATGTATATACTTATGAAAAATGCATGACATTGTGCTGTTTATTTACAATAGTCACCTGTTTGTATAGCGTGGATCTCATTGTCCTGGATAGTGAGGATCTCTATCCTGGGAGCATCAGCAAATGAGCCATTGATGACCTGTCTTAGCTTGTTGTAGTCCAAATCCAGGAACAGTGTGGTGCTTAATAGCTTGGGCACCTACAACATGTACAGTATATGGTTAATATTAATAACGATCTGGGTTTTATTTGAAGCGTCAATTAAGAGTCAGAAGCTACATAACTAATAATAAGTACTTGTAATACCAGGAATCGAGGCTTATACTATTCCTGGTAACACCAATGATATAATTATAACATTGTAATAATAATATAAGATGAGGTACTCAGGACAAGAAATAATGATTAATTACAATGTAGGACAGCTTTAGAGTTGTGAATAACATCACAGTGTCCATATTTGGTTGAGTCCTTTAGAATATATTTCTATAGAACTACCCTTAAGTCCTTCATATTTACAATACAAAATATATTGCGTCAAAGCTTTATTGAATACATTGTAGAACAAATAATTTGATACTCATTTAAATATTGCAAACAATATACCTCCTTAAGATGACTATGTGTGCATGTCATAATGCTACCCTTATCCACACATCTGCACTCTTTGGGACATTCCAGTATCTGTCTCAAATCGGCAGGAACCAATATAAGCACAATCATGTAACAAAACAATGGTATTCCAAACTTAGGATACCGCCCAAAGACTGAGTTTCTGTTGGTGATTCTCGGTCTGGAACAGCTATGATGTATATTTGAGGAACATGGTCCACTTTGGGTTTGTTTTGGGTGGATCTTTTGGAAATCATTGTAGCATAAGGACATGTCAACTGGTAGGAATTTGTGTGGACATGAAGCAATCCTTCTACATGACATGAATGCAGTCTTTTCAATTTTGGACATGGTCATTATATGGTCACCATCTTGTCATTTTTGTGGACTCTGAAAAATAAACATGAAATATATGAATATAAAGGGTAAGTTGCATGTGTTTGAGTACAGTTTATATTACATTTAAAACCAAATCTTTGAAAAACAATATATGCATTGCTTGCTGATGAATTGTAACTGATTTATTAATGACTGACAATTTGGCAGCTTTGTTAAATGACAATCATCATGTGTGTTCATTTAGAAATAACATGTGTGAACATCACCCTGAATTTTTATGTGTGTATTATCTTTACTCAGTTTATTTAGATCAGTTTTAAAAATTAGTGATGTTTAAAGAAGTCTGCCATCTTTGAAAGATAGTGATCATATTGTTTATGACTTACGTGTAGGGCTGTAAAGTTCCTTATTTCTTTTAAATGACATTGAACATACCGGGACATTGTAGTGCAAGAAATTTTTAATTTTCAAATATTTAGTACAGTTATTTTATATTAGTCTAATGGAGAAACTAACATACATGTATGTAAATCTGAATTACAATGTACCTAAGATCCATCAAGGCTTATTTTTTCCCTTTTGTAATTTTGTCCTCGTGATGGATCTACAAAGTGATAAGATGTAAATCTAGGCAAGAACAAGATTGTGTTTGAGAAGCATCCCAACTGGTGAGACAAAAGTCATGAACCTTATTGTCTGCCAATTAAATACATTTTATTATATTATGTACATGTACATTCATCTTGAATGGAACTATTTCTTTTATGTACTGAAACAATACATATATTTGCATTATGCTTAAAGAGTTTGATTTATTTTACGTAAGTTGCAATAATAAGAGTTAGTAATGGCAGTTTTCTTATTTTGATATAACAAACAAAACACTGGTAGATCCAAGGAGGTACAGGTACCCATGTACCCACCAAATCCTACCCCAATCTAGCCTCATCCTTTTTTTTGTCCTACGGAGACATCATTATAGTTTTTTGCATTGGTTGGCTTTTGCGTTTCGCCATATTGATCATATTGAATTCTTAATTGTACCTTCAGGAACCCTTTCCCCCATTTAAAAAAAATTGATCTTTCATTGAGGTAGATATATAGCATTAATTGATATAATAAATAGGCGTGTAATTTACATTTACATAAAAATAGATATAAAGGTGCACTGATAAGAAATTCTTCTATGTCTATGTACCTGAGTACCTTTTTGCAAGGCTATGTGAAGCGTCATATGCAAAGTCAAACAATCCCATAGTGTCATAAAATGTAACCCTATGAGCGAAGCATCAGGATGTGATCAGATATGAAATTTGGACCACTGACGTGCATGTAACATGATGAACAATACATGCTGTTATTTTGATTACATTCAATTTATGATATAGATCATGTCTGTTTATTGTATTTTTTGGTTTAAATTCTTTATTCTTAAGAAACAGAATGCTGTATAATCTTTTATGGAGGATCTTTTTGAAATGTCGCTACCTAACTCTGTCTGAAATGTAGTCTATGTTATACCATTTCTAGCAGGAGAATGAAGAACAAAAATAAAAAAGAATCACACACACATGTACATGTAGATACTTCTGTTTTGCGTGCTTGGATTTAATTTATATTCCATGATTTAATTATTCTGGCTATCTATATATTAATATCTATATGTAAGCCACTGTCGGCTAAATGGTACCCACAAAGCCATCAAGCAAACGCCATTTCATCTGACATTTATTTGCCACTGATTTATCAGATGTGAAGAATAACTGTTATTCACAATACACATCTGTGGGCTGACATTGATAATGGTGTGCATGACGCAAATGTGAATTAATATTATAAGAAAACTGTATGAGCTATGCAAGCCACGTGTGTTATCTTGCGCTTTCAGTGGGGGGCAAGTGAGCGGGTGTGCTCTCCAAGCATAACTTCCACCAGGTGGCTAAGGGGGATGAGTGTCATTGTAATAACACCATAGATATTGTGAGTAGCTCACAGAAAGGAACATTGTATATCGGCAGAACAGCAGGGGATCATTGAGAGATGCTGTTGGATAGTTGACGCAACAGGAAACAGCATTCTCCTTAAGCTAGCATCTTGTTTTACACTGATATGATGAGGCTTGAAACAGCAGTTCATTAGTTTTTATGAGGGTATTATGGCATTAGGGTTAAGTGGGATGGTAGAGCATCTTTGTTTGCATGTTGATGTTTGTCAGATTGGAGATCTGTAAGGTTGTCTGGCATTACTTGTGGTATTGTTATGAGAAAGCTATACCATGAGGTCACTTGCCTGTTTAATTAGAAAAATGTTTGTTAAGTTAACTATTGCTCAGTGTAAATAGACTACTGCAGCAATACAAGTGTATAAGCTCATGAATTCAATGTTCTCTGGAATGTGATGAAGTTGGATGTAGATTGTCTTGAAATTGAATTATTTAATTTGCCAGAAAATGTGTCTCGGGCAATCGAGGGGAAACCCTCTATAGTTTACATGCACAGCCCTAAGTAGATTTATTAAGAATGACAATGCTGACAATTTTTTAAATATCCCTAAAGCATCAGAAAGAATGCGATACAACAATGAGAGCGACAAGTTGGTTATTTATTTGAACTCGTATGTGACTCTACTTTTAGATAAACATGCAATTTTTGAAAAAGGCCCAAGTGGGACTGTGGTCCATGATTGAATAAGGCAGAATCAGATGTCTGCTTCCCCCTGTGCAATTCTTCAGTGCAGATAACACAAATACTTTCCTTCTGCATTGCCAGCCATATTCGGTGTATATTACTTGAAGAGCATTACCATTATTTATTCTTTTTTATGACATTATCAGTATCAATTGTTGGTGTTATGTGGTCTACATTTGGTATTTTGATATTTGAAAGTACATGTAATTTTTGTTACTTGAATACTAGAAATGGTAAATTATGTTCAGAGTTTTAATTAGAGGCCTGGTTGTATAAGTCTGAAGATGCTGTAGCTTCTGAGGCTAAATATGAATATAGCATTGCTTCTTGGCTATGCGTCTGAGCTATGTTCTCAGAATCAAACCAAATTTTCTTGAGATAGAATATTTTAAAATTGTGTGGGAATTTACATTATGTGAAGACTATGTTTCTTGCATTCTTATGTACATGTTAGTAATGAAACTAGACATGGGTAATACACCGGGCGTAGATTTCGAAAGAATTAAGTGGTGATGATAATATTTACGTTTGTTGAGAGAATGAAAAGGGTTGTTGAGGTATGAATAAACGAAGTGAAGTGGACTCCCACCTAGTCCTCCATTACTGAGGAGCACCACTTGGGCTGATTGATCTTTAGAATGCAGCATCTTGGGGCAGTAAATCTTTACTAATGCTAGACCAACCTTGCATATATATACTGAATTAGATTTTCATTCTCAACTGGTAAGCAATTAGATTGTTTCCACATGTATGTATTTTTTATGAAAGCAAATTAAGTCTCGTTGCAACCAATTGCATCATGTTTTCAAGTGCTTGCTGATAGCAATTGTATTACATTGTATAAGTTTATTTTGCATTAGTGGAATGTATTGTAATATATCACAGTATATTGAAATGGCATAAAATAAAAGACATATATACATGTATATACTTTTTATTATTTTTATGGTGGGAAAAATAATGTTACAAAATTTGAGAGTAATGAAGGGGAAAAGAAAGAATGACCATTCATTAGTCTCGGTTGGATTCTGCCCTCTACGATGCATGCACCCAACTTGCTCTGTCCTCTATCAGATTTTAGTTGCTGTAATATTAACCTTGATGAACCAAAATCTATTATACATGTAGTGTGCATATCCTGGGACTTTCAATATATACTATTGAGAAGTTTAGAGAGAAAACAGAATGTCCCAATAGATCTGGTGTATCAACCAGGTACTTTTTAAGTAATGAACATGATGAAATGAGCTGAGTATTGAGAAATAAACTAAAACTGCACTTTGATTTAATTTTATCTACTATCTTTAAATGAAGAATCTTTTTCTGATTGTCAGATGATAGTTAACTAACTTTTTGTAAGCACCATTTGTTCAGAATTGCAGCCTGTGGTTGCAGATTTATTTGTAGATTCTATTAAGATAGTAAAAGGGCAAATACGAAAGCATCAATTTTATATTAATCTTGGCAATTTAGTAGTTCCACTAGTATTTTGATGAATGTACATATGATTCCAGTCTGTATCTATATTTTAGGTGAAAGCTTCATAGTGAGACATTTTGTTTGACAATGCAGTAATTACATGAAAAGATTACTGATTATGCAGGAAAGCATCCACATGTGCAAGGTTGGATTATTGTTCTCACCAAAAATTCAAGTTATCAAAGATAAGGAATAAAATGTTTGGTTATCAAAAATACATAAAGAACTGCAATTTAGTTATAAACCAGTTGTTCCAATGTCTATTCATTTTCAAGAGTGTAAAAATGTTCATGTAGTTTATTTGTGAATAACGATATTTTGCATTCTCATTCTAATCATACCGTGGCAGTTAATTTGAAACAGAATGCTTAATTCTATTTTCTTCTTACTCATATACTGAAATATGATGAAAGAATGGCAAATTTCACAGTGCTGCATTTCATTCAAATAGAAACACTTAGATCAAACCAAATGCAAAGACAACATGCATTGAGTTTCAAAGTGAATAGAAATGCAATCTAAGTGCTAAGCTAGACTTGACAAATTCAACTCATCTAAGAAAACCTTGAATCACTGGATTCATCTTTTCATCTGAAAAAGTGTGATTTAATTTTCGTAGCTTCCTTTGCCAACATTTAGATAATTATATTATTTGTGCTCTTTAGATTTATTTATTTGCTTATTATTTTTTCAGAAATATGTTATGGTTGTATCTGAATAGACATACCTACATGTATGCCATCAAACCTAACATTGTCTTTCAATTGAAGGTCTGTCATTTGTAGGTTTTGAACTTTTAATGGACCTCATTTTGATGAATGTTATCAAGTATTAATTCAAGATTTCAAATTTTATATTATCAAAATGTTTATGATTAACAATTGTTCTGATTTTCATTCATACTTGAATGTTTACAAAATATTTCAAAATTTGACAAATATTGTTTAGATGTTCAATTATGAAATTTCGTGAGATTACCTGCAATTATCTTTATAGCTGAGCTTGTTTGTGTGTAAAGGTCATTGTTAAAAGCAAAAGCGTACAGACCATTTTTTAACCCAAGTTCAATAGGCACTTTGTGCATCAAGGAATGTATGATCCATATGCAGTGATCCGACAAGGAAGTGGATCCGAGTGATCAGTCTCCCTCACAAACCCCTCCAAATGCAATAAAACCCACAATAGTGCAGACCCCATGCTCCTTTGATGCCTTCGCAAAATGTGCAATGAAAAGAAACAAAATAGTGAAGCTTTTCAGCTTGAGTTTCCTTCAAGAAATGATATAAATCTAGGGAGTTTGATCAGTGATGTGAGAATAATGTTAGAGCTTTGATTTCTTTTGTTTTATTACTGTTATTGTGTTATCATGAAATGTATACTTATTAGTCGATTAATTAAGATTTTACAATGAGGAATTTGCAATGAAGTTATGATTGATTAATTAAGTGTTGATTAATTTTGAATATTTGATGAATGTGCATTGAACAGGACATGAACGTTGCAGAAATTTCTGTGTGGTGCTTGACATAAGCTGTATGCAAATATCAAACTTCAATTTGAATTTGTTCTTAAAACATTTTGAAAAATATTTCACTGTAGAATTTCTAAGAGATGGTATGGAATGCATTGCATTTTTAAAGAGACTCATTATTTTTTTACAAATTACTACACTTTGCTGAAGCGCATATTTATAAGCACTCACAATGTATCTTAACAGTCCATGTGCCTGTTTCACAGGTATATGTATCCAGAAGCTCCGGGCTATGCCATGTATGTTGAAACCTCAACAGCATGTCTCCAGTATGATATATTTTAGCTACATTTTGACATGACTTTATCAATTATTCACTAATACCATCCTTTAACAGACAGGACAATTAAGTGAGGAGTTTCAATAGAAATGCACTGGAAAGTATTATGATTGACTGATTCAGTATCCTTCATACATGTATAACATATCTAAAATTGCAACTTGTTAAGAGACGACGGTAATTTGTTAACTCACTGTAGATTGAACAGCCACAAAAGAAACTCAGTGGCTCTTAGCAGCTATTTCACACAGAACTATCAGTTGTGCTGTGAATATTGTATGATAAAGAGGGTAACCTCTAAACTTCGTCTGTTGCATTTTTCATGCAGTTCTACTGTCTTCCTGTCACAAAATTCCATGTTATTATGATTGTCAATGATATCAAAGACTTGCAATCTTGGATTATAGTCCAAAGACCTGTGTTCAAAGAAGTGACTTTCCAGCAGAATCAATAGTCTTAGCTTAAAAGAGACTGTTGTTCATCTTTTGTCGTGATGCGTAATAATGTATGTATATTTCTCCTAAATAGCCCAGTGAAATATTTTAAAATAAAGTAATTTCTTGTTGTCTCTGTCAGCTCATTTACATCTGTTTTGACTGTTGATATTTTCTATCTATATGTGGATCAATTATTGATGACATTACTGGTGAGGTTTAGTTGTTGGTATGTTTCTTGTATCATTCTAATGATCAAGATATCATAACTTATGGGTTAAGGAAAATGAGCTTCATCAGTTTGAGTTTTGAATAAAGATGTATAGATAGGCATCAAATGCAAATTGTTGCAACACCCATCATTCAAAGAAAAAAAAACAAGAACATTATTTATTATAGAGTAAAGGAAAGTTTTGTACTTTCTCTTATGATGCAGCATGGGTCTCATGAATGTTAAATGAAGCTTAGTCATTGATCACTGAAGGGGAGTGTTTGTCTGCCAAAATAAAAATGAAGAGAAGAATATTTGATGAAAAATATAAACATTTGCTTTTTAGGGACAAAATTTAGTATTTTAATGTTATGCATGTGCATGTAGCATTAACTGCCAAAATTGTGACCTTTTTTACCAGTTTGGTGTTTGGAGATGCATATTGCAGGATATATTTCCCACTGTCTGTCTGCAATCTTTAAAATTGTTAATCCTCAATGTGAAAATTTTAGTTACTCACATACCTTATCTATACAACTTGAATACTGTAACATGCATTTCTAAAAATATTGAAAATTTGTTATAGTTTATAATTGTTCATGGAATTTCTCAATTTTCATTAATGCAAATTGTTGAACATTGACAATTGCACACTGATATGACAATATAATTGTCCTGACAATGTAAGTGTCTGAATTGAGTTATCATCAGCTAATTTGTCAAAGAATTGATATTTTGATGCCATTTCTATTATAATTGTGCTAATGTGTCTCATAACTGCTCATATTAGTGGCACTGTGTGACGATACTGGCATCATTGTTAATGATTTTAAGTGCCATATAACATTTTTCTACATTTACACATATTTAGACAATGCTGCAACTTAGATTTTTAACTTCATGATCTTCAATGTATATTTTGCTACCCTAGAATGAACCTACATTTCTGAATCCATCATAGATATTTTTATGGAGGACACACGTTGATAATATACATGTAGCATTGACTTGTATGGGAAAATGTGAAAATATCATCTTTACATCTTTGAATTTCCTTTACAATAGTTGAGTATTTGAATTATGGATCAATACAGTTGAAATAATAATTTTGATGTAATATACCATAACATGGAAGTTAGACAATTTATGTACATGTATATTATACAATTGGTTTTTAATTATATTTCATGTATATTATGCGTTATAGCCAAAACTGTATACACACCTATAAATTGTAATCACTTATCCAATTATGACACAAGTCTAACTAACTACAAACATCTAAGTCAACAGCTTAACACAGCTAACACACATATTATCCCAAGGTGTGGACACTGAGCAATTCACCCTCCTCCCTTTATAAATACTCAGCTCAGGGGATGAGTCTAACACTCATCACTTTGCTTGTCTCACTTGCAAATTGTCCTACAATTAACTGATAAAACTTGCTGATGGATGTTATGAATACGAGAATTGTTTTCCTCAAGATTGTAAGGAATTTTGATACCCTTTGAGAAAATGGATTTTCATTGACTCAAGGCAGATCATCACGATTTTTTTTCATTCACTGTTGTCACAGCAATCTTATGCTTTGCTGCAGATTGCTAAAGACTATAATGGATGATTTGATACAGACACATGTACATTGTACATGAAGATTTTAGCTAAAATTTACGTGATACCAAGAATACCAATCTAAATACCAATTTATACTGTACATACATGTATATCCAGTTTTGCAATATATGTGTGTGTGCGTGTTTAATTGTACCATATTTAACTGGAAGAAGTTTGCTTCCATAGCAATTAAAATCAATAAACCTTTTACATGGTCATGTAAAAACGTACACTTGATGTGGCTGATCGGAGATATGGCTGAACCAAAATTATCCTGATGTTCTGATTGGCTGAAACCTCTGAGACCTTAAAAAATGGTCCACGAAAAATAGGCTCTTTTGAGAAGTTATTTTCAATACTAACTTGTGGTTGAATAAATGAACCCGAATGATATGAGGATGCAGTTGTTATTGAGATTTGTTTAGGTAAAAGCTGACCCAGTACCACCAACATCTCTGTCTTCCTCCTTTCAAGATGTTCAAGCTTGCGTCTTTGCTGATTTTTTCCGGCACTAGAGGATCGGTTCTCTTTTTATTGATGTCTTACTACTCTGATATTGATGATTAGGGAAATTTCTAATCCCTGTTCTTTTTAAAACACAATAAAATATGGAGTTGCTCATCATACCACTAGCCTACCCGTACACTTTGTTGCTAAATTAAGGTACATGTACATGTAGGTGTATCTTAAATTGTGTAATAGTACATTTTGTAGAAACATTCTAACATTATGTAAACACTATGTACATTATCTCTTTCGAGAAAAGAGATTTGTTAATAGCAAATGCAATGCACTTTTAAGAAATATATTTAAAATTTTTTCTTTGTGATATACCATGATGTACCAATTAAATTCATCTGGTGCAGAAATAGTGAACAATTTAGTGGAGTTTCCTTTGATCACAGCTGTGTGGCTGCTAATTGCAATTAATTGATGGCAGTGTATGAGCAATTGTAGATTTTACAAACAATCAGATTTTATAGATGAAATGGAAAATAAAAAAATCATTTGTATTATATAATAATTGTTTGTAATCACAGTTTGTTCACTGAAGAATTCAGTGCTCAAATGGTGCTATTGAAATTTGAAATATATTTATGCCAATATCTAGGTATGTTGAGAAATTGTAGCTTCATGTTGTACTTTTTTCACGGATGAAAATACTGCACACTCGCTAGTTTATACCATATGTATTCTGGCTTTTTGATAAGATCTTTGACTATACAATGTACTCATTAATAAATATGCCATTGGTAATTGGTAATTGTAATTGTAGCAGGTCTCTTGGAAATAGTTCCTATCATAACAGTTGGATTATCAAAATACCAAAGATATATAATTTATACTTATTGTTTGATTATCAAAAGTACAACAGAAAACATACATTTATATTCATACTTTGTATCTATATGTAATCAGAGTGTTTGTGATTGTTTGATTATCAAAAGTACAACAGAAAACATACATTTATATTCATACTTTGTATCTATATGTAATCAGAGTGTTTGGAAACAGTGTATCATGAGCTATGCAAGAAAAATAAAAGCAAGTAGTTCTACAATTATTGGGAGCAATGTTGATCATTAGAAACTATTTATGTTAGCATTTTTCTTATAATGAGGTACATTGATCTTGGGCCTTGTACCCACGATTGTTTCGTAGTCTCCTGGGATCCAGGCAGGTAGAATAAATAAGTATTACAACTTTTACACTTTATATTTTTTTATCTTTTTATTGTAATGATCAGTTATAATTATTTGCTTTTGTTTGAAGTAAGTAAATGCAATTTGATGAAGTTAATTAAGCTGTACACAATGACATGCTGCATGAATGAACCAAAACTGATCTTCATGTACAATGATGTAGTTTTCCAACTTGTAAATGTTATCACAAATAGTTTGGTTTCATGTCATGAATCATCACACTTACAATCATAAAATTTCCCTCTGGAAGGTACTTCTACAATTGCAAATCAGGGCAATGTTTTAGATGAATGTCTATGTTGACAGTTTATCAATACATTCCTTGTCCTTTGCATAAAGCAGAGTTCTCCAAGATATTTTGTGCAGGACAAAATATCTTAGGAAATTGAACTTGGCTATAGAGGTTACATATGTTCTACAGATACATGTACATACATGTATGTGCGTGTAATTGTTATACACTTACATGTAGTCCAGTGCAGGATTTTCTAGAAGGGAGCGTGGGTTCATGGGTCATGTCTGGTAGGAATGAATCACATTGGGTTTGCCAGTTAGTTGAATAGATTCCAAATGATACCCGTAGGAAAAATGATATAAACAAGTATATCTTTATGCAGACTATTATTAGTAGTAGGAATATCCATAGAGGTTAGTAATAAGTTACTCTACTACTCACAATTCACAACACACTGACGTTGCGGCTTCCATCACGGAGCCTTTGACCGAAGTGACAAATGTGACGTCACTACACCAGATTTGTCACTTCGGTCAAAGGCTCCGTGATGGAAGCCGCAACGTCAGTGTGTTGTGAATTGTGAGAAGTAGAATAATTTATTACTAATCTCTATAAACAAGTATATTGTTCAGCAACAAAACTTAAAAAAGTAATGTAAACCTGAAAAGTTCGAATGTAATGAATGCAGTTATAAAAAGAACGCACAAAGCGGGCTTCCATTTAAAACACAAAGCAGCAACAGCATTCCAAATATGGAGTGCTATCATAAGCAGCCATGATTCCACATGATTGCATGCTGGGTAATGGACGGTAAAATGTTGGGGTAATTTACGTGGCCACCCCTCATTGGATTGAATTGGTGTTAGGATGAGCAAATCAGCAATATGAAAATAATGTGTTGAGTATTAGTGAGA
Organism: Streblospio benedicti; assembly: GCA_019095985.1. NCBI lineage: Eukaryota > Metazoa > Annelida > Polychaeta > Spionida > Spionidae > Streblospio > Streblospio benedicti. The sequence goes on from CM032660.1 coordinate 39,319,034, forward strand.
GTTACAATTAAGATCCTTTATCGCAATTTATCTTCTAATATGAGCCATAGTGATCTGTGTTATTGAAAATATGTATTAGAAAGTTTCATTGAATAAACCCATATAATGAATGAAAATGTTAATTTGAATTACTTTTCGTGTCAAATAAATCATAATATACTTCTTGATGTACATGGATCAGATGAAGTAGAATGATACAGAAGTGTAAGCAATTACATGGTCATCCTGGAGTTTAATAGCGCAGCATGGTTGAGTGACTACAATCCAATTTGTAGGCAGCACTCTGGGTACTGGAGCATAACCAAGATGTAAGCAGAGCTGATTGGGTGTTGCATCTTACCACATAGGGGAGCTATAAATGTGAGATGGCCTATCACACATAATGCGTGAGTGAGGCAATGCAAATTAACCATTTAGTGTAGTCCCAGAACCAAAAGTGTAGCTGGTAACATGTTGCATTGGTCTTGCATTGTTTGCTCATTGCTGATGGCTTCCTGTACTTATATGGCTGGTGTTTTGTGTACACATTTACGTGAAAATTACTTCCCACGGAGAGCGATAAGTAAGATTGGATGTGGTATCAGAAGTCAAGGTGAAAGCCTGTATGAGAAGGAGATGAGATTGACCATTAGCATATCAGGTGTCCCTCCAGTCACCGTGGAAGTGATGCAGATGTATTCTTCTTTTCATCTTGTTTTACTCAGATATAGTAGAATTCGCTATATGTATATTTACTGTTTTGTTCTTCAATCTGTGAACCACGTATGATAGGCAATGCAGAGTTCAAAATTTACAATATGATCCATGTTTATGTTGACTAGACAACTGGTTAGTGGTAACATGCCAATGTATTATTGGAAAAGTGTAGTTTAGATGGTGAAAGCATTTAGAGTTACAGAGGTCAATGAGCCAAATCACTTTATGAGTGGCAGTGACATAAGTTACACACATTGACACTCATAGATCAATTGTCCTGTCTGCTTGCCAGGTGCTCACATGGGTCTTTCCTTGCAAATGTTATTTACTGTAATTTCAATGTAATAAAACTGTCCACCAATGTTTTGCCTATTTTTATTCACAAATTAAGACATTTTTGTTTGTTAATGGCTAGTTTTGTATTTACGTTTTGTAATTTGTTTGATTTATGATTTTCTTATTATTAATACATGTATGCAATAAATGTATTGATATCATTTAATTTTATTCTGAACTGGTAAAAGTTTATTTACTGTTGAAAATGGATCGTTTATAAGTATTGCAAGAAAGTATGCAGCCATTGCATAGTTTCTTTATTTGACCAGATCTTCATACATTTGTATATGTGGTAGCTTTTAACTTCATATTTATAATAACTGAGTGCCCACTCTGTCTAATCTGCATGATCATGACAGTGTCAGCATAGACTTATGAACAGTTACTTGTGAAAAACAAAATAAAACCTTGTAACAAATAGGGGTGAGACTTTAATACATAAAAAACCTTCAAAACTATCCATGAGCCACACCACTGAATATCTATAAATCATCAGTCCGTGGTCTGAAGTGCAGATGTTCTATGTACATGCTGGAAGTTCCAAACCTTCCTCTAAGATAATATAGATTGCTACATATAGCGTGTTTATTATTACAATACATTGTGCACTGGATGGACTAAACTTGTTCCCATATAGCCGTAAATTAAATTTCTGCTGGAACTTCCCACAGGTTAATATGCCATTTAATGTATACTTCAAGGGCTTACTCCTCACCCTAACCCTACCTACTCTTCCTCATATTTTCCTCCCTAAATATTAAATATATTGGTTTTGTCTTGCCCATTTCAACTATAATTGAGTCAAATGTTTTCTTACTTGAGATTAGATGATGTTGTTTAGTTACACTTTACAGTTATGTTGTGTTTATGCACTCCCATTTGTCACGATCTGTTAAACTTGAAACATTGTTGTCACAGCGATTCATCACGCTGTAGCTTGTGAAGTGAGCTGTGACGCTCACCATTCATCACAGACAGTCTAACATGACACTACCACTGTATTACACCTCTGTGACATAGTGCACAGACAATTTAGGTTCCTCAATTAGTCTGTTGTAATCTGTGATAGTATTTTTGTAGATCTCTGCATGTATGTATAATTGTTAGTTTTAATTTTATGACAATAACAGAAATCCAGATAGAAATATTTTAATCAATGTCGGATGTATACAAAAATTTTAGCATTCATTTATTATTCTGTTTCGGGTTTTTTATTTTTCTTATGTTACTTTGCGTGTGTTTTCATGCTTAATTTTGCTATATTCAGTTTTATGAGCACAGTTGAGCAGAGACCATTTACCTAATCGTAACTTAATTTCAGAATAATCATTGATGGATATATGTCAAGACCTGATTAAATTGTGGTGTATTTTGGCCTACTTTTGATGAAGTTTTAATAGTGTGTTGTACTAGATTTCGCGCAAAATTTAACAATGTTCAAGGTGTTTAAGCTTGGGAACGCAGCAAAGCAACTTAACAGGGTGAACTAGGGGGAGACTTGTGTTTTTCAAACACCTTTAATTATCATCTCCTTTAAAAATGAGATCTTTATAAGATATGAATATTTACTATTTTTAACTCGAAACTGCTTGTATGAAATATATATACTTCAAAAGTCTCCACTGCAATCATCAATTATAAGTCTTCATCATACTTTGTTATTCCCTTCAAATTTTCTTACAAGTGCCCATGTAGTGGAACAAAAATGTTTTAGCAGTTCATAGAGCTTAAAATATCAAGCTAATATTTTTTATGTGCAAAAATCATTGGTTTTAGCTTAAAAAAGTAATAAAATATATGTATACAAAATGTCAAATATATATTGATTACATATTTGTATTATATTTACATTAAATTTGTCTTACACAGTAAGATGGTTATTCTTGTATGCAATGTACTGTAGTTAGTAAACTAATCTATCTTATTTAACTTGCATCAAGTTGTATGATTGCTGGTACATCTGAAATAAGCTAGAATTTGTCAGTTAAAAATCTTGAATAGAATGTGATATCCAAATCTTTGACTCATACAAATCATACAAGAATGAACATTGTAATGATATCATGGGACTTTCTATATGCAACCCAACACATCTAACAATGGGTTGAATTTGTATTTATATTTTGCACGCTTTTAAAATTGTATACTGTATGAGCTGTGAGTAGCATGTTACGGTGAACGTGGTGAAGCAGATGCTGTAAGGTTGCACAGTGTAGATGTTTAAGATGCAAATGCATTTACCTGATCCCTATAGATTCTGTGCATAATCTGCACATGGCTATCTACTGGGATCACCTTCCACACACAACTTGTCAATGTTTATTGGATTAAACTCTGTTTGAATATACTTACTGATCTAGATTTTCCGTGAAGCGCCTGGCTTAGTTAGATGTATACTGAAGATGTAGTTTCTTCTAAATAAAAGCTTTCACATAAGGCCCATCATATTGTCACAGACTGCTTTGTGATATTGTCTTCCACATTCGATCAACTGGGCACAAATATGTTAGTTGAAAACTATGATATTGAAATGTATATACCAATAGAATTTAGAAATTGTGATATATCTGTGATATATCTGTAATAACTGCATCTTAATATTGTATATATGTTAATTGTTACACTAAGATATCCTAGGTCATATATGCTGTATACTATATGGTGTAGTACATGTATTTGTAAACCATAGTAGTAAACCATTATATACCCCCTACCACCACCCATGATGCTGAGGCCCTTTTTTAAATCTCTAATCCATCTGAGACAGATCTCCGTCCCAAGTCATTAGAGTAAGACCTATCCCGTACCTGAAATATGCATGAACTATGGGGAAGTGAAATGGCTGTGCCTTTTCCTTTTATAAAGAGATTTAATCTCAATTTACTGCTAAAATGACTATTTTTTTAGATTTCTAGGAAAGCTATAGTGCATTATTAATGTACATAAATAGTTTTCATGAGCATGCTTCATGATGAATGACCAGGCTGGGTTATACATTATACCATTATTGAACCTTGACCCCCCTATGTTATATCATGTAACAGAATTATCACCTTCAGTCAGTCAATGGAGCTGTATTAATAAAAGATCCAATGCTTTGAAATTTCTTTAATACAATTGCACTTCCCGCTAAATATTCTGGCAAACACACAGAACAACATGCTTTATTAAAAACCATCTGTCATTTCCATCAAATAGTGTTGTATATATTAGAGAGGTGGTGCTGTCAAAAGCTACGCCATATAGGATTTATATATGGAATGTTGATTTGAATATACATGGACTTCTCTGTATTTCATCAATTGTCAACTGCATTTGAGCTCAATTTTTAGTTTTGCATTCATGGTTCGTTCATTTCTTGGACCTTTGAAAAATAATAAAATGTTGTTATCTTAATACTGGTACTCTTTTTCATAGAATGGGGATGGTTTGATTCCAAAATAACCACTTTTAACACATGCTAACTATAGTGACGTGTCCAGCTTAAAGTTTGAAATGACCTTCCTGTATTTCAAAATTACCAGGCAAATGCAATCTATTAATTCTTGAGTAATTATCATTATAGTAATGTTTCACGGGAAATTGGTTTTATGGATATTATACTACCCCGTAAGTGTGTTAGTTATTTTGTGATTTGCTGTCAATCATTGTGGCTTTGAACTGATGTGTAGCATGTAAGTGTGGAATAGCTATCCCAGCATTTTTTTGTGCATCAAACTGTCAAACTGTATGGATCATTGGAATGATTTTTAAATGTAAAATCTCCTGGCAATAAGTGCTGGTCAGCACTAAGCTTGTTGCATCTATTTATTCTCTCCATAAGTTTTATTTTTTAAACGAAAATTTCAACTATGTTGACTAATAATGATGAATATGTTACATGATTTTTTCACATACAGTAGAACCTCTATTTTAATAGACCACTTGTGGGAATGACTTAAAGTGGTCTAAATGGACTATTGGACTGGGTGGTATTTATATGGAGGTTTCCATTAGAATCATTTTGAAGGATTGGGACTGAAAAAAGTGGTCTTATTATAGAGGTGGTCTCATTATATTCGTGGTCTTAATTGAAGGTTCTACTGTACAATCTATGTGTACATTATTCGTTTTGAACAATTGATAATGTTACATGTACATATCACGACGGACGTCATGATTGCTACTTTTCCTTTGATACTCCATTTGAAGTTTACAGCACAGGGTCTATACTAAATTGAAATTTGTGCACATATACATTGTCAAATCAATTAATAAGATCACCACACCATGAAACCATAATCTCCAATTTCTTAAACTTTTTAGAGTAAAGAAATCTACATGTGCTCTTAAACATGATTTAATAGAAAGAAAAATCAGACTAAAAATTATAACATCATTGTAAATTCCCACGTACTAAAGCAAAATTAACACATCAGCAGTTTTACCATGATTGAGGCGACAAATGGTTGAGCCAATGAATTAAACAGATCAGTGTACTCACAGCTCAATTAAATTTGAAACTGTGAGTTAATTGAGCTTGCAAATGGGATTGTGATCTTTTATGTATGGAAGGAAATCTATTATCACACAGTTTAAAAAAAGTAAAAAATCATATGAAATTGCAAGTGCAAGTTAGATTCTGTTTAATGTAATGTAGACTTGGCTTTAGCATTGCTACTCATTTTATGTAGAGTATAGATTATTATCTTAATTTATTAATTAATTGAATCACTTAAAATCTCAAATATGCAATCTTACAATGACTATTACCAGGAATAACATGGTTATCGTATTCCTGGTATTACATAGGCACATGTATGTACAATGTATGAGTTTCTGCTAGTTTTAAAAATAAAGACTTGGTCAGTTTTTCAGGCAACGAGAAATCACATTTGTGGCAACCGTTTGGAAAAAAATAGTCCAAATGAGCACAGGAATTTTATTGCTTAGACACAGTAGGACTGAAAATGATTGTACTCTTAATTCTCATAAAGGTTACAAAATGTATGTTAAAAGTTGCAAAATAACTTCTCAAATTTCATTGATAATTTGGATCCGTAAATGTAAAATATCTTCTTTTTGTTTAAAATCAAATATTTGTGATGGATGATGCAAAGTCGGATCCATAATTCATTTGCAATGTACATATATTAATTCATGTACAAAATAACACTCGGTTTACTCCAGCATATATGAAAAATTGCCTCTGATTCATTTTAAAGCAGCTCATCATTGTAACTTGTCATGAGGGAAGTTTCAGATCTAAAGTTTGATATTTATTTAGCAATTACATATGAAGGATAGACATGGTAATGCCTTGGTGGGAGGTGGGAATGTGAAGTATGAGTGATGAATGGTAGCACGGCTCATTGCACATGTCTTTAGACCAGTGCATTCGCTGCCCACTGATAGCACTTACATGTACTGTACACTTTTAAAATTTATGACTGGTAGCAAATTTTTCCACGTAAAAAATCTTCATTTAACTCATCTAATATACATACACAAGCACCCAGCCACACGTGCGCACACAATCATATTTTGTGGGAGCATGATATGAAATTATTGAGTTAAATACTAATGATATATATGAGTTTCTTGTCTTGCAGATGTATTTACGCATTAATAACTATAAGTGTGGCTAGGTTCTATATCAGTCATTTAAAACCATTGATCTGGATACATGTATGTGTGAGCGGGTCGGTGTGGGGGGAGGTGGGTTTGGTAAGTTCATAATGCAAACATACTATGCTTATCTATTATACTTTCTTTGTGTAATACAAACAAAAAGTGCCAAGGCAATTATTGCAATTCATGATATAAATGTTACTCAGAGTGATATTATTATAGAAATAAACTTTTATTGGCGGAATTAATCATTTGATACATCATTTTTGGCATCCCAATATAGCTCAAACATTTAGACCACTAACTTTTAGCCAGACTGTACAGTACTACCACAGGACAGTAGCGCCACTGGACAGTTATATAGAACTGGTATAGTTAAGTACATACATGTATTATTGTAATGAAAACAATGTAATTAGAAATTGTTGTAATGGTACAAAGTTGATCTCCCATGTGATTTTAAACTTGCATAGGTACATATACATGTATGTAACAGACAAAAAAATTTCATTTTATGAAATTGATCTTTTTTCACATCCATAACTAAATCCAGATTAATTCCTATATATAAATGTACATGTGTCATGCTAGGCATATCGATAGATGAGGTGGTTGTCTATCCCTGATATTACCCAACATAACTATCAAGGATATTTCTAACTAACTGCTTCAAGTATCCTAAATCTGTAGACATAGTTCCACCGTCACATGTTAAAGCCTTATCGGCTAACAGACCATAATGCTTCATGCCCAAGTTTGTAGCTACTGTCCAGTAACAACCATTCCATTGAGGATTGCATAATAACTCAACTACTGATGTGTTTGCTGTGGAAAATATAATGTTCGACAATCCAGCTCCATGTGGCGCAACAACTAGTCTTGCAGAGTTAAATGTTTTTATGGTGTCTAGCAATCTGGGTGGGGGGTTGTCAGAGAAGATACTTAGCTTCAAGTTATATTCTGTAGCAAGGTTTCTAAGCATTGATGCTATTTCGTTGTGTTGCTTGAGTCTTCTGTGGAATGTTCTCTCTATGAGCACAATGGTGTCTTGCATAAGATGCGGCCATGTCTTGTGTATATATTGATGATAGAGTTGTTGGAGGAGCTGACCTGAAAGAGGATGCAACCATCCACAGCCCCCACCTGCATTAAAATAGGTAGAGTTGGGGTATGTCTGTTAGTTTATCTTCAAATTTTTTACTTCATTTCTCCATAGAATTGACATGCAAAAACTACCTTTAAATGTAATACTCATTGGGTAGACAATGTGGTATTGAATTTAATGTGCCACAATACCTTGGGGAATATAGATTACATTTGCCTTTACTGGTCCCTTGATGATCCGCTGTGCGTCCAAGCCAAGTATTTCAATAAGAGAGCCAAGAGAGGGAATAGCATGAATTCTTATAGCTCTATGTGTTTTGAGGAATGGAATGTAGGCAGCAATACGCGGCATGTTTTCTATATTTTTGTGAAAATATGCTGAAAAATAATGCAACATTATTTCTCTCTAGTCACATACGTACTGTGTTGGCATTGTAATATGTTCACTGGATTAGTGAACATTCTGTAAAGAAATAGATACATATATATACAAGTACACGTAGGATGAATTCAATATTAGATTGTTAATACTACCTTTTCCCCAGTAATGAGATAGCACAAACACCTCTTCCACAAATGTTGCTTCATCAGCGCTGCTACGATTTGCTACTAGTTTGTCTGCTCTGCATTGAAAGGGAATGATGTCAAGATCGCCCGAAAATATATTTCCAATTTGATCAACATATCCACCTTGTACAAAATGTATGTATTGTGCATACTGAGGATAGTTTAAATATGTTTTGTTTTTAAAATGCACAGAAGTTGTTGTTTGAAGAGTGTATGGTAAGGTGTTTGAAACTGTTGCATGAAGACTCCGAAGTAGATCTTCACAAAAAGTATTGTTTTGGTCACCTGGACAAGTATGCTTTGGAGGCAATTTTGATTTATGATAATATTTCACAGGAAGATCAGCTTTTTTTGTGTCTTTCCAAAATGGTATCCAGTTAAGAAATAGAGTTTTTATATGTGATGCTGTTTTCAAATGTTTAAAATAAACAATATCCCTTGCAATATGTTTTGGCTTTTTATGTTTGATTGTTTCTTCAAAAATGTTCAAGTTTGTTTGTATGCTTTGTTTCATTTTGATTATGATATCCATATATGTAATCATAGTGCTATTTAGGATCGTGTCTGAACGTAAAATATACATGTTCTGTTCTTTATGAAAAGATAATCTTTTATCAATATCTATTGCACAATGGAATTTCTCCTGTTTGTTAATTAGGTCCTGATTGGTTATTTTGCAAGTCATTTCATTCCTTGATAATAATTTGATTATCTCATAGATTAATCCACATATACAAGCACTTAAAACACACTGTGCAACAAGAAGTTTTGAAAGTCTAAAAAAGATCATTTCAATTCGTAAAAATATTACCTATCTTTTAGTAGATTTAAAATAATATGTTAACGCCTGAATTACACTCAATTATGTAATTGCCTGAGGGGAATTGAAGCCAAGGCATGAATATTCATAAACATAATGTTGCACATATATATTCAATTTACTTTTAATTTAAGTTATGTTGTGTGTTGTAACTTAAAATTACATCATTCATGCAATGTACATGTACATGTATAAGAAAAGAAAGAAAAAAAACATGTTTGCACTGTGATGTGAAATTTTATATACCTTTTGTTGCATAAGTTTTCTTCATAATTATGCATCTGTCACTTTTATAACACATTTTAAGCGGCACTTGTACTTCCACATAGTGGCATGCTGCACTGCGAATCAGGTCAGACGGGTCATGGCCTGGGACTTTGAGTGGGAGTCTCGGCACCGAGACGGTGAGAGAGATCGATGCTAGACTTGGTGTGGAGGGGGGAGATCTGCTAGTCATTGCTGCGGGAGAGTGGGCAGAAACTGTAAGTGGTTGACATTGTTATTGTGTAGCATTTTTCATAATTTGTATGTTTCAAACATATTACTAAGATGGAATGGAATTTCCACATTCAGTAAAAAGCAATCTATCGAACATGCATTATGAAAAGATATTCATCTTCTTTTTATAGTTTACTTAAAACTCATATAGATTATTTGGAGACTATGATAGCTAGTATAAACTGATTAATGATTATAAACCAATGTGTGTAATACAAGTAATAAATTTGGCCTCTGTATGATCCCTATTTATGCCCATACATGTCATATCTTTGTTATTTCAGCTTTCAGTCCTTGGCAGATGGCGGTTAGAAATAGCAAATGTTCTTGAGAAGAAAGGTTGGTATTGTTAGAATTAGTTTTGACGTAAATGTAAAGTGGTCTTTTTACTACAAGATTTTGCCTCAAGATTGAGCTGCAACCTCACAGCGTAACTTGGTTGCTCCACATCGTTGTGATGACAAGGGTCACGGGACTGAGAGTGTTAACCTTCAAAAATTGCTGTTCACACCTTCATCTATCTTTGCTGCCGATTTAGATCACATTTAAGCTGCAACTAGCACAATGATGTGTACAATGAGTTTGGGTTCATGCAAACAAAGCCTCGACCACACGCATACAAGTTACGATGGTGTTTCAACACATACGATCTTTTGGCAACAATTTGCGATCTTCCTTCACTGTTTGTACGATTTGTAAAGCATACATTGTTACTTGGTTTTTGAACATGTTCAACATGTTCAAAAACCGATGTACTGTTTGTTTATCTGGCATACCATCCCTCGTATTTGTGTGACTAAAGATGACTAAGTTGCGACTAACTCTCAACTATACGTCAACCATGTACGATGTTAGACGACCAAGTCACACTCTGAAGTCACAGCTTAGTCTTGTGGGAAAATCTTCTAGTGAAATAACCCCTTAATTGTAAATGTGCTTTAAGTTACAGTCATTAATTCACTGTGCTCGAGCGCCTTTATATTCAAGCCAGGTCATTGGCATCCTTGTCACACTGAAATGCATTTTTCAACTCCCTAGAGAGCATACATTGAAAATTTATTCTACTTCATTCTTCATTAAAGTTTAATATTACAGTGTAATCAATTGATGAAATTTACTAGTGCTGCAAAGATATATCTTGCATTCAATTATTGACTCGTTTAGGCACCTGGAAAAGAACCGATTTTGCCTCCAATAAATCGTCATGTAGCGATAGTTAAAGTGTTTGCAAATAGGCTCAGATAATAATCTGCTACTCAGGACCAATTAAACAAACCTTTGCAGCTCAATTGGCAATGTTATCTATTGATAACAAAAAGTACCAATGTTTGAAGGACATTTTATTACTAAACTTTGAAAATAAAAATGGGCATCTTGTTGGAAAACGAAAGAAGACCTAGAGACTAAGCCACAGTCATAATGCATTCTTTTATTTGGCACAGTCACAATGCATCCCCATATAATGTGGCTTTTCTTGGGAGGAAAATGCAGTCTCCCCCGTGTACACAAAAATTTGTGCGCAGTTTTCTGAATAAATACAAACACAATAGAGTCGACTGTGTGATATGATAAAGTGATATAGTACTGAGGCGACATATTAGCTAGATTACAAGGTGCAAAGATCCAACAGTGACCGCCGAGAGGCATAAGTTCACACCGCATAGGGGATGAATGGGAATGACAGGCAGACACGCCCACAATGTGTAATTATAATATATAGATAGGTTACTATTATTATAGCTTGATTATTTTTACATAATGTCTCTATCTTGACTCACCTCCCACCTATTACAAATAGCACTAGTCATGCCATAGTACTATTATGCAACAATAATTATTATATATTATCTCATATCAGGGCACTGATAGACAGTTCTTGGAATTGAAGAACAGTGAACATTTACTATCAGGGGAAAAGATGCATATTTTTTAAGGATGTGCATGGATGCGAATTTTGTTCACAATACTATTAGTTATCTATAGGCTGTTCAAAATCAGCAGATGATATTGGAATTTCCATCAATATTATGCAACAATAGTATTTAGAAAAGGATATAGTATACTTGAAGTTCACGTTTGATTTATGCTTCCCAGGGTGTTACATGTACTTGTTTAGTGCTGGGTATTGTATTACTTTTGTTACTTATGTGGAACAGTTAGTTAGCACACATCTATATATGGAATAGAAGGGCAATATAATGTATGTTTGCGCTTAAACACCTATGATGTTTCAGGGCAATTTATTTGGACATTCAATTATATATAATACGTAATCAATTTTGATTAAAGGTGAAAGTGTGCGATCTGACACTCTGAACTTCCTGTGGGTAGAAGACTTCCCTCTCTTTCTGCCTAAAGAGGATGGCTCAGGTTTGTTTTAAGTTATTGTCATTTGAATTAATTTTGCTTACTGATATATTATTCGATAAATTTGCTTAAGGAAATTATAATTTATAGAATAATTATTGCCAAACTCTCAGCTCAATATGTATTATTGGTCAATGTCAAAAAGCCACGCCGTAAAATTTCTAACACAAAGTGTCCATGTTGCAGAAGGTGTAGAGTCCGCGCACCATCCATTTACTGCCCCACACCCAGATGACGTGGAACTGGTGTACAGTGCCCCCGACCAGGTCCGCAGCCAGCATTATGACCTTGTGCTCAATGGCTCCGAGATTGGCGGTGGCTCTATCCGAATACATAATGCCAAGTTGCAGAGATTTGTTTTGGAGGAGATTCTTAAGGTAGTTTACTTGTAGTTAACTTGTTAAATTACGTTATTAAGAAAATGAAGACATACCAAAGTTGAATGTTTGGAATGAATACCATGTACACCTACCAAAATACCCATGTGCGTTTAGGTTGAAAAAATGTTAATTTTATTTTAGAAGTAGGCTTTTACATGGGAGTACCTGTAGGTCCTTGGATGGTTGTATAGCGTACATTTAGTTTAATGTTTGAAAGATTAGAATTTTATTTGTGTAAGTCATCCTATTTCAATGAAATTGATCCAACACTAACACTGGGCAGGAAATTCGTAAACTAACTGTATAGCCCCTAATTGAGACTACTCAGAATATGGCCACAAGTAGTGTCAGTAGAGAGGTAGCCTCTTTTAGGAGGTTTGAACTAGTCTTTTTTCTGACATTTTGGAAGTGGAAAAAGGCTTAATTGTTGACATGGTCTTTTTATGACGTGGCACCAATTTGAGGTTACGCTTTATGTAATTTGAAAATAATCAAATGTCATAACTTTATATACCACCTGCCCAGCAAGCTTTTAACAGAAATCCACCGTTATTTAAATTTTTACTGATAATTGACTATTATTTTATATTGATAAATTTGAAGTATTAAGTAAAACCCCATTATCCTACAAAATTCGTTGTCATGCACTTGTGCATTTGCTATAATGCCAAAACAAATTCTTGAAGCGAGGTGTCCATCTTGCTCTGTGCCGGCAGTTAGTAAATGTACAACTTTCCTGTGTTTAGGACAGTGACTAATACTGCTTCTAACATTTTTAATGTTCAGCTATTAAGTCTTATTTAACAGGAAGACAGTAGTCCCCTTGAACATCTGCTCTCGGCCTTAGAGTTTGGGTGTCCACCCCATGGTGGAATTGCATTAGGTGAGTAAAATTAGAATCAGTCAATAGATGTTACAGGTACTGGTAATATACTCTTGAAAGATTATGCAAAAAATCTCAATTACAGAAATCAGAAAAAATGTCATATTGCTTCTTTTATTTAGGAAACTAAACTTATCTAGCTGCAAACTATAGCACTTAGTTTACTGTAGTCTTTCAAAAGACCTTATATCTAATAGTTTTTATTTCTATTATTACATAAACCATTCGTGTCAACAAGCAAGTACAATTGTGTCTAGTTGCTTCGTTATCCATGATCAGGTAACAATAGAGTATCAAATAAACAAAATATCACAAAACAGAACTTCATCAAACATTCCCCAATATAAATAAACAGTACCACATGCTAAAACTTCCCGTTACTAACTGGGGCTGGCTTATTTGTGAATTAATGAACCAGAACCACATTACAAATAAACAGTACCACGTGCTTAAACGGGAAAATACCCAACTACAGCTGGACTGCTGTTTCTAAAATAGAAGCCATGTGCTTTTAGTAAATGATGTCACTTTAGCAAAACTCTTTGCAAAATTGACGTCATACAGAGGCTTTTAGAATAGGCCTTCATGTCAGATCATTTAAAGGCCTTGAGATAGGCTAAGTTTACTGACACAATCTCTCTATTTTACAACATAACACATGATTTTGTTTTTTCAGGGATAGATCGTCTATTGGCAATCATCTGTAAAGCACCAAGTATAAGGGACGTAATAGCTTTCCCTAAATCTGGAGATGGTAAAGATCTGATGGGGAAATCTCCTGCTCATGTTACTCCTGAAGACATCAAATATTATCATCTCAAAAAAGAGTCATCTTCTTGATGGTCATTTAGACAATTGTTTAGTACTAGTATTTAAGGAAAAGTGTGTGCAGGTGCATTAGACCACTCGGCTATCCTGACAACAAAAAACTGCCCCATCCTAACTAATGATGTCAATGATCCTGTTTTATTGAACATGTTATATAACTGTGTTCACCTGGTGTGTATTACACACTTATTGTATCACACACTTATTGACGGTTGGTTCAGCCACTGTCACACACATAGAAGTGATGAAACGCATATGTAGGGTGCACATCGGTGTCATTTTTTTCCATTCAGCAAATTGTGCAGAATGATTTTAGGGCTAGAGCGGTACAGGCCAATCCTTTTGGAATGCCCAAAAGTAGTAGCGTCTATGGATTTTCATATCGTACGTGGATTATAAGTGATATTACCGTGATACAAATGTAAGTTACATGTATATGTAAATATTACGTGTATAATTTATTTCTCCGTCGTGCTTCGGTGATGGTCATCAGGCTGTGAATCGATCAATCCCTTCACTCATACTTCAGTTTGCCATTAGCAATCAAAATTGTACACTTGCGGGATGCTACATGTACAATCCGTGTAGCATTCATGCTTTTTTAGATTTTTGTGCATATATCACTTGAGTTACATCTGCCTAATTTTTATGTAATGTCCAATACTGCATATTTTGCCATTGTTTCCTACAGAGCCCTGCATATCAAGAAAATGTCAAAACATTTGTGTGTCCTACATACGTGTTTCATCATTTTTTCTGTGTGACATTACCTTTATACATTGATACATGTATGTAAGATTTTTAACTTAATTTATATTATGGTCTGCTTGGTATACATGTAAGAGGTGTCGACAAAAGTAAATTAGAAATTTGAATTTATTTTTAATTTGTATACATGTATAAGGAAATAAATGAGAATCCCTTTCCAAATAAGTAACTTTGTCTGCTCAACCTATGTTTTACAACATACATGTACCAGTATGGTTTGACTATAGAAATAATTTACACATATACATGTATAAGCAAAGTAGGGGGCATGGTATGTGTCTAAATAACTTGTCTATGCATTATTAACATGCTTAATTGCTCGTTAACTGCATTGATATCTAAATATTCTAGTGTTATTAGATTTCATCTGTGTGATAAGTAACAGCCCATCACTTGATAATGCCAAACCTGTTGGATCAATCAATTGTACATCGGTAGATACTTGTTTTGTAATTTTATGAATTTTGGTATCCAAGATTAACACTTTTTGTAAAACAGCATCTGCAATTAAAATGTTACCATGCGCATCAATAGCTATTCCCTGCGGTGATATCAGTTCCTTATTCTTGGTTATATACAATAGATTCCCATGCTTAGAGAAAACTTTTATACAACGATTGCTAATATCTGAAATTATGATATTGTCATATTTATCCGTGAGCAACTTGGATGCTCCACACATTTGGTCATCTGTCACAAATCGAAACTGAAACTCTGACACTTGATTCCCATCGAGGTTTACAATGTAAACACAGGTGCTAAAGAAGTCTGAAACCAAGAAATGACCACTTTTGTTGATGGCAATTCCACAAGGGCAGAGAAAGTGACCAAGACATTTGAGAAGTGTACCCTGTGGATCGAAAATTTTTATGCATTTTTCCATGCTATCAGTAACAGCAAAGGATCCATCAGGGATGCCAGTTACACCCCATGGTTTTATGTAATTCTCCGCAATCACATTTAATAATAAACCATTAGCATCAAATCGTTGTAATCGGCCATTATTTGTATCTACAATTACAAAACTGCCATCTTGTAAAAAACACACATCCCGAGGACTGTTAAATTCTCCCCCACCTTTTCCATATTTTCCAAGCTTACACAACAATACCAACTGACAATTTTCAAAGCTTTGTCTAGGTTCCCCAGCAATACATGTATCTTCATTTCTATGATTAGCCTTAGTTATAGGGAAAGTATAAGCAGAAGACTTCATCCTGTCCAGTGTTCCAAGCAGTACACTGTATTCTGATTCCTCTTGTACAGGTTTAAAGCATGGCACATTTACATGTATCTTGGAATGTAGATCTTTCAAATTTTCAGCTTCACTTTTCAAGCTCTCAACTTTGTTGAATGTTTCTCTATATAATTGCAATGAATGTATTGTCTGCTCTGACTCCAAAAGATTTGAACTGCTATCTTCAATAGTTCTCATTTTTTTAGCAAGCACATTAATAGTTTCTTCCATCAAGTTCATCTTGGTAAATTCTTCTTCAGAAAAATCATTTAGTTGCTTATGAAGAGAAAGTTCTTCAACTTGTCGTTGTTTATTCAAAGCAATGGACTTTTCCCTTATGCAGCTGGCTGTTTTTAAATTATGGGTTTCCAAAGCAATTTTATTTATATGCAGATTTGAAAGAGTTTCTTTCAGCATATTAACTTTCATTCGTAAGCCATTAGTTTCTATATTGAGCCGCTCCTGGTATTTTATAAGTACATTCTCGACTAGTCCTATTTGATGCTTGTTATGTGCAGAAATCACACACACAATGCAGATAGCTTCATGGCATTTCTCACAGTAATAGGCTATTTCTTCAAAACTATGAATAGCACATGTATCATGCATGGAATGTTTTTCTTTTGGAAAAGCAGTCGTGACTTTGTGTTCTGAAAATATGGAAACAGTGGCATGTTTTGCTTCACACCCAGAACACATGAGTTTCTGACACTCTATGCAAAAATTCAGAGCTATTTTTGAAAGTTTTTGGCCCAAACAAATGTCACAATACTTTCTATTTTCATGTTTCAAGTTGCATTTCTCGAAAGTTAATTGGATTAAATCTTGCATTTGTAAGATCCTAAAGTCATGTCTAAATGCTTTTACTCCTCCAGAAGGAATAATGGTTTTATCTCTACATTGAGGACATAAAAATGTCCTGTGATAAGTTACATTTTCATTTCTGTAGCTGACATGCATAGAACTGGTCCTCGATTGAGTGATATGCAGATGTAGACATTCTTCACAGAAAGTGTGGAGGCATGGTAGCACTCTTGGTATTTTGTAGGTCTCAAAACATATTGTACAACGAATAAAATTTTTGCCAATTCTGATTTTATCTGGAATTCTATCAATGTCTGATGAATCCGCCATATCTACCTGAACGGATTATTTCTATGAACAAAGTATCCTTGCCTTTATTTCAATGATTTTTTCTAGTTCATACATTAATGTATCCAAATGTAATTTTGAAAACAGCCTTTAGAAATTTCACTCATTACTTTTGCTACTACGCCATGTAAGTCAGTGCTGCTCATTGGTAAATGATAACATGGGCATGTTCAAAATCTGAGTAGCTTCAAATTATTTTCATGCAATGAACTTCCAATTCAAAAGCTGTGTTCAATAAAATGCAAACATTCCGCCACATCCATGTATGAATAGGTAAATTTATGTTTGCATTTGAGTTCAGCATTGCCTTGCATCAAACCCGCCTATTGAACAACTATTAGGAAACAGTTAAAATCAATAGCATGTAATAGGGAATGGCTGTGACAGGTGTTATTTGGGGATGCTGTATATTTTTGTTTGTTGGAATCATTTGTTTACTTCATGTGCTTTTAATCTATGTGTAATCCTTCTTAAGAAACCCTACTTTTAAATTATATTGGAATCATAATTGAAACCAAAAGTTGAATTGATAGATAGTCATAGGCGGTCAATCATCCCGACTGCTGCTGAGAATTGAGTTATAGACCAGCGAGAGCTGATGGACCCCTTGTCCCAGTTCATGTGAGAATGTGTATATTCGAGAGACTGGCAGAAAGTTAGGTATGAGATTGGAAGAGCATGTGAAAGATGTGCATGCTAGCAGAAAGAAAGCATACACAAAATTTACAATGATGGGAGTCTGACTGAAGAGAATAAAAGTGCATTATCGGACCATTCAGACCAGCATAACCATGACAGACTGATATGAGAAGGTACGAGTGTGATAGAGTGACTGGAAAATGAGAACAAATAAAGAGGCGGTACACATCTTAACCAACAAGCAGGTCATGAACCGGGACAAGGGAGCAACTACCAGCTCTCGCGAGTCTATGACCCAATTCTTGGCTGCAGCCGGGACAATTAACTGCCTAGCATGCACAGATGGTCATTCCAAGGATGTCAACGGCTGTTGACAAAACTGTCAATGACTTTTATAAGTAAATTAGTGTTGTGAAATATAGAAATGACTACCTATACAATACCAACACAATGAACACGTTCAAGGATACAGAAGTTGAATTCTTTTTGAACAAGATACATGTACATATGGTGCAAACCATTGATAGTCGGGCACATATATTCTTGGTCTATAGTATATTTTGCTAATAACCATTGATATTGATTTGTGAACAAGTTAGGAATAGTTTAGTACCAAATTTTAAAAAAACTGGGTTCTAAGAAAAAAGATGAGACTTATATTTAGACTTGTTCTTCTTGAGGGAAGTGCAAGGACAACAAATGAGAAGGCTCTGTCCTTATCATTTGTTATTATTAAACATCTAGATCAGATGAAACTGCCAATGCATAATTTTGCAATATTGTTTGGCTTACGGGTATATATGTGTTCTACTAAAGCGCTCAAACATTTTTGCAATAGGAGGAAAGTTACAGATAATGATAGGTGAATGTTTAACAGTCTTGCTGGTCGAAATCAAAAAGTGAATTGTAAAAAGTAAAAATAAGATTGGTTTAGTGAAAAAATACATTTTCTTGCAAAGTAATAAAACTTTGTCACACAACACTTCAGATTGCAAAGATTACCATCAGAATGAACATTCTAAGTAGGCACTTGAATGCTTTGTAAAAAGTGTATGTTTTGACAGCATTTGAAATATTTTGGTTGATTCTCCATGCTAGACCAACGCTTTTGCATACTATTCGATTTAAAGTATAAATAAACATATGGCTTTTGCTCATGTTCAAAACTTTCAAGATGCATTCCTAGTAGAAAGATATTTGAAGTGGTTGCTAACTGCATTCTTTCTGTTTCCTAGATAGTCTTAATAGTAATTAATAATATAATAAGGCCTAGAAAAAATGATTGTTTGGTTCTGGTAACATGATTTTGAAAAATAGGTTAGTAAGGTAGGTAATTTTTTTTTTCTTCATATTTTTTTACCACAAAAGATTAGGTTAGGTAGGGGCCACTTCTTTTTTTTACTCCACATAGAAAAGGAAAGTGACTGCACACACAACATGATGGTAAAATTAAACAAAAATGATGAATTGCATATGATTTTTTTTATTGGATCGCTAAAATTAGTATGTTATTTTATGTATGAATCCATAGGTTCGAAGTTTTTATAAAAAAACTCAATAAAAAGATTAGGTTTGGGGGGTTAAAATGGGTTAGCTAGGGTTACCGGAACCACAGGATCTTTTTTTCTAGGCCTAATAGTTAAGTATTTGAAAAAGTTAATTGCATCGAACACCAGTTCATTTACGATTGGCATCCTTTTCACAATATAATATTTCTCAACTCCCCAAGCAGCATAGTATAGCAGTCTTAATGGTTTCTACGAGTTTACTTGTGCTCTTGTGGCACATTCTTACATGTTCTTTCGGAAAGCAGTTTTGAAATATATGTGAAATGCAATTTTCCTATTCAATCAGCTTTCCATGTGAATTTTAGAATATTGGCACTCTTGGGATCATTCTTGGTTGGTTTGAATCTCATTTTAAGTATTAAAATATGATTCTTACTCAGTTAATATCGACAATTTAGTTCCGAATATGTCTAGAAGTTTGAAAATTAGTGATTCCAGCTGATGACGGGCTTTATTAAAACTCCAGATATACCATGTACAACAGTAATAATGCAAGCAGCAGTCATGAAGATGCACATGTGAGATTGCAGCACTCTTTTCCTGAGCGCATTGTGCAACATGTACATAGATATTGAGGGAGGTCTGCGTAGTGAAAGATTTGTCTTGTTATTGTATATCATCAAAGTTGTACATTTTTTTAATGTGAGGACTGGTTGGTGCATTATTCATTAATTATATTATTTATAAACAAGCAGGAACTGTACATCCCATTTTTTGTCTGTATAATTGACTGTAAAAGTTCCATGCAAAACTATGACCTCTGTGGAGTATTCCTTAAGTGACGGAAATGTCTTATGGCAAACTTTACAATATAATAAACTTTCAAAATTGCACTGGTCATTCCCTTTCATGACTAGAAATTAATAGCATAGAGTACTGGCGATATATGGCCTGGAAGTCCATGGCTTCTGTGCTGCCGAAGGGCTCACCCAGGCACAGGCCAGTGCTAAAAGATCCTATATATTAATACGCTAATTTTTGGACTTTGTTCAGCTATCTCCTCTTTAACCTGACTAGCTGGACACCATCTGACTACAGGAGATCGTTTATGGTACTTTGTAGTTTTGCACGAATATGTTTTTCATCGTCAAGATGGACCTGATGGTTGTTAATTAGCGGTTTAATTACAAAAATAGCAGACAGCGCCAGCCATGACAGCGTCATGTGGAGTAGTGTGATGTCATAAAAACGCCAAAGGCATCACATGGGTTCAAATACTAGGGATTACCACCACTTTGCCAATTGGGCTATGTGTACATTAGAACCTTCAATCAAGACCACCTCTATAAATACACCACCTCTATTATAAACTGATTTATAACAGTCAAACAGGGATGTTCTACTGAAGTGCGTGAGAATATCTGTGCCATGGAGAGCATTATGTTCCCATCACCATAGACACCAATTTTTCATCCCATAGCTTTTGCATATTAGATGCCAAGTGCATTTTCAGTGATTAATGACTTACTTAAGATATACTTATACGAGCTTCAAGTCGGAGTTAATCCAGGTAGTTCTCCGTCCGCGCCAAGTATACTACATCCAAGCTAAAAAATCCATAGCTTGATGTATTGCTTGACTTCTTGCTCATTGCAAAAGATTCGATATTGTGGTATAAGAATTTCACTATCTCAATTTACATTCAGTCTTAAGGTTGTTCCAAAACACTCTTTCTCCATATCATACTTGATACTTGGAAGGTGCTAAGTTGTCAGTGACATATTTATACACTCACCAAATATGTCTTTTTTCTATTACCATGGAGGGCATTGTGTTCCCATTTACATGGACACTAACATTTCCTCCCTTAGATTTTCATTTTACATGCCATGTCAACGGATTTCACCAATGATTTAGTTGGGATCTACTTATACGATTATGTAACTGGAGTGATTCAATGTGATTCTCAGCATGCCTCTTTGATCACACGGGTATAAGCTATTATATCATGATATTGTCAAATTGCTTGATTCTGGCATAAAAGTTTTAACCCATGCAAGTTTTAGTGCAAATTTCAACTGATAATTTTTTACCCCAACCCAAATTTTACAATTCGAATTGCGAAGGAGTGAAACCAACCGGCAAATTGCAGATTTTACAGTGAACGATGAATTGCATATTGTACTTAGAGTGATTAATTAAGATTATATGCTGTATGTATATGATTTTTAAGGATGAGTATTTTCTTATCTTATAGTGAAGCCAACTGTTCCGTCAGACACACAAATGTCAGCTTTGTTCTTTATTTCCTTGAGGACAAATACAATAAGAAAGTATTGACAGTATGTTATCGAACTCAGGCCTTTCATTAGTTGGTTGGCCGCATCCTTTACGTAGAGTAAACAGGTGTGTGCGCTTGAAAAGTCAGAGTAAACGATGTGGCAGCCATTCAGTGGACATTTCATCAAGCTTAGAGAATATTTATTGCCCTACAGACAGTGTATCTACATGTATGATAAGCCATATATCATTTCATAGTTAAAGGATTTTACACAAGGTTAGATTAGGCAATGGGCATTGATGAGACCAATGAAATAATGTCCCTTTATTTTATGGATATCTGGGTGTGTGTCTATAGCTTTACTAAAGCAAATGTTTTTCCCTTAAAGATTTTTCTTATGCAATTAATGTACATATATTGGCTGTTGCACATGTCGTTCATTGCAATGAAAAGAAGGCTGAATATATTATGTCCCTCATAAAATAATGCACTAAAGCAAAAATGTAGCTCCAACATCTTACTTTTAACACCAGGTCATTTGCACACCTTGGTTGTTAGATTGTAATCTGACAAGTTTCGTAAACCGCAGGCTGTGTGCCCTAATCAGCATGACCAGGGGTATAACTTCACTCTTCTTGACTGGATCAGCGCATTTATAACACAGGGATAAAATATACACAGATACAGTGTCATTTTGAACAAACTTTTTGTATACAGAATTATTTGTACCCGGGTAATTATGTATATTGATGCGATTATGTTTAATTAAGCAAGATTATTAAATAGTATATTTCTATAACAATCACAATGATCAATACTCTAAAATACATGTCTTCCTATTTATTCTGCTAAACTTACTTGCACAATTATATCTCAAGTGATTTTCAATAGACAAATATTCTTAAATGAAATGTCTCACTATGACAATTTATAATATCTTCATCACAAAAGCAAAGTACAATATCACAATAAATAATCTACTCAATTATATGGTAATATGGTCTAAAGTATAGCTACATCTAATCTCAATCAAAACCATAAGGAGCAATTCCTTTTCTTTTTAAGAGGAATTTACATTTGTTGTAGCAATAATATTTATTGGCTGTTAAAGTTGTTGTTAAGTAAAATTTCTGGGGGAACATTAAAATGGAACAAAATCTTTTAACATAAGTTCACTTTACAAATTTTCTTAAACAGGAATATACTTTACAATTTTTTTGAAAACACTTACACTTACACATCATACATGTACATGTACACTGCCATCATTTGAAATCAAATAATTTTATAAGTGTACACACTCTTTTTCTTTGAATGATCATACAGGTGATAACAAAAATATCAACATATTGTAAGGTTTTATATTTTATGAAGCTCTTGATATGGGCGTAATTTTCTTTTTTCAAAATTATCTAATGTGAAAGGTTACTAACATTAGTTAAAAAACGATGCAAATTGAAAACTTAGAGTGCAGCACAATATTTCTTATACATCCCTATAAATACCATGATAAAACTAATCAGAAAAATAATGTATTACTACAAGAGTATATGGTTACTGAACAACATATGTACCTAAATATTCTTTTAAATTGAATCTTCAAATAATTCTATTAACTCCTTCACTTTTAAGTGAACAGTGAAATGTCTATTTTTCAACAGCTGACTGAAGTTTGGCTAATTTCCACGATAACATAATTTGTACAACGTGATTATTTAAATTGTGTCCAGTTCCAATCAATTTACCTAACTAACATGCAGGCAAGTACGGAAAGACACAAATTGAGAGTATGTAAATTTCTACACAATTATTTTTACAGAACAATGTATAACACATCATAAAATTAAAATGAGCTCCACAGATAATTGTAGACAATATTTTACATTTCTTTACTGTATCGATGTCTACACATTAATACTTGTACAATGCAAATAACCAAAACAACATATTAAAGATATTAGAATTTCTATACTGTAAAATGCACATTCCAGTGTACTAAATACTGCTTGGTAATTAGGCATAGACATACAAAATCCCTTTGATTATATTCCAATAATCAAATTCAACTAATAATTATAGGTAGTGGCAAGGGAGCTGATGTTGACTCCCTAGCTTCTACCCAAATTGTAACTATGGCAAAACTGTTAATATGACAATTGTAATAGCTATAGCTAAATAATATATTGCATTGCAATGAATATTTCTTGTAAAGGAATGATTAATTGATTATTATCAAAAACATGCACAACAGTGACTAGACTACCTAAATGTTACTTTGGGGATGCATTATCACACCATCCGGAATGTTATGAATTTGATATGCACAAGTTTTCCTACATAGCAACAGAAACTAAAATGACGAGTCACATAATGTATATATCACTAGTTTGAAAAAAAAAATCAAAATTAAAGATTAGATATTTATTCAAGAACAGCCATATTTCTTTGCTAAAATTATAATGAAATTCATTTGTTTGTCATCTTTACAAACAAAATCAATATTTATAGTACATATATAATAGCTTGTATGTAAACCCTTTGTGTTTTAAGGAGTAGAGACTCTCTTATAAAATCACATATTAATATCACCATATACATGTATTAAAATACTAAACGTAGAGTTTTCTCACAAATTGACCTCGCAACAAACTCATAAACATTGCACACTCTCCTTTAATTAAATTATTGTGAATCAAAATTTTTGCATTAGTAATACAAAAATAACCATTGCTATTGTATTCACCTACAATGTAATGTCGTGTGAATATTCCAAAACATTATCACTTTGGATGTTCTTTAAGAGGATGCCATCTTGCAATAGCATTCTTGCCATTCAGTACATCATTCCAATGAGCAAGCTCATCACCAGAGCTTTTCTTCCCAACTGTCACTGAGCCGAGCGACTCATTCGCCCCCAGCAGACTGTCATTAAGCACTTCAAACTCGAGGCTGATACTGTCAATTGACTCTTTTCCGAGGTTATAAACGAGCGCTTCGTTCCATACTGGGTTTACAGTGCCACGTTTTGTTGATGTCTTCTTCTTTTTGAGTCGCTTGCCATTGCTGATGATGGAAACTTTGACAAATGGACCTGCAGAAAAAAGTATTTGTGGATGGGTTGGTTACTTTGAATTCATTCGCTTTATATTCATGTACAATGTATTAGAAATTTTAAAAAATTACAAGAACATTGTCAATCAATTTTTATCAATCTTCACATATTTTGTGTAACGCCACACATACAGTGTATATGACTATGGATGGTAACATCATACAACTATCATGCTGCATTTGCAAATACAGTGAAAGAATTTCACTAAATTAACTATATTACACATAAAATGGCATGCAATAGTGAATAGCTATCAATTAATAAGGTACATTAGACAATGTCCAGACACTGGTCTTTGGGAGGAGAGCGTACTGCACAGAACATTGAATGATGACTGTTCCTTAGCCATATTAAAAAGTCTGTAATCTAATACGCAACAACTTCCTTCATGTAATGGACAAAAAACGCGTAATGTTGTCAGAAAGGAAATTGACTTTTCAAACAATATAAATACCTATAATAGACAATAGCTGTTTTACTTGTACTCTAGCAGCTTTTACTGCCAAAAATGACACGACAATTTAAAAAGGACACTAACTTTCCACAAATATTTCCAACACATGCTTCATTCATATCCTACGAGCAAGCCCATTTAGCAATGCTCAAATGAAAGTACAGTAGAACCTCTCTATCAGGACCACCTTTGGGACCATTGTTAAGTGTTCTCAGTAGAGAGATGCTCTCTATATACAGAGATTCATTTTGATAGCTTTATGAAGGTTTGGTCTTAATGGGAGTTTCTACTGTATTTGGGAATGCATATATATCAAATAAAATGGAATAACAATTGATAAGCAAGCATTGTGCTGTTTCATACTTGCAGTCTGTTTGCCTTCCTCCACAGGACGGAGGTTACGCGCCTTGGCCACAGACACAGTGAGGCGACCGGCAGACGACAAATAACCAAGAGAGAACATCAAGTCACCATAGTCCTTATCCTGAAAAGCAATACACGTCTGGTCACTGCCATTTTGATACCTATTGACCACTTTGCACCCAGTTTCTTCTATAGTCTTTTGACTTTGAATGATGGTCGCCGTGGGATAAAATGTTGGATCCTAAATGCTCACGAGTGATTGATGCTTAAATTAGTGAACGTTGATGCACATAAAATTGTTACAGCATCAATGAAAGTTGGCTTTGTTGTGAAGAACAACAGTTGTTGGTGTTTTATACGTTGACATATTTTGATTTTTAATGCAATGTCAAAATGCATGTCACATGACTTCACAACTTGAATCACTGTCAGTGGTAGTGAGGAAAAAAAATCAAATATATACAGACCTCTTTGAATTCAGTCAATGACCTTTTTGTGGTTCAACTACATGTAAGGTAGAACCTTTAACAGATAGGGTTTTGCCCATCACCCACACTAAGCTTAAGTAATTTTAAATTGACATTTAGGATACTAGACTCCCAGAATTTTACTTTCACTCAATATTGACCTTTTCTGCAATTAGCACACAGATTGGTTGTAATGCACTGACCTTTTCCTCATCCGTACCCTGGAAAAGAGTGACATATTGCCAGGATGTTTTGCTGCATAACTCATTTCATTACTGAGAGCACAGATTTTTCTGTGAAAGCGTGTTGGTTAAGGAAAGCATACTGATCCCAATTCGAAATAAGTGAATTTGAATGCAATGAATACTCTCAATAATCTTGCACGTACCTGTAGGTCCCTTAAAAGGGATTGAAATTGTGCTGTTAGAAGTAATTGCATTTTATATTTTACAATTTTTACTTCAGATCTTTCTGTGTAATTATTAATTCTAAATCTGCTGCCAAAGTTGCACCATGAAGCAATGTACTATACATAAATGAGGAATACCCTAGCTAGAATACACTGTGTTGATGTAAAAGGAATGAGTGCGGGCGGGGGTCCACGATAGTTGCCTAAATCATTGTTGTAATAGATAATATAAAATAATTCATGCATATTGGCATGAGATGAACCAGATTCATAGTTGGATCATTATGAAAAATTTTGTATGATGGACATTTAAATTGCAAGTGATGAGCATATTCAAAAGTATAAAAAAACATTGATCTGGGGGTTGGAATACTTCGGATCTGGTATTGAAATACTTACGATCAGGTATTGAAACACATATTTAATATACGGATAGGGTGTATTATGATTAGTATACTATAGTATCTTATTTCTCATTATTATCACATCAGTAAAAACCCTTAATCTAAACATCCATGGGTCTCTTTGTATTGTGTATCGTAATTCTGATATTTGAGTTAATTATAGGGTTACACTCCCATTTTCAAAGGAATGCTTGGAGAGTCTTTTTTCAGAGCAAAAAGAAAAACTCAGAACATATTTAAAATGAGAAATACAGTGACCAAACAATGATTTATTAGCAATTTTGAAAACAATAGCAATACAAACATACAACTCAAAACATCTTGTAAGATCCCGGGTTGTCAGTGTATTTGGAAAAGGGCAATCAGTAGACCCCTAGTTAATCCATTTGTGCACACATCTTAGACATACACACTGGCAGGTCGTGAACACAAGATACATCGAGTAACATGACTTTGCTCTAACAGGAACGCTTAATCCTTGAGTGGGTGTAGTAAAAATGGCTTATGTCAAGTCTCCCCTGTTCAAAACAAAGTGGCTTTCGCTATCATTGATGGATTGCGGAAACTTGGGATTCTTGGGGTAAAACCTTAAGTTTTATTTTTGGTTTTATTGTTTTCATTGGTTTGTGTTTAAGGTGACATAGTTTAGTATATTGATCTGATATATTTTACTCTAAAACCTCCTACCTCTGTTTTCTTTTCATACGGTGATATGCCTTTCCACATGACAACAGGTTCTGATAGGTCAACAAGCTCCAAACTGATGTGGACTGCACCTATACAATCATCCTGAACAAGAAATGATACACATATAAAAGATTGTTTTGTGCAACAAAAATAATCACATCTTTAACCACATTGTGACAGACGTATACATACACTGTACTTATTTTTCAAATTGCGTCAGAGAGAAAATAAGAGTATATATATAATGCATATACTACCTGAGAAAACTGGTCAAAGTTATAGATGAGTACTTCAAGTGTGCTGCGCTCTAGCGAAATCACTTCAAAGATGAATTCCTCTTCAAATTCTGGATTGCATGTCAGCTTTTGGACTCTGCTTTGTAATTGCACCTGTTGGTAATACCAAATTCAAAATAAGTACAAAACAACGATTAGATTAACAGATACACAAATGTG
Source organism: Streblospio benedicti (assembly GCA_019095985.1). NCBI lineage: Eukaryota > Metazoa > Annelida > Polychaeta > Spionida > Spionidae > Streblospio > Streblospio benedicti. The sequence continues at coordinate 39,347,059 of CM032660.1, forward strand.
ATCAACTTCTAATGAAATTGATTGTAAAACCTATGTCTAAAATCCAATACACTATATTTTGATACACATCTAAAACAAATGTAATGATTGCTATTTGTTTTCAGTGTTTACTGTGAAGGTAGTGATATTTGACAGTCACTATGCAGCCCAATAGATTCACATCTTTACACGACCGCACACACATTTACTTCCACTGGACGTTGAGAAGTGATCCAAAGAAAGCATTTTGGTGCCAGCAGCCTCCCCATTTAAACTGTACAAACTCGAAAACTGTGTGCATTTAAATATTTAGATATATAAACATCCACATACATCCGCACTAACTTAGGAATATATATTAATTGTTTCCTGGTTCCTATATATCAATCCCATGAAAAATGCTCATGCAATGAATTGCCAAGTGGCAACGTCATTTTGTTCACTGAGGTAAAATGTGTTAAGACGACAAGTTATATTATTACCTGCTTATTGGGCAGTAAGCACAGTCTGGCATAGGGGTTGATGGAAGTGGTTTTGTGCGTGAGGTCACGTGCCTGGATGAGCCGCACAGTGAGTAGGGACTGGTCCAGGTTGAGGGACATGGACAGGTTGATGGAACCCAGGTTCTCCTCCTGAATGCTGCTGCACAGATTCGCCTGCTGCAAGCCACAATGCAGAGGGTTTATGTGAGAAGTTATGTTGGATAGTCTTCAAAAACATCTGTATGAATGACCAAATGTTAAATAAGTTGTTCAGTATTATTTGATTTTAAACTCATCTGCTAAATGTGAACAGCTTGGGAAGGGCCTTAAATTGCACACATTCGATTGCAGTCCTCTTTTACCTCCATGCAAATGGTGCTCCCCAATTGCAATTTTGTATATGAGCACGCTGCATTTTTGAACCATGGTTACTTGGCCACCAATATTACTATGACTACTCATATTATATCATTTTACAGCTCTTGTGGTGTGCATCGCTTTTGTAACACTCATTTTGTACATGTATTTGATTGGAGAATTTTCTGAATATTACTGTCTTAAACTCTCTACCGTTGTTTTATTCATAGCTGTATTTCGACGACCCTACGGCACAAATAACATCTACATTCTATCTTATATTCAAAATCACTCAAATTTTGTTTCTTCAACCAAACACTACTAGAAGATGGACATATCTAAATACAAAGATATCCTTGCACCAACAATTTGTTAACAGACATTTGAGCTCATACCTCGGAACTACAGTTTTTAGCTGCATACATTTACACATGCAGGAAACACTAGGTTGTCATGGAGCTCAATCGCCCATCCAAGATTCAAGGCCATTGAATTACATGTCAAATCAAAGCCCATACACCCCTATCATGATATGATTAAAAAACGCACATCCAGCTTTATTAATGTCCCTCTTATAATCAGTTTCAAAGAGTGGAGAGCTAGAATTACTAATTATAATAGTTCACATCTTGCCGTAGCAAGGTAACATCTATCAATAGTTCTGAGGAAACCCCGAATTGATGAAGATGACTAGACTAGTTCATTGGAATCCTTCCACCTATCAATCATTAATGGATTAACAAGATTGCGGTTTTCTGATGATTTTTATAAATTAGAAACTCTCTTCCACATGACAACAACGGATTTATAGCATATGGACAATCTACATCATCATAAAGCACTAGTATTTCTTAAACTTCAAATACCGCATTATTTACTTAGCCCAGATTAATGTGGCTAGAATTGTACGGATATACATTGTATGTGATTATATTACTTTTCATTTAGGATAATTACTCTCCAAAACAACCAACTAGTTTATGGCTATGTATATTAGCCATATGTTAAAAGCAGGTAAATATAGGTAAATGGGATGGGTTTATAGGAAAGTGGGATGTGGGGGGAAGAGCGGGGAAAAGATGGATGTGGAAAAAAAAGTAAAATGTGATGTGTGATTTCAAGGAAGTGGAATATTGGAGAAAGGCCTGTAGGTTTGTGGGATGTGATAAGGCCAAAACATTAGGGATGTTGGATTTCTTGAACCCTTATACCCCCCCATTGATACTGATGTACAGCACACTGTGATTTATTTCCATCACATCAGCTCCTTGGCACGTGCTGCATGTACATGCATGTGGCAACCCTTCATTAGCTGCGCAAAATCCCAGTCTCTAGACCCCAGTTCCCTTGCCGTATTTTAACCCATATCTGTTTCACATTACGTGAAGCTTCCTCTAGAACCACCCACCTGCTGCTGATACAGCAGAGCGTTGATCTTGGTGTGGTCAAGCGCATCCTGCATAGACGCGCGGCGTCGGCCCCGTGCCCCTGGCATCACGGGCTCGCCCGCGCCCGCCGGAGACTGGCTGAGTCCGGGGGGCGCCACAGGCTGCTGATATGTGAGCACCATCTCCTGCATGGACGACGAGCTTGTTGGCGTGCGGCTCGGCGATGCTGAAACATATGAAAGAACAGCTAAATGAATGACATACATGACTGTTGGTTGCTGTAAAATTGCGCCACTTCAGTGAGTGGAAGCAAACGCGGTTCGTTTGTTTCGTTTTATGCGGTAGACAATAGCGTATGTTATTGAGAGCGTATGCAATATGGTCCATATATAGTAGTATATATATTAGTAACCCCCGAATTAAAACTGGGGACGGTGATAGCGAAGTAGAGACACATTTACATGACTATTCTGTAGAAGAGAAGGGGCGAATGAGGGGTGGCGGAGAATAAATGATTGCAAAGGAGAATGTGGAAGAGATTAATTCACAGAAAGACAAGGAGTTACAAAAGTAGTGCGGAAGGGGAATAAGTCGATGAGATGCACAGGAAACCAGGAAGCGGACGAGAAAGGAAAGAAGGGGGTGGGGTAAGGACAGGGGGAATGAGGAATGGGGATACGGGTTGGTGATGCTGCAGGAGGGAGATGATGGCTGGAGGGTAAGGTGTGTGTGTGTGGGGGGGGGGGGCTGAAGCTTCGAAGAGGAGATCCACGTAGTTTTTTTTTATAAATTTAATTACATGATGATAACAGGTTAAAGACCTGAAAGCTAGTTTGAATGTTGACTGTATAGTAGGTGCTAAGTGTTATTGGTTTTCGATTAGCAAAACATGCACCACCGCCAAGTACGGTCAATATCGGCAAGTGTGAATCACAGTTTATTGTTAGAAGCTGCTCTTACTTGTGCACATATGTTTGCATAAGTGATTCTTCAACAACTAAAGAAAGCAATATAGCAAGAAGTTCAATAAAGCAATCTATATTGGCTCGTTATAAAGAGTCGATCAATTTACACTACAATGTCAGATGCCATAAGCTGAGCTACTTTCATCGTAATGAGTTCATATTCCAGCGTCAGCACATGATATATAGGCCTCCTGTACATATTCTAACAATATGTCAATTCAGCGTACCTTTTCACATGTATTTTAAACAATCAGACGGCTTACATCTCCACGTAAAACGCACATTTTTAATGAAGCCATATTATATCGACCACAATGACCTCATTTGCTTTGCATCACATCATTATATCCTGGGCGATTTACTACTTTACTCTATGCAAATGATTAGTGCCATCCACAAATAGGAATATCATAAAAGTTTAAAACCTGGTTAGTGGAACAGTTGAATGACCCTTCTGTCACTTAACAGACCTACGCGCGGTGATATAATGGGGGTTCTTAATGTCCTCATTTCCCAACCCTCATTAATGCTTGAAGCCGAAGACTGGCACTTACTCACTGCAGAAGACATGAGAAGGCTCAGATTAGAGACCTGGCTTCAATGTTGGGGAAAACCTTTTTGAGTAAGAATTATAGTTCAATTTTGGCTTTTCGCGGATGTCTATAAGACTGCAGCTATAATTTGGGATGTAGATAATGTCGACTGCTGTTGCAAGATCTGCAAACAGCTAGCAATGTAACTTGACTTGAAACAGAACTAATTTACCAAATGAATGATCATGCGTACTTATTTGCATTAGTGTCCACCTCACTAGTATGTGTATCAAACAGCTTTCTTGAAAGTGCACTAGCTTACTAAGGGACGGTGCAATATTTAACAGGCGGGGGGACCGGTGCGTATCGAAAAACTTGTCCGAAAAAAGGTCTTGTCCCCTGCTGATGTGATGGAAAAAAAACTGATGTCCCATGACCTTTATTCATAAAAAAAAGTCCGCGTCCCCTCCCATGAATATTCGCGTGAGTAATTTGTACCGATTCGCTCACGTCGAGGTGGGATTTCAGCAGCTGAAAAAAAGTACATGTCCCATGCCCAACGAGAATGAAAAATCATCTGGTCCCCCTACTTCGCACCTTGAAAAAAGTACCTGTCCCCCTACCAAATGCACCGGTCCCCCTTCCTGGTAAATATTGCACCGTCCCTAAATAATTGTGACAGCTCAGCATATGCATGTAATCAAGCCTATGACCAAAAGCCGCTCGTCCACACAAAACAGGAGAGTGGTTGTTCATTGCGATGTATTGAAACCTGTTCACTCATCTGTAAGCTGCATACTTCAAAATATGCAATAGAAACAACCAAAAAGAACAATGCAGATAAAATGGGGTGGTGTTATATGCATGATCGGCGATGCAAAGTGACGAAGTAGTCTGCGCATGTGCAGTTTTATCACGTCAACCGGGCTCTTTATCATAAAGGATGTTGCAAAGAAGGAAGTAATGGATTTCCCAGGCACGGACATATCCCGCCTTGATTGAGCGCTCGCACCACTGCACGCTCAGCATTTTAGTTACACGCGAGTCTTTCACGGCGAGTATGTCCAGATTTCTTTAGGCCAAACAATAAATATGAGGCATATTCTTTAAAAAAAAAACACACACACATTCACATTTCACACACAACACACAATGATGTAATAATGTTAAAATTCCAATGCTGTCTTTATTTCTCAACTCAGTTAATGGACACATTTATCACCTGTGACAACTCACGAGCAAAATACAAATGGTGAAAATCTAATCAACCCGTGGAGTGTATGCGGTCCGTCCACGCCCATCTTAAGTAATCACCCACTGAATCCGGCCAATTTCTCAACACTGGGGCTTTCAGCCTCTACATGGACGTAATAAAATCAAGGCAAAATTGAAGCCTGGGATGGTGCATCATCGCATTACCGTTTCTCAATGGTTTTCTCAAAATGTCATTTGTACGCTGTTCATAGGAAAATCATTGCTTAGTGATGAGCATATTACGTTGATGGCTCATATCAAAGAACACGAATACGTCAGTCACTGCATGGATGATGCATTTATATACGTATACATATATGTATCACACGTGAATGTTATTAAAACGTAGGAGGGCTGCGAAAACGCCCACACGCATCTTATCCTCTGGTGGTCATGGATCAAGTTTTTCTGTTAAATGAGGATTGCCATATATTATTACATTTTAAACACTATTAGAAATCTATGCACTATATTGGATCTTTAGATACTGCGACTGATGCCTCCCGTAGACAGTATTGTTGGTATCACAAGAACCCTACTATACTTGATAATGACAATGATATAATGGATATTCTAATGAATTCTCTGCAATCAGGAAGTAGGTGCTATTGCATGTATTATTGGGGTATAGTGACCACATTCATGGTGAATTGAGTCACTTTGCTTGCACAAGGAACATAATGAATTATAACGTTCACATCTAGATCTAGAGTATTACTAGTATATGAACTCAACCAGATACTATATTATCATTTTGTATTATAAGAAAGTAGGGTGTGGGGAAAAGGCTGAAAAACACTGGTGTGGGGGAAAGGGCAAAACAGGGGGATGTGGGATTTCAAAGAAGTGGGATATGGGAAAGACGCTTTAGAATTTGAGGGATGTGGGAAAAAAGGCCAACAAAAGTAGAAATATGGGATTTCTTGACCCTTTATAACCCCCACCTTCATTATAAATCCCGTAGTTGTGAACTACTTTGCTATGTCATGAAGCTGGTTTTAAAATTTTATATTTTATTTAGCTATCTCCAAACACAGCAAAGAAATGGGGTATATTGGGGCTCAAGAAATAACAAATCTCTATGTGTTGGTCTTATGTCCCAACCCCTCATCTTTTCCCATATCCCACAAATTGTCAGCCGCCCCCCCCCCCGCCTCTGAGATTTCCTTGAAATCCCACCACGACTCACCTCCCCTTTTTTACCCCCTCCCCCTCTCCAAGACACCAGCGTCGACAGCTTCACTCTTCAGTATGACATCTGGAGATTATAGAAATTCACGATGGCAATAAGCTCACGAACCAATCAGCTGCAGCCATTAGTAGAGCTTTATATGACAATGCTAATGTGGTTGACTTGATTGATTGTTTGACAACGCACGGACACCTCCGCTTAACCGTCCAATACATACTGCCAATTGCAAAACTGTCTACCTGAGCGCGGTGCCCACAGTGGCCCATGTCACGGCCAATGACTCCGCTCAGGCGAATGTCATTGAGTGACCCGCAGCAACATACGTACACCCGCAAGCACCCATCCACCCACAGTGATGGACATACTCACACTCACTACGATTCTAGGGCTCACGGCCATCAATGTCATAATTAACTATCACATCCATACACCAGATCACCCTCTCACTCAACCTAACATACTCCCTCTATCTCTGTCTCAACCCAACCGAACGCCCGTCCACCCTTCCGGCTTGCCGCGATACGTACGTCAGTTTTTAATACACCCTTACCCCCACCCCCCACCCCCCACCCCACGCGCTCCCTCCCCAACCACCGAGCCGCACGCTACTCACTGTGCGTCTCTGGGCCGCAGTCGTCTGTGTCGCTGTCCGTGACGGTGCTCATGCGCCGCAGCAGCCCGCCTAGCGTGTGGCCCAGGCTGCTGATGGCTGTGTGCTGGTCCACACTCTGGCTCTGTCTCAGAGGCGGTCGCCGACTCATGATGGCCTCTTTTAGGTCAAAGTTCATCGACAAAATAAAAGTTTTTTGACTTGCAGACCAATCAGGGATTGAGATTTTGTTTGATATTTGGTTTCCAATTCTTGATGAATTATTAGGTCAAACTAAATATTATTCGCGGATTGCTTGCTTTTCTTCAGGCAGTGAATAACCTCAGATATGTCTCTATAAGAATTTGTGTTCAAAGTTAATGGCGATTTCTTCCGGCGTCATAGTAATTTAAATGGTGTCAGAGCCTAAATATTATAATACATATAATTGTATTCCAACATACTCTACGTATCCGTAATTACAAAGCATTCGTCTGGCTGTCATTTCCTTTGTTTGATTGTTATGCAATATCCACCAACTAAAAACCTTTATAGAAGACGCACATCTTTGATTATATATTCTCAGAGCATGTCGTCTTTGGACCCAGGTGGCTCAAACGTCAATGATCAAAGAGTAAATCTGAGTTCAAACGTCAGAAACTAAGAAAAAGAAGGCCATACAAACGTCATTCGATTCATCCCTTTTCAGATCCTATTCTATGGCATTTCAGCCAGAGGGACACACAATAACAGCAAAACTCTATATGCTTGTGCAATCATAGATATGCATTATCAAAATTGGCAATGGGGGTATTGAAAAACAATACAATCAAACAGGTTGTGAAAAGAGATGACAATTAGCCACTACCTATCAGAGTAGAATTATGTTTTTGAGCTATGAGACTTATATTGCACAATGCATTCAAAATATATATTTTAATTCTTACTCAACTTGTAGAAACATGTGCACATACTTGCTAACGTTTCACAACCTGTCAAGTTGTTTCTTCAGAGCAGAATGGAAAATTGTACTGCTGACCACCACCTGGTGTGTCTAGAACTTTGGTCCAAATGTGACTGAGAGCATAAGCCCCCTCATCCCTGTTGAAGTGTTCGTTTTCCTGATCCCGAAAGCTTCCTTGAACCATCTCCTCACTCTAACCTCTTTATGTTCCACCACTTTCGTCGAGTCCCAGTCGATGATATGGGTATGCATCACCACACGATCCGTTATAGCAGATTTAATGGCTTCGCAATTAAAACGTTTCTTTGCGGAATGCTTCCGAATTTTCTTTTCCATAATGCCACACTCTTTCCTGTGTGCCTGACCTCTAGTTGTCTGCCTGTCCCTCCTACGTAACACGTTTGTATGACTTGCATGGTATTTGACAAACACATTACATTGTACGTGGTACTTTGAGGTAAGATCTTGTCCTTAGGTTACACCAATCTCTTATAAAGAGTAAAATGATGTCTGACTGCCGAGGATATACCGCCTTCTTTGAGTACTCTTTGAGCTGTCTCTGTAGTACCCTTAACATATGATAAGACAATACTTTTCTTATGACTCTAATTGGTACCGTACTTATTTCTTTTCGTTCGATGCAAGTATGCGAGAACTGATCGATGATGATCAATAAGTGTGCCTATGACGTGGTGTGAATTGTAAAGTCATGAGAGCCAGACTGGGATCAGGACTATAAACCACCACATTTACATTTAGTTCAGTTCTGGGGTTCTCCATATCTTGCTGTACCGTCTTGCAAGACCATTGTGGGTATCTACAATTACCCAACGCATTCTTAACATTCGCTTCCTCCTGGTACCGGTCATCTGCATCCAAGACCATCAACAGCTTCAACAGGGATGAGGGGCTTATAATCTCAGTCACATTTGAACCAAAGTTCTGGCCACAACCCCAGCTGCACTGATGAGGAACATGACAGGCTGTGGAACATTAGCAAGTGTGTGCATATGTTTCTACTAGTTGAGTAAAAAATTGAAATATATTTTGAATATTACACTCTCAACTTAATGAATCTATTTCATGATTTGCATACTACAGTTGTATAAAAACTTTATCCCCACACAGCTTATTTTCTTATTTATTTTCTCTTCACAAAATGCTTTGCTCGGCGATGTTAGCAAATCAATACCTTAGGCAGAGCTCTCTAGACAGATTGAATGACAACATACCTAAAGGACACCGAGCGCATTCCATATATGGAGCACAACACTCTCTAAATGAACTAAACACGATGGGAAATGAGGAACCTTTGACATTCTGGAGTTTAATGGCTCTCCTTCGAACCATGTTTTAAGTTTTACTGTTAAATGTTAGAATCCATACGCCGTAAGTGACCACCTTCTAAACACGTTTTACTACACATGTTACCCACCTCATTAATCTTGATATTATGAACCTGATCACCCTTCTGTAGCATCGTACCAGGTATTTTGCATTACTCACGCGAACTGCTCGTTGTTTCCGAGCGGTTTGCCTGTACGTCTGTGTAGTAATACTCGCTAATTGCCTGATTGCACCAAGCAGGCTAGCGTGTTGATCACGAGCTATGATTGCTACCTCCCCGTTGTCCATGGCTTGCTACAGATGATAATGAGAAGCAATTACGATTCTCAGTAGTTCTTACATACATACGCAAACATCTAGGTGCTTTTCTTTAAGCTCAAAGAAAGCTAATGGAAAATTTTATGCGTCCAATTTTCATTTGCATGTAATAATCGTATCCAGAAATATTGCCATGATCAATATTAGATAGTTCCTGTATGTAGCTACGTTTTATCTCACCCTCTTCGGCAGTTGAAGTAGAATGGTTATTACCTAAAACGTTGCCGTGTTATGCAAGCGTCATTTCTTTATTGACAAATTTGTTTGACGTATGCATACACCAAGCTATGGGAGACAATAAACAAACGTTCATACGCTAATGTTAAGCATCACGGTTTTGCCATGTTTCCTGTAATCCAACTTATAGTCCCTTCCAGCTTTATTTGACTTTACTCACGAAACTTGGCTTCCATCCATGCACTCATAGATGCATGTACAAACTGTAAATACAGCATGGACTACATGTATAGTGGGTAATACTAAAGAGTTTAGTACGAAGTACTTGTGCATTGTCATTCTAAACCCATAAAATAGCACTTCAGATATATTTTGGAGAATACATTTTGTATATAAGAGACCACTTGATGTATAAGTGGCTATAATGTATTATCAACTATTTCACATTTGTGATTATAACAAGATTGGGTTGTATATGTGGTGTCACTCCTTTGAAGCTTTATATAGAAGTTTAATTAAACTATAGACATTGATTGTGAAAAGTTGCTACAATACAAAATATATTTGCAAGCATGAATACGGTTTCCCTGTCATATGTTCTCATTCGAGTGATCTGATGAACTATCATGACGATATCAGACGACAGTAGATGATTGGACGTTTACCTGCTGGATACATGGCAGAATATCATATGATATAAAGGGACAGATATATGACAGGGGCAAAGATGGCATAAATGCTTTCTGAAAGGTAATAATTATTAATTGCATTTAGGCTACTTAGAATCTTATTGAAGACGCGGAAGTTATCCACATTCTTCATATCCGTTTGATTAGCTATAATTAGATATATCTATTCATGAATATGAACATTTTGGTGTGCAATTAAATCATATACATGGACGAAAGGGATCTATACTATCAAATATATCTTGCTATTTTCTTAAATAAAAATTGTAGCTAGGAACATTCAACTCTAAAATTACCCTGCTACTAATATGCACATATAAAAGCCAATGCACATTTAAGTTTTTTAAACCTCCAATCATATTACATCTTATTATGGTGGGCATTTGAGAGCAGGTTGGAAATTTTATTTCGTAGTACAGATACACTTCCATTGTTTATTCTGTAGGAAAATATAAAAAGTATTTTTTGTTGTAACATTTTCATAACTGTCATAATTGGCAATTAGAACAAGAGCTGTAAACCAAACCAATAGTATTTGTAACTTTTCAAGAATGTTTCACACACTTCTTGATTTGCCAAGTCACCAGGTCAATAACACACTACGTTTCATACAAACTCTCTAAGCATGGAGACATCCAGATCCACAGTATTTCACTTAACCGATAATTTATGAGCTGTAAATTAAAGTCTATGCGTCTTACTACGTGTATCCACAACCTACATCCCACTATCAAAATTCTAATAAATAATTCTGCGTATATCAAATTGCACTGGATGTTATCCACGAGAAGAAGAAAAAACCCACGAAGAACGGCAAGATTTCCAAATTATAATATTTGTTCACTTAAGATAACCTTATCACAGAGTACATCATTTTGCACAACCGCCGTGTGTCTTTTACGTGGTGTGAGCAGACGATGGCCAAGAATAGCGCTGGTGGGGCACTACTTTATACGCCCAGAGAGCACGGGCGCTTCTGTAGACTAGGGCTTGTTCTTGCCCTCGATGGCTGGCAGCAGTTAGTGATGGATACATGATGTTTCTCCGACCATCGACACAGTATGGTGGCGTAACATATTTCAAATGGGATGAAAAAATGGCGCCTACTAATTTAAATGTTTCTAGAATTATATTTAAAATTGATGCGTGCAAGAATGTAATGAACGCGAATTACGATGTAGGTGGTATTTTTCGAGCTGTTGCCATGCCATAAGTGTGCTTCAGTGGTCCATGAACTGTAACATCAATGTACGTGTACATAATAATACAATAGATATAGCTAAGTGCAATAAATACATAGCTTAATAAAAATATATAGCTAAAAACAATGCTTGCGTTGAACACACATATGAATATGATCAAGTAGGCATAAGTATAGTAATTGTTTGAGATATCTATCAGTCAAGCAAATGCAGTAATGGACGTTGCAAATATGGATGTATTGTTAATGGCTGGTTTGTGTGTCCCCGGACATCCTACTGAATAGGTGTATAGTGCGAAAACGTAATTTATTTCGCATAAATATTGTAGTAGTAATAACACAGTACTGCAATATTATTTATATCTGTATATTAACACACTAATTTTGATGCTTTGTCCGGCAAACCTCTCCTAACCTGACTAGCTAGACCCAATCTGACTAAAGGAGATCGTTCATGGTACAGGGTGGTATTGCACGTTCAGGTTTCTCATCTTGGTGATAGGAAAAACTGCAGACGACGAATCCCATCTTGGAGTCCATGACGTCAATATTCGCGTCATGTTCATGTGGACAACCTATCATAATCCTTAATATATGTGCGCTAATTATCCTTTGCTATTATGGTTGGCCATAGTGGACAAAGCAGCACTTGCAGAGGGCAATATATCTATGAACGTGTATTGTGTAAGTAGCTAAATTATGTCTGTGCTATGACTGTGTATTGTGTAAGCTACTTTGTACTGCTTTGTAATTTCGTGTTTTCCTGATGGTGCAGTTAGCTCTTAGGATGGGAGGCGGGTAGAGATGGGACGGGTGGGTGCTATCAAAATGTGGGGTGGGTGTCAGAATTGGTGGGGATGGGGTGCTGGTGGAGTGGGGTGTTATTAGGATAGTGATGTGTGCTGTCAGAACAATGTGTGGTGGTGTCAGGACAGTGTGGATGTTGTAGACCTGTACATGGAATATTTGTTGTTTAATAGTGGTGTGCGATGAGGATGACATGGATAGATGGATAGGTGAAATCAGGAAAGGGGCGGGTGGTGTCAGAAAGGAGAGTGTGGTTTTTAGGACAGTTGTGAATGCAGAATAGGGATAGGTTGACAGATTAGTGATAAGTGCTGTCAGTAGATGGGATGGAGGTGCCAGTATAGTGCCGATGGTGCAGACCAGTGCTATGCAATATATGTTGTTGGGGGCGGGGTATGGCTGTATTTACTTCAGAAATAGGGCATGTGACTTGATTTCCTGTTAGTGATTTACCTCCCCACGAGTGTAAGCTAGTGGTCGAGTAATGGTAATAAACGATAGTAAAATAATGACTTACCAAAGCTATAAGATTTGAAAATATTGCACTGTTAAATCTTGCTGCCTTTCACGTATCATTGATTTACTGCATACAAGTGTTCATGTAAATTTTGTAATATTTATTGACATCGTATAAATATATTTAGAGCATAGAGATAGTCGGAATAGGTATTTGTCAAATATGCTTTAAAGGTATTCAATAAATTTTAACGGAGATTGCTCCAGTTTTTTATACACATCCATGGTCTTCTTAACTCACAATTGTTGTGCTGCATATGAAGGAAAGTACAAGAAATTTCAAACTAGCATGAAATGATTATGAAGAAGTGACGACTAGAGGTATGAAAACATGGACATTCTAATATTTGATAGGTTCTTTGCCATTTACAATGTGACTGCCAGAGTGGATATGGGTGAGTGTATACAGAATAGTGGAGAGCAATCCATCTTCACCAATTCCATCTCCCTGACACATAATCTGCGTGCGATACGTGTGGCAATTACACTCTGAACACGTCTAATTACAAGAATCAACCCATTTAATGAACAGGCGGAAGCTCATAAGTGTCAGCGGGCACGCTTCAAAGTTGCAAACAGATTGTTAAGTGCAAATATTAGCCATCTTCTCATTGCATCATTGTAAACCAGTGCAGCGCGAAGCACACTACCTAGCTGTCCACACTCTCTTTCTACAAATGCTAAATCTAGCCATTATAAGTGATGTGATAACTATTCACATTTCTCAGAGAAGTGTTTGTTCTCTTGTAAACAAATCCATAATGATAGATCAATGACCAAGCGGTCCGTACAACACAATGACTCAGATAATAGGAGCTAACCTAGTGTGATCTATCATTGCCGAGTGCCAGCACAATTTACAAGACTCAATTGTAGTAAGGCATTCCACAACAATAGACGCTAGATGTCTGGGCCGCCAATATCAAAGAGTAAATGGAAATTAAATTCATAAGTGAGTGGCATTGCCACGAAAATGAGCAGTTATTGGGTGCACATGTCTGGTGGTAGGTTTGACACATGCGATTACATATAGTTTGACAGTTTATGTCTAATATTCAGATAGCTTTAAAAAAAAGTAACGTGGGTACTACATGTGTATATCCATGAGTGTTACATTTTTTTTAAAGAACAGCAATAATCCAAGAGTAAGTTACTATGAGGTTATAATTGTATCTAGTGTGTGTAAAGCCCCTTCGTTACATAGCTTGTGCCCCCTTAAGGCATGCTTCAGGTTGTACAAGATGGCACCCGTACAAAACAAATTTGTGGGGAGGTGTGTGTGTGTGTGTGGGGGGTTGAGCATGAGAATGACCCCGGACCTCCTTGGTGGATTTATGCCCCTAAATCATGGATACGCTCCAGGGGGTATTCCTTTTTTTTACCACCACCAGCTTCTAAAATTCACTCACTGGTACATGATGCATACATAAGATCTCTGGAACTTAGAGTCTAAATGATGTTGATGCTGTTGCGCAGACGCAAATACACATATCAGAAGGCAAGCCAACAGAAAGCTGTTTGAGAAAGCTGTACCCAAAGGAATAATATGTGTAAAACAAGAACGAGGTGACAGACAAGATGTAAAGTACACACAGAGACACTTTATAAATAATATAGCATGTAGCTTTATTCAGAAACAAAATTTTGGCCATGGGTTAGTGGTGGTGAAATGTTTGTATATTTTGTGATATTATCTATTTTGTTTTACATTGCCATATCCCAGAAAAGTAATGTAGTGATGAAGGTAAGAAAAAAACACCTAATACGCCCAGTCTCAAATGCTTCCCCCCGCACACAACCTAAAACTAAAATGATCCCCAGACTCAGGACCTTCACGTTGCATCGCGGATAAATTGAATTCTATCTCATCGATGATTGTACCACAAAGATGTTGGCTACCTGAGAATGCCACTGCAAAATATGTTACAGGTCTGCAATAATGCAATATGTTATGCTACAATTGGATGTGAATTATAGTCTCCACACTGTCCTGGATTGTGAGATGTCCATTTAGATTATATAATTTGATGAGCTACAGGTTTCGCAATAAGAGGGCTATATTTGGTACTACGAGTCTGTGTTATGAATGCAATATCATAATACGATATCATAGTCGGCTAATTCAAACACACCCTCTAGAGTTTCTATTCCATTTCCTATCTCAGTACAGTCCTTCTGCACTTTCTACTTAGTCAATATTTCCATTAGATCAGCAGTTATCCGAAATTACAAAACGTACTTTTGAAACTGGCCATAAGGCATAAGAGATGGATTGGATATTGGAACATCACTCCCATGACTCTGCTAATGAAGATTGAATAACTAAAACATCCTACTTGTTTGTGCGGCGAATATGATTCATAAGTAATCATATCTGATGGCAAAGATCCAGAAGGAACTTTGCACATAACAGTTCTCACGTGACCAACAAACATGAGCAATGAGCATTATTGAAATTTGCACAGTAATTGTGAGATAACAGCTGTCTACAGACGTCCGTTTGGACCACAACTGGGCCATTAATGTCCGTGTGCTTCCTGTTTCCGCCCATATGAGGTCAATCTGGTGGGTGTCGTATGTACGTCCAGTGTTTCACCGTCCTCTCTCAACTAATCCCCTCTTATTATATTAACGCACAAGCACGTGACATTTCAAGGGTATGCATGAAAGACCATGAAAATGTGGAGAAGATTTGATTGAAATTGAATGACCATGACCTTTCCCCACTGTGAGCATGAGCATTCCATCACTAAGCGTCGAGATAAACATTTTTTTTTCTTTTGAGTAGTGAACTTTTCCAGATTTATTTGACGTTTCTGAGGACTTGGTAAAATATTCCGAATAAGAATACCATGATAAGAATAGAAAATCTAGATCAAATAAATAATGGAACATGATCAGTATATATCAGTCATACGGCAACTTACGGTAGATGCGGACGCTAGCGGATAAATATCGTACCGTGTGACTAGCATTATTAATAATACACTGTCAATTGTTTTACGTTTATTATAATGACAAGATCCAACTGTTATAATACCCAGAACCCGTAAATGGGCTGAATACAGTTCTGGCTAACATATCAAATATGACACTCATGACTGCTTTATACCACATAACAAAAATCAACTGGACACAACAAACACATCGTCACATCTCAGGGCTATATACACAGTATGAACAATGACTTGTAAAGGCAGCGCAGCAGTGAAAACCGACGATGCAACAAACATGGCACTGTATGATTCTTCATGTCAATGATGTTTAGAAGGAATAAAGCAAATTATGTGAACACTAGAACTGATGAGCAAACAACATGCTTTGTTGTCAAACGTGTTATTTTTTCCTCGACTTGTCATCGTAAATGGCCAGTCTTCGTGTCAGGTAACTCGTTACAAACTCATTGACAAACGAAACGACGCAATGATATTAAAAATTCAAGAAAATGCATAAATATATAAAATAAGTACACCTCGTTCAATTGTCAGAGAACTGCACCGTCTGGTATGGTTATTTGGTTCCCTCGGCACCTCACCTGTACATTCCCACTATGAACCAATTTTATACTACTGTAAAAGCACGCTGTGCTTAATTACATTTCAAGTAAATTGCCCTTCAAAATGATTGGAATTGCACACAATTGAAGAAACTAATTTACGCTCAATATTTGAACATGTCCGATGTTTTAAAAATATCTTTACAAAAATCACCAAATATAGAGATCTGGGTACCAAACCTACTACATGCGCGCCTTCCGTAATGTCACCCACAATTTGAGCATCTAATTAAGGACAAAATGCAATATTCATTGCCCACAACTTATGCACTTTCTTGTTATTGCTGAAGTGATGTAGTCCTATATATATACTGTCGTTTCAATCATTTAAGAAACAGAATTTAATGTTCATCATGACATGGCGAAATTTTGTGTACTGTATTTGGTATCCGGAATAAAACTGAACACTCAACTGTTTGAGCCCTGCACACATATAGCCCAAATCAAAATGAGATGTAAAAGGGAATGGAGACTCCATAATCAGTGTGAGGATTGGAGTGGTGGAGGCAAGTATTTATTTCAAATTTTAGGTTTTTATCGGCATACCCACACTTTTTTAAAACAAAGCCAGCGACAAACACATCAATCCCCATTGGAATATCTGTTTACCGGATATTTATTTGTCATACAGCTATGTTGCAAAAATAATTGTAACAATCAACTACTTATTGGTTGGTGTATTCAATAACAAGAATGGGACTTAAGTTCGTTGAAGGCATCATATGTGTGTATAGCACTAATGGAAATTGCTATGCCATTTGCTAGTCATATGATGGTACATGATAGGCCGGCGAAATGTCATGCTATACTTTAGAATTCAAGGAAGTCCAAAGATGTTCTTGTCGAGGTCTAAATTCGTTTGCACATATCCCATTAGTCCTACTACATCCATCTTTTACCAGGAAACCCAGGGTGGTATGTCCTCACCCCACCCGTTTTAACCTCCAAATAGCAACTGCTTTAGGCTTTATTCCCGCATGTCTGTTGAAAATACTCGATTTTGATTGGCTGTGGGTGAACTGGAAAAATGAAAAATTGATATATTGATACACTAACATTTTGTTAGCAACACAGAAACTGTTTATTTACGTTGCTACGAAACATCTTCTGAATGATAGACAATTTGATGTCCTACACTACAACATTTAAAACACAAGCGAAAATAAGTTGATTACACCTAGATTACAAATCTATAAACAAAGTAGCTGGAACATCTGGAACATCCGGAACCAATCCGCCGTAGCGGTGACACTCACCTAGGGCTCACGCCTATGACCTCGGGGGCCGCGTGATCACCCTGGCTGCGCTGCAGACGTTCCTCAGCTAGACTACTCCTCGTTGTGTTTCCTTAACCTACACGTGCTCCACGTACCAGGACCGTCGACTGTCCGTAGGTCGTAGGGTGTATTACCCGGGTTTCACGAGAGGCCTCCTCGCGGGGAGGACTTCGACCCGGTGCTGACACGCTGTGCTACGGGCGTCCCCTACGCACAACCACAGTAGACCAAGTCCACGACGGTGAGGGAGGAAGGTCATAGGCCAGCCTCGGTAAGTAACAAGTATTCCAGGGAGCAGGTTGCCAGCCCTATATGCTGCTGTACCAGCGTCTAAGAGTGAGCTGCCGCTAATCGGCTCAACACAGTAAAAGCGAGTACTGGTCCCTAATCCTACAGATGAGAAATTCTCATAGTGAGGGATTTTCTTATCTAGCACCCGCACTCGTATAAAACTTATCAACATCATGGCACATACGGACCGCATCTCATGGAATACTTTCTCGTGCCTTCAGCCCCCCCCCCCCGTTCCCGTTTTTTAGAACCTGGAGCTGCGAGATAGGTACACTGCTCAGCAAAATTACACTGCTCACTTTATAAATCCTGTCACAGAATTGCACTTTTACACAAAGGTGGCAATCAGCAATATCTAAATATTTCTAAAAGAGAATGTTATTTCCGTATACATATATATTACAGTATGTCACAATCTGAGAACAGATCAAATGTGCCAATGTCATATTTTGTATCTCTTAGATGAGCAATTATTTCATAGGAAGAAGAAACACTAATCACTTGTTAGGAAACTATAATTGGACTAATTAACAACATACAGACATATTGATTAAAGTAATGTAGATGAAAGACCAGCATATTGACGCAAGACAACCGGATATGGTTAAACCTGGACAGACAAGTAGATGGTGCCTTTCAAAGTGATGCGAACAGACAAGTTTATGAGCAAGCTAATACTGCTAAAATATAATCGTGTCAATTTCGATATGCCTGGCAAAATTTACACAGATGCACGGAGTGTTGATGTATTAATCGTCCACTTTGCGGTGGTTGAGTGACATATCGTAAAGTGTGGGCACTTGAAGATGATGAACGAGGAACGTACCAGACGAATCCCTTTCTTGGCAGAATATAACCACGCCAAAAATTTCATTTGGCAAACTGTTGTTATCATTTTGTTATTACTTTGTATAGATATACCTTTATATTTGCTAACTATTATATATAGAGGATTGGGGGGGGGCTGCTAGACGAGGTTCGGCATGTCGTGGAATCAGTATATCGGTGATTTAACGTGTGTTGGGGATGAACCATAATACATCGCTAAAATAATTCTGTCTTTGCGATAAAGCTTGAGAATAGACCTACTGTAGTGTTCATTAAGGAGGAGAGATGGCGGTTTTACATGCATAATTCAAAGTGAGTGAAATGTGGTGTTACTGTCCTTGACACGCAAGAAAACTCAATGAATAACCAAGTATTATATTTGCTCGTCATATTAGTAAGGGCAATTATCGGGTTACTTTATTGTGCGATAATGATATAATTTATTAAACCACCACATCCACCCATCCCCTCTTCCAACACACACTAACACACATAAGAATAAAACCATACATAAAAAAAAAAAAAAAAACAAACTATCGTACAAAACCCAAGCAAAAGCAACCAGCAACTCTAATATGCCGATATATCATTTTCACAACTGTGTATTGTGCGCCAACATTTTTATACTATTAGTCATCAGATGTTCATAATTGAAAATCACCAATCTCTAGTCTAAGTTTACATGCAGTGCTTCAAACGATGTTAGATCTTCAGTCTAATACTCATTAAAACCAACACCACTAATGTCAGATTAGCAGTGATCATATTGTAAAAGAAGAGCAACTGAGTTTTGTGATTTTTACCTCCACCGGGTTCATACTTTACCATTCATGTGGCACTTACTTAAATACAACACCCACCCACCCCCTTCCCCAAATCCGTGGACTGTGAAAAATGGCAGCCCCCATGTGTCCCTGTTTATATATTTTGTATGTTTTTGTGTGAAATATATATACAAGTATATAATATTGGTACAATTAAATTCTATTTCAGTCGAATAGCTCCAAATGCATTTGATTGCAGCAAAAACAAATACAAAAACAACAACACAAAAAACAAAAAAAGCAGAAAAAAACAAAAGCAAAACAAAGACAAAAGCAAAAAACAAAACAAAGGAGAATGAGTGGTTCATTTATTCAACTATTGTCATGTTCTATGGATAAAGTCTATGGTGGTGTGGTGGTCACTGCATCATGTCTGGGCCTGCAGCTAAGCAGGGTCTCAACTAGGCGTCCCAGGCGGCTTGATGTATTAGCAGTGACCTCACTGAAGCAATCGTCTAGCTCCTGGCCGCGATCGCCTTCTTCATAGCAATCGCGATCTTGCCCATCTTCTTTGCGTTCTTCTCTTTCTGCAGGATGGGGACTTTCTCTGCTGCTTTGGTCAGCTTCTTGAGCCTTTCAGTGTCGCCTGAAGCCATGAGGTCTTGGATCAGCCAGGAGTCGGCCTCCGGGGTGGGCACGATGTTGTAGCCACCACCGGACAGGATGGCAGAGTTGGTCCAGTGACCCCACATCTCCGCCATCTTGCCATACTTCCTCTCTTCGTAATGGTCTTTAATCAGCTTGATCAACTTGAGGTTGTTAAATCCTGTCACTAGAAGCTTCCACAGATGTACGAAAAAATCTGTCACCACGGCAGCCATTTTGGAAACTTATAAGTTAGTTGCTGTTTTTCAATATACATATATTCAATTTGTTATAACTAGATCAAAAGTGTTCAAAGAACACTGCGTCGCTAGAGGGACGTTGACTTATGGACAATTAAGATAATATATTGAAAAAATGTATACTTTTACAATCAAGAAATCTATGAATTTGAAGAGAAAAAGTCAGAATGAATCAGAATCAATATATCCAGCATAAAGCTATTTGTGTTGCCATACAATAGTACTGGATAACAAGATGATAATCAATATATATATATATATATATATATATATATATATATATATATATATATATATATATATATATATATATATATATATATATATATATATATATATATATAATAGTATATATACCCTGGCGTGGTATCATTACTCTGCTCTGCATATGAGTATATATATATATATATATCTAATAGCAACTTACATTCAATACATATGTCTTATATTTTATATACTCTATATATATATATATATATATATCTGGCATATATATATATATATATATATATATATATATATATATATATATATATATATATATATATATATATATATATATATATATATATATATATATATATATATATATATATATACTATATATATATATATATATATATATATATATATATATATATAATATATATATATATATATACCCTGTGGTATAAATATACAGGCAGGCTTGAAGGCATTCTCTTGTGCATTCAACACCAATCATATTTTCCTTTTTCAACAAAACACTACTAGGATATGGACATATCTGAAAACAAAGAAGTTCTTACACGAACAAACTTTTTAACAGGCATTTGAAGTCATACCGTGAAAACAGTTTTTTTAGATGAACGCATTTACACATACAGGAAACACTGGGTTGTAATGGAGCTTAATCGCTCATCTACGATTCAAGACCATTGAATTAGATGTCAAATCAAAGCCCATATGCCCCTTTTGTGATATAGTTATAAAACAATACATTCTTACATGCACAACTTCATTTATGTCCCATCAAGCAATGGCTAATCAGTTTCAAATGCTACCGTGGCTGCAGAGGCGGTTGAATCACTAATTCATTGGAATCCTGCCACATGTCAAAAAGCTTGCCGTTTTATATGATTTTTATGAAGTAGAAACCCTCTTCCGCATGACAGCGATATCATCATAAACTACTAGTATCTCTTAATTTTTAAAAACCACATTGTTAGCCCAAATTAAATGACGTCATCAAAGCACGGGGTCGGCGGAGGAATACAGAACTCCACTTTTATACCACCACATCCACTCCACCCCCTCTTCCAACTCACACCAACACACATCACAATAAAACCATGTCTAATTAAAAAATAAACAATTGTACAAAACCCAAGCAAAAGCAACCAACACCTCTCATTTTCACACCTGTGTATTGTGCGCATTTTTTAGATCATTAGTCGTCAGATGACCATAATTACATAAAATTGATAGATATAAGTGTTATAAATCTATATAATATACTTACAACGCAAACGTTCTTTCAAACTTGTGTATTGTCAATATGTGTATAATACAGGCAGTGCGTCAGCAATGTGTGCCTAATAAGTACATGAGCAGGGGGTCTTAAATTCTTTGAAAAAATGAAAAATACTGAGTTCTAATTGGATAAATTCGTGCGTTTGAATGCACTGCGAGATTTTATTGACAATGCAATGGAATACATTGATTCTCTAGACATATATTGCGTTGAGTTATCTTCAGTTTTAAGGTATCTAAAAATTTTCTAGCATTTCTAATGTCCACTAAGAAAAGCAAGCGCACACGTTATATATTTGCATTGAAAAAAGGCAACAATGTTCTGCACACATCCGTGATTTACTCTTTCAGTGGGACAGAAATTAGTTTCATTCGTAAATTTGAATTATACACACTTAAACATAGACCCAAATTCAACAAAATTCGAATGAATTTACAAAATCTAGAAAATACGTGGAAAAAGCAAACATTTCTGCCATGGGAACAAATTTCATATGGGGTATATCCGTCACGGCTTATACGTGTGAGATACGAATACCTGCCACCGCAATTGACCTTGACCAATCAGAATTGAGCAAGATCTGCAAAATGGACGATGAATCTGGTATCTCAAGACTCTCCACCAAACTGAATTGAGAATGATCGGCAAAATGGTGAGAATAGAAATTATTAGCAACCAATAGCATCGCATATTAATGCGAGTTTGTGAAGCCACATCTTTTTAGCCTCTTTGATTGTGTTAATGTATTAAGATAGCTTTTGAATCCTATTACTTTCTATCACTCCCGAAAGAGATGAGTCTGCTGGTGAAATGGTCCTGAACAACATTAGCTCTGTACACACCCTCTCCCATACCAAGTTCACCATTAATGCGCCATATTATCTGTAGACACTTAATATGATATTGAATGCATGTGATACATTCAAATGGCGAATATGTATTCTCATATAAAGACAAATCCCATATAACAATTAATATGTATAACTGATGTGAATTTCAGACTTTCCCCATCATTTGCACTTGAATACTTGTGGCAAATCTGTACCGCTGGCCGTTGGACCACGATAATGTGAACAATTGTGATTTGGTAATGATGCATCAGATGAGCTCACAGTCATAGCGAAAATAAAAAATAGACATCACATTTGAACATTTCCCTACGAAATAACTGGACAATTACGTGAGAATTAAGTCCCGTGTTTCTCATTATGGACACAGAGCTTTTATGGCAGACCATTTTTATCCTCGAGCTCATTACAATGACATTATTTACCTTCTTAACTTGATCAAACCTGGCACGCTAAGTACGAGTATGCACATCTGCTCTATAAAACATGACATCAGTGCATCAGAAAACATTCAAGCCATTTGTAGACAAGATAATTGTGTAATGGCCAACTTTTCTTTTCATCATACACATCTGAATGGACTCGATTTATGTACTGATTATATCGTCTGCGCCCTCGTGTGGGTTCATAACTGGCTGTTAGTATGTTTTTAAGTGGAATGTGTATAATTACATTTCCATGTATTTTGCCCATGCGTACTGCTTACGACAAAACATTCAACAACAAAAAACAACACTTAGGGAAATATTTTACACGAACGCTGCTTAATACTCATTACTAGTGAAACAAACCCGAGATTATTTAACCGCAGAAAAACAGTGTAGGCCAAGTAAGCCATGTTAAGAACGGCAGCGGATCATGATATATCCTTCAAACTTCAAACAAGCTTGCTCCACATCAAACTAAATTGGAGCACGGGGAAGTAATTGCAAAGAAGAGGCCTGGATCGATCCATATATAGGAAATTGATGGTTATCTAGGAAGTGTAAGTCATTCTGATGTGATGTTACGCTCTAATCAGAGTCGCCGTCACTTGTAAGGGACCCAGAATGAAGCTACTTAATTAAAGATGACTTATAGAAGCCCCATGTGAGTATTCGACGTTAAGATGGAATTCCAAAAGGCGCAAGCAGAATTCTTTGCACACTTCTAAGCATGCCTTTTGAATACACACGGAAGATACAACAGGCAGATCCAGGTTTTCAGAAGGGGGTAGGGGCGTACTTAAAGGATCCCATGGGTTTCATACGCACGATCGATATCAAGCATGCTAAAATCCCTATGAAAATTAAGTATTTTGGTGGATATAAAGGATCCCCCGCCCCCAATAGTTTACTCAATACTAGTAGTTATGTTCTTCATCATATATATATATAGTGAAAAGGAAAGCGTCTTTCGCGTGAGTTGAAAACGGTGCACCCATTCACGAATGACCTTCTTAACTCTTGCTGGCAGGTCTTTACCGACGAGAATTAACGCTGCTGTCACGAAATAAGACTGGCCAATGATGGCACTCATGACCTGCAAACAGATCGCACACCCTAACCTTTAGCAGTAGTCGTTTCCAGCTCTATTTAGCCGGGCAGTGAACGTAATACAATGTACTCTAGTACATTGCATATTGGGATGTTAGTATTACTGATTATTGCATCAATTTTATTTCGATATTTGAGTTTACTATAGGCCGGTGTCTCAAAGAAACAAGTGGGAAGATTTAAATAAAACTTATAATATTGGATAATCATCTGCACGAGTTTATATACTAAATGCACGCAATTTAACTTTTTAAAAAGCAAAGAGAAATTGTGTACATCTAGCTATATATGATGATCAAATGTGCTTCAGCAACAGAACAGGCCAAGTAATCTTTGGTTTCAACATGACATCTATATATAGTAGCAACCAGCTGGGAGCAATTCAGGTGATTATTCGGTGTTCACTACACACCGTCGTATTGTCCAGAATGTCAAAAATAATAACTGTATAAATACATTAGGCAACATCACGCGATGCTATAGATTTCCATTTATGCATTTCCATTTGTCGTATGCCACACAGGTGGGTCTCGCCAATGTCACGAGAGGGCGTGTTCACCACGAGATCTGTCATGCCATGTCACGTGACTGCCATTTTAGACATGTGCGTAATATTAGGCTAATATGCACAGCAGGGTTGTGTTTGTAGTATAGTAGCCTAGAGAGTAATCATTGTCCAGGGTAACAGTGAGGTGTTGAAAGAAACGCGTATTTCTTGTACTTCCTCTTCTGTCCAAGTCATAATGTTTGATATTTGTCCCCGACTTGGCCGTCAACTCTGAAATTATATTACCAAATAGGCCTACAGCAAAATTCTGATGGTTTAAAACAATAAATGTGTTCCAGTGGGTCAGACCGTACAATGTAACCAGCGTATAATGCAAGCGTTTCCTGCAACCAGACAACCGAAACTAATCTAATTTCCGTGAAATGTGAAAACCATCAATTGTAAAGACTTTTGCTCGATTGTCTTATTTTCTAATGTAAAGGGGTGGCAATAGTTACAGATTGAGGATTAAATGTATCACACCTCCTGGTACGTTGACAATTGGCCGAGCAAGAATAAGCCAGTCTTGTGAAGGTGAATGCTACATGATCTCGTGCAAAGAACCAACTGTTTTTGCTATAAAACTCTTTAAACCTGCCAATGTTTTTTGTGTAAAAGTCGGAAATTGTATGTTTGTCAGTGATCTAGTGTAAGAATGTATGCTGATAATACTCTTACGAAGCTACTTATTTGGAATGCAGAATCAAAGAAGTGCTCACATTACTGTCTGCATAATAATCCCTTGTGAGATGCAGGAGCACAATGCACCACGCGAGTATATCCGGGGTCGCTCCTCATCAAGGAAAAGCAAGGTATATAGCTTACATCGATTGCATCATTGTCTTTTTTAGCATTATACAGATTTAAGAAGAACCGTGAAATCAGTTATGTTGATAGTATCGTACAATCTATCTTCAAGTATCTTGCCTTATGTTGTGTTCTATAAAAAGTGCTGTAGCTACTAGAATTGCACAATCAACAATAATAATAAAAAATACCATTCAAACTTCCACAAGACCTGCATACTAACTCACGTTTGAAAAAAATCCTGGTGTTACTGTGCTTAGTATATATAGTTGATTAGTTGATGTTCAAATTTAGTTTAATGTTTTCTCATATAAAGAGAAGGGAAAACAGGTAAAATCATAAGAATGCATAACGACGACTCGAGGGACTAGTTTCATTTTTAGTAGCGTATATGGTTTATAATAAAGAGGTTATGAGTGTATGTAATTCTGCAAATGCCTAGAAATGTTCCAATTTGTAAAATAAATGAAGAAATATACACGGTTTTACAGGCAAATAAGTATGTATCATGGTTGTATATGGTAACATTAGTTCGTGCAATTTGGTTTGGATTATCCTTCTGATAGGCTAATCTACTGGTGAGCACCCAGCTAGCGGATTTGTCCTTGTCAGGGTTTATAGCCCCATTTTGTGTTCATACCTTCTTCTTCATTACTTCTTGGAATTTTACGCGAAGAGAATGTTATGTTAAACATGTCACATGAGGTTAGTTTATTGTATTTTATAAATATTGATGATTAATAGGAGGTTCATCGTCCGTCTATATGGGAATCGTTTTTACACTGCCCATATATTCAGTGTCACAAAATCTGTATATAGCCGTGAGATATGACGATGTAGACAATAGACTCGAGAAACCACGGGGGAAAGCTGTGTGCTTTCACAATCACACCAATTGTTTTAGAGGCAGGGGAAGTAAACCATTGAATGCGTATTTTTATGGCGCTTAGTTATAACTGCTAGCTGTAGTTCTGTGTTAACAAATATCATTTTCTAGCTAAATGCTCTATAACATGGAGCAAACGTGTGAGCCAGGGCCGTCACAGCAATGAGATACGTGCAAACACGCTCCTTACATGACGTCACGTGACATTCAACCACAATGTACACATGCCACAGACAGGCACTCCATCACGCCCTATCACACACTGAACACCCGGGGAATGTTTCCTTGCACGTGATTTGCACGGCACCGGGTCATGTTGAAAACATCCTCACAAGCTACAGCAGAAATATCATTTTTTATCAAATATAAAAAATTCTTTTTGTAATTTACTTATGTAGTTTGGATTTGTTGTTGGTCGCCCGCGACCTATTTTTAATCTAATTTCGCATGTAACTTTATTTCAATATATGTCAGTGATACATTGGTCAGTTCCGGTCATAGCCGGTTTAGCTTCAGTCTCTTTGTGTGTGGACTTCAGCCATGGCAGGCAACACGTGAATTTGTATCTCTCATGTTTGGATTATTCCTTTGTTTTACATAGGAATTAAATAGTTTTTCTTTTTGACTTTACTTACCATATGCTGCTTGATCACTGAGGATATTCTATACATTTTGCAGTAATTTTAACCCGTGCTTGTCTGGATTTGTGTTGAGTGTTTGTTTCACTTAATTGCTACTTCTTTGTTAAACAGCACCACGTGTTTGCGGTCTTTGCGGTTTAGTCACATTTTGTACAGCTTAAGTATCTATGAACATAAGTTTTATTTTATTTTATTTAACTAACATACCACCATTGCTTCAAATTATCACGTACTTTATAATTGTCGTTGCTGGTTTACGTGCATCTCTTTCAACATGTACACACCTATTCCTTAAATAATGGCTAAATACGCAGCTTAAAGTACATGTGGTAAGTAAAAAGGCTGTTGTTTTTTCTAAAGTACCGCAAAGTGGCATAAATAAGTACCGGGCATGGGGATATAACACAGTCCAAGAGTGACAACCCATTAGTGCAGTGATATACTTTATCATAGTATTATGACAGTATGCAAATCTCTGGATGCATGTAAACACAATTGTATGCTATTCGATTTATTTTCCCTGGCATGCACTTACTGTTTATAAATCAAAATGTACGCAATCCATTACAGTTTTCTTATATATACTACACACATCTATTACGTTTAATGCCGTCCATATATACCTTTCAGCGAGCATAAAGGGTGTGTCTGAGATACAACATGTGAAATCTCATCAGGAAAATATTACTGAGGTAACTAGGACCCACCTAGCGGCGTCTATGATGTAAATTGGTTTACATTGTCTAAATTGAGTTCTCGAATGGACAGGAAACATCGCCCAATTTCGCTGACGTGATATACTTGATGTAAAACTTACATAGAATATAATCGTAATACATTTCTTATAAAGTCGAATTACATTGTATATTAGGTGAAAAAATGTCACTATTTGGCGGCATGCCCCTGACATAATGCGTACACCATGTTCAACAGATGAAGTGGAGTATAACCTTCTGTGGTTTTGTGGCCGAGTGGGTAGCGCGTTGGACTCGTGACCAGGAAGTCGTGGGCTCGATTCCCCCCGGCTGGTTGTACCTAAATAGTGCAGTCAGCTCCATGGCACCCACATGTTAATTAGGTACAAGTCATTGGCTTGAAAGAGTGAGTGATTAGCATTGTGCGCTGAATTGCTGGCTGAATATGCTGCCGGTGCAAGTATGGGAGAAATGATCCAATGACCTAGTGTAAAATGTGAAGTCGTGAGAGCAAAATACTTGGATAACGACATAAACCAACACATTATATACTTGCATAACCCAAATTGATTTAGAGCTCAAATATATTAGTTTCAATGTTGGCAATTCGTTAGTTGGAAATGTCTCACGTTTTAGCGGTCTTCATTTTAAAAGATTTTACAGTGAAGCACCCACCTTTATTTCGGACTCATTATTCGATCGGCAAGTTATTTTGAAACACTGGCTACATGTACAGTGTAAAAGAGATTTCGTAGACCGACGATGGTTGAAAAGTGAATAATGGACGACAGTAGAATAAGCCTCAGCAAAGGTCACGTGTCTAGTGAGGGTGGCGGATGGAGATGCAACATCTATTCTTATCATTTGCGCCATGACTTAAGTGTAATCTATTTCTTTTTGCGTCAGACGAAAATGGGACGCCTAAGTATGAGATCAATGCAGCTTTAACGTAACACGAATGACAATGGAAAGAACCCTGGAAGATTAACGATAAATGCCCATTCTGACAGCTCGAAAGTGCGTTAAATAAGTGTCTATCATCGGGTGTTTATCGTTAATACCCGAATTTACACCCTTCTACCTGGTTTTGAAAATGTTGTCCTGCTTTGTGCATGAACGTTTCAAGGTGTTACTATTTTTCATATTTTTCAAAATGAAATATGAAGTAGGTACCGTCTTTAAAATACGAATGTCTCCATATTCAGTTTACGTTACCACGTAACACTTTCCTGCATTTCACCGACCACCACAATCCCCAGCTTCAAAGCATGCAGTTGTATTAGGACAACAAGATACAAAAAGATGCCAATTTATCCATCAAGCCCGGACATTCCATGCATTTCCTGGGGAAAGCGTGGGGTTTCAGAAGATGACAGAAATGGAGGTACTTTATCTTGATTGCTGGCAGATTTCGACACACTCTACCTCTAATTGCCTGATATCACTCATTTTAATGACAGTTTATTATAAAGGGCGTACTTTGAGCGAAGTTTAATGTTGATCGAATACCGACTATGATTTGGTTGGCTTATAAGGATTATTGGCAGATTATCAATTAGGTGTGTATCCCCAATATATAGTAGATATTGCGTTTCAGGGACGGATCCAGCATTTAGAGGAATCGTTTGGTAATATTGCTGGAGATTTTGTGGACAAATTCAGTGAATGTCACTCATTGGCGTTAATATTTTCTGCAAATGCCTGTGGGTGTGCATCCTCTCCAGCATGCTTCCACGATCCATCGCCGCAAAATATTCAAGGGAGATGACATTGCGATGTATGCTTTACAACATGTATTTACTACTACACTAACTTATCTACACTAGTGAACACCATTTGAACACACGTTTTGGTGCCTATACATAATATCATGGAGAGCATCACAGTTCGTTCGCGGCTAATGTTAATGATTCTCCAAGACGTTGAATTTACAATGAATGCTTTACGCATATTTCCCAATTTCCCATTCATTTTAATTTGTCGACACACGTCTGTTAACGCTCACATTTAGGACACTCCAGGTCATTGGCGTCATTGCCACATTCTATTTCTTCTGTCACTCCATGGCATGTACATGGGAAGTATACTCAACTGCGTTTACAACCAAGACAACAAACAAACTAAAACGTCCCCCTGGAGTTTCAGGGAGGGTCATGTAGTAACACCACGTGACCTCTTTCTACAATAATCATCGGCAAGAGTATAAGTATGGAGAATTCAATTATGACTAGAACTAGCGTATTATATGCTACCGAAGTGCACGGACGGTGATAATTGACATCAGGTTCACTCGCCTGACTTGTATCTATGAGTATTGAGTTGTGGTGGTGGAGGGTACGTGCGAAATGCAATATGATGATAGTACGAGAATCCGACAGTTATGAAAAAGAACAGCTTTTTTCCTCCTGCTCATTTGCCCATCTGCCCACATAGATCATCCGCACAAAGCACATACAATACATCACAAGAAACGCACTGAAAAGTCGCTCATTTACAGCATGATTGTATGATATTACGGAGGCATCTTGGTGGCATTAATCCTAGTTTATGAACAAGGATGAATGGTCGTAAATGTTGGTTGTCTCCGTGTGCACTCAAGAACTTTTTACAACAAATCCAATATATCTCTGTGATGGTCGCTTATTTGATCTACGAACAAGGTAATATTATATCACATTATTGAAGGGTATAGTGTCCAATAATACATGCAATACAATGTTGGTTACTATAAATATATCAGCATTAACCTCCATTGCTGCGCTTGGGACTAGTTGGCATGACCCAATTTTAAATGAAAATAAACGGTATCGGCTGCGCTCTATGGTCTGGAAAATGAGCTAATGTGTTACCGTGACGATATCTTCGTTTATCCACTTCTAGATGCGAGTTGATACGGTAAGATGCGAACAAAAAGTAAATAAAGTAGCCGGTATACATGCGCACCGCATCTAAATGTGCCTAGAGCTTAGCTTTTTGTAACATTCTATTAATGGTTTTAAACACACACACAAAAACACAACGCAACCAGTTGATTGTGTATGTGTATCAGATGTCCAGAGCGTGTGGATTATAAAGAATAGAATGGATCTTGCCTTTTTTTGTGTCCCGGCCAGTCCCCAAGTTGTCACTTATTACTAATGTGTTATATATTTGATCACTCAGTGCCTGTTTGTTATTTGTATTGTACGCAAATAGTATAAGTTCAACGTTAATCATTTGGATACTGACATATTCAAATAATTACACGGTAAATTCGGGAATATACCATCTATATGTGTAATCATATTGGTATTCGCATACACTCAAGCTGGTTATTCTCACACACGAGGAGGCAGTCTAATATTCACAGTATATTCACTAAACATAAACAGCTTATATACAAGTCAATTAAAAAATCAGTGTCATACTTTATCAATGAATAAAGAACTCTATGTACAAAATAACACTAAACCAATTGCCATCCAGGCATATAGGGTGACCATAGGTTTGAGCCACGCCCTACATCAAAATGCGAAAGCTAAATTCACGCAAGTTGGTCTGCGTTGTGTGCTCATAACGCAAACCAGCAAATTGAACGAACCACCGGTAAGGGAGGAGTAACGTTAGACCTTACTCTATACTACGAATCATGCATGGACAAGTATTTCTTACAGTTGCCTATCTGGCACAATAGTTATTTGCTGGATCTTCGTCTTATGTGTGATTTACAGTTAAACCTAACATAGCAAACCACTGACATATTTAGAACCTCCTCCCTGTGTGTGTGTGTTCCTTTCACATCCTGTGTGTGTGTGTGTGTGAGTGTGTGTTTTGTATCTCCGCCAACCTGAAACTGAGTGAACTTTCACTAAATATTGCACATGTATTTAGCGACCACCTGTCTCACGCGACCAGTCCAACGGCCGTCTATTTCAATGTTTATATCGAGCTTAATATGGAGGTCTATTTATTAAAAGGTGGAGCGTGGCAGCAAACTCGTGTAACCACCAAACTGGTGTCATTCTAAACACATATTTTTCCGTTTATATGTTCTCATGTCGTAGAATATATATGCACGATAGGGATAGAGAGATTTTCAATGTACACCCCTCCCCCGAATTTCAGATATGGGATGGTAGCTCCAGATGCTCCAGAAGACGGCGGATTTGTAATTTCGGCGTGGATAGGGAGTGATCCTTAGACATCTGACTGGTTCGGTAATTCCTGGCGGGAATGGCGCACTTCTGGCCGGTTAAACATTAAGAATGTTATCTCCTCTCCTAAGAATTGGTTTGTAATTTTTCGGCCTACCGCAGAGGATTACTGATCCCCTAATCTGGAACGTCAGCTAGCTTTTCGGGGTAGTTGGAATGTTATCACGGGTATCTGGAGCTCATTTGAGGTGGATTGTGCATGATTGCGACTTTAGATCTGGATATCTCAGGCTGATTCGATACTTCTTGTAGCGAATGGTCCATGTCTCGCCGGCTGTGGCCTAGAAATGTTTTGCCCTCATCTTAGAAGTGGCCTGTGTTTTTGTCGGCCTATGGCAAAGGATTATTGATCTACTACTTTCAGATTAAAGCTGGCCTCTCTCGAGAATTTGGGTGGCTGTATGATTGACCTATTCAAACCATAAGTGCTGCTTCTACTCTTGCTATCTGCCGGGTACGAACGTGACGAAACAGCTCTTCTCATCTGGAGCATCTGTTTTCTTTTTAGTCGTTTGGAGGGATTATCTGGAGCATATGCAGCATCTGAAGCGCTGGTGGCTTGCACCAACAGCTAAATCGCTATACTTAGAGCTGTTTCGTCTTCAGGCTGTTTTGTAACAACATATCGATCCATTTCAGCCGAGCATACCCGAAAGGACAACTTTGGCTTCTTCTGCCCTGGGGGGGCAGCTATTTTCACCATAGCTTCAATTAATTTTTTTTTCATTTTGACATCTAATTATTTTTTCTGAGATTACTGAACCTCAATTATTTTTTAAAAGCTGTATGAAGCTGTTTAAAGCCATATTTGACAATTATTTATTTTCACCATAGCCTCAATTGATTTTTTTCATAAAATTTGACATCTAATTATTTTTTTCTTAGATTACTGAACCCCAATTATTTTTTTAAAGTTGTATAAAGCTGTTTAAAGCCATATTTGACAATTATTTTTTTCTAGCCAAATGAAACATTATCTTTGTCACCAATTTTCAGCCTTGCGTTATTTTTTTCAATATTTTTGCTGCCCCCCCCTGAGATCAAATGGTCGATGCCTAATCTACTCCTTTCCTCCCCAGCCATTTATATTACTTCCTATCTGTGATTTGAAATCTCTCTGTGTTTTTATCATTATTGCAAATTGCATGAATTTTATTATTAAACTATTTATATTTAAAACTTGCCGCTTTTTTGACATACTATTATTATTTGGTTTGGCATTGGAATTATGTATAGTAGAATTTTTGAAACGATAATCCATCATTAGTTTTACTCAAATAACCTTGGTTAAATAATAATATAGTAAAAAAAAACTAAATGTTAATTAATTTGCTTGTGTGATGTTGCCTCCACCATTTTTATTTCATAAATAATACTTGGTTGTAAAGGCTTCAAATGCCTCTACTAAAGCACTTTACAGCTTCAAAACGATAATGTTTATGTATATCTAACAAACACAAAAGGTTGAGAACACCTAACTCCTTGAACGATAATGTTTATGTATATCTAACAAACACAAAAGGTTGAGAACACCTAACTCCTTGATTGAGCGTTAAACAACAAAATGCAAATTGTTTTCCATAGCTGTCTAATATTCTAATATTGGAATTTCTAGCATTCTCTTAAAGTCATCACTGAAAAAAGGTAGCTGTTAGTGGTGTGAGCTTAAACAGCCAATCACAAAAGATGTCTGCAAACTACTGGAGTGTGACGCTGAAGAAATTATAATCGCTTCAGCACAATATTACTAAGTATCAGTACTACAAACAGTATGCTGCTTTTCCTTTATTGTGTAAAATAGTCTGATTTGATTTCATATACCCAGTTTATTACCCACCTCCCATTATGTTTATTATGGCTTTCTGCAATCTACCTACAAAATGTATCATTTATTGATACCACCATTTGATGCTTTTTAAAGTTACTTTTTACTTCATAAAAAGTGACATTTTTGTATTTCAATGTCACCTAAACAATAAGATACAAATAAACATTTCAAAAGAACACACAATGGATGCAAGCCTGTTAAGTGGATTGATTGTAGAAAGGCTTTAAGCCAAACGGCTAATATGCACTGTCTAATTAATGAGTGATGGCTTTGCCCATAAATATAAATAGTTCTTTGCACTAAATTGTATTATTACTATTTTTGTATATATGGTAAATAGAATAATAATAACTGGATTATTATACTAGCAGATCACTTTACGTGCTACAGCTAGTTTACATGCTAGTACTTAGAAAGACATGCTACACCAATAAAAAAAAACCTACATGAAATATAGTAGAACCTCGCTAGCCCAAACGGTAAAAATGTGAGTGATCTATGTTTGTGTAAGTACGACCCCCCCGATGTAGCAGAAACAAACTTTGTAATATATATTTCTCCTATTATTGCAAATAAAAGGAAATATTGCAGTATCTTTATGTCAATTCCATAGGTAAGTTGCGGGTATAGTTCAACGGGATCTCTATTCGTGATTGCGGTCACGTCAAACAGGTCAAATTTACTATGTATCTATCTAGATTATGTAATTTTGTTGTCAATCCATATGATCATGAGATGATCACATGCTGGTCTGATAACAAGGCCAATGCCATTAAACAAATTCTGGCCACTTGCTGGTGTTATCAAGATAGTGCACATTTATATAAAAAGTAAATACGTGCAAATCCTAGGATTCGCCCAATGAAGTCAAATGTCCCCGTGTTGATCAACAAGCCATTACCACGCAATGTTGCATAAGACTGAAATCTTCACCGAATGCTTAACCCCATAATAAAAAAATGCTGAAAGTGAAATTACTGAAATATATTATATCCACATTTATATACACAATAGATTTGTTTTATCAGAGGCTTCGGTTTCATCGTTGGTAACGTTGGTAACGTCTGGATGGCCACAAGGACCTGCAAGAGCTCTTTTAGGCTCGTCTCAACAGGTGACAACTTGTCAGTTGAGGTCAGTTGAGGTGATTCCCGGGAGGGTAGCTTCCTGCTGAAATGGTTACGTGAAGGCAAACCGGTGTCACCCTATGCCTACGTCTACAAAATCGACAGCTCATCGGGAGCCTTCTCAGACTCCCCTTCTGGTTTCATTGGCTAGCTAGTGTTTGTTTTGAGTGGTAAAGGTCTATCGACAGTTGGTACCCGTTTTGTACCCGTTGGTACCCGGCGTGAACATGCGTATATAATGGCACTACAACTGTTTATAGTGAGTGTTAGGTTGTACTAACCATCTTGCATTTTGCCGAATATTTTCCTCTTCACCATAATAATGGTACTAATTATTTACGTGACCATTATTTGACATAGCCGTACCCCGGCCCGTACGAAAGACGAATTGTGAAACGATTATCAGAACATACAAGACCACTAGAGGTGTTTCAATTTCTAACTAGGTGGGGGGGGTGGGGTGTGTGGATAATTTAGAGCAGATGGCCTGAAATAATCACACGTTCTACATTGATAACGTGTTATAATTGTGGGTGTTCTATCGATCGAACATCCACAATTGGCGGTCTGAAAAGACATCCTTAAGAATACAGCTCCCAATCACCACCATAAGCCTACACTAAATAATGTCAAGGGTACACGTTATCGTTATTTGCATATGTTTGAGTTCTTTGTTTAAAGATAAGCTAGCGCCGTTATTTTGTGACTTGTGTTAACTTTATATATCATCATAAGATGTGATAATGAATTCAATGCGTGTGGCTTTCTCGCAACACCTTTGTAGTCACTGTGATTCAGCATGGACCTAGATTCTGGTGAAAGACAATTACAATTCCCAATAAATCTGCACGTTCCGATCCACTTCAGCACAATCTCGAATATGCAGAATGAATACACCCGAACAAAAACAGAAACAACAAAACAAAACAAAATAAACAAACGAACAAACGGACAAAAACAAAACACATCGCGAACAGCAAGTTAGAGAAGCCCTCGTTAACTTTGGTTCGGCGAGTAAAATAAACTTACACTAAAACCAAACTGAACAGGCCCTAGACTGATACATTAAAGCAAAAATAGCCCCAACCATGATAGAATAAAACATACATCTATCTAATTTTCAGAGTAAACTCGATTATGGTTGACTTGTTAAATGTATGTCACTTCAACTTGTGAATGAGTGTGTACATAGACTCAAATAATTTCCAAACTGCACTAATTTTTCACATATAAATCTTTAAAGACCTTTAAACTCACAATCAGCACACTAAAAGTCGAAGCAACTTTTTAACTTTCTAGGGTCGTGTTTTCTTTCTTGAACCATAAAACAATATTGGGGAAAGATGTTCAGCATTAACGATATTCGGATGTTCAGGACAACACATATACATTAAATTGCATAGAATGGTTATGTGGAAGCATGGCAATAACAATTAAAAAATTAAAATTGCCTAACTATGCATGGTTACATGCACGTACATTTGTAGATACATCATATCCCTTACACCCCACCCCTCAATTTCACATAGACGATTTTCCTCCACAAGACGCCACACAATGAGAAAAAAAATACTGACAGCATTTGTATGGTGCCTCGTGTGCATATTATGGGATTGCTTGTAATATCAAACTCTATCTAAGCAGTAACTTTACAACAAGATAAATTCTAAGTTCATTCTAAATTTTTGGTCTCATAGTGCGGTTATATACGGCACAAGAGTTGAAACATCTCACAATATGTCAGAATGACATTCTATAAGTTGGTGGTCGGCTGCTGTGATGTATGTGGGATATGTCGACAGTGGGCGCTTTCAATGGTAATCCAGTGATGTTCAAATGAACTGCCACACACGTGGATTCACATGCTAAAGCATTTTGATAACAACATGACCATATACACAATGTAACTTTGCAGTTGCCGATATACGATTTCCTGGTATTGCGTGTCCTGTTGTTACCGACAAAGGGAAAATTCTCAAAAGTTTGTACGGGAGATGGAAGCGGCACGAGCTATTGCATTGAATGGAGCATGTATTTCTATTTACACCAACATCACATGAATTGCACATGTCATAAATTAAAAATGAAATGGAATATTAAGTCATGGGGCTGGTCTGTTCTGGAGTTTGGGATGAGTAGGAGGGAGGAGACTTAGCCAAAACACACACTCATTTCATTGGGCAACAAGACTACGGCGGGGTGAGGTGGGGACGTTAACGTGTCAAGGACGTCTTGCGCGCTCAGGGTTTCCCACCGTGTCATGGACGTAGTGCTTGATCATGATGATAGAACCTATGACACGTTATTAGGTATAGCAACATGGGGCATGTTGTAAATGTCCATTAAATAGTACAAAATACGCATAGATAAAAATGATTGTTCACATTCATATGTGAAGTAGTAAATATAATCATGTTCACAAAAAAATGAAACAACCTATCATTACTTACACCACTGACAACACCATTTAGTCTCTACTCACTTAACAACACAATACAACATGACTATATTTCGTTACTACGTGAAAATGGTGTCATTAAAATAGAGTATTAGTAGGCTATCCTTCCATGTTGTAAATCCAAAGTGGTAGTTCTGTCAAATGAAGCACGATCTTCCACCACCGGCTGTAACCCAAACCGCAACCTTATCGACGATCTACCCAGATACAATGTCAAACAAAGGTAATTATTTACCAGGTCTACGTCTATCTAATTACAAAGGAGATAAGAAACCTGACCGCCACCCATAGTGCACTTGTACGGGTGCGCTACCGCTAGCTTTCCTTATTAAGTGACCACGGTGACCCAAATTCATGATAAAAAGAAGTGATAGTGCCAATGCCATAAAGTTAATTGTCCGTCTTATCGGCAAACTACAGCGCACAGTGTGGTCTTTGGTGCCCACGTGTACTGTGGCCATGTGGGTTAGAGTCTGTCGCAGAAGGTGGTCTGTGATAGAGCGTAAAATGTAGTGCTCGTCCACTCGTCGGGTCACTCGTGATCCCACTCGAGATCTAACTTTGACGTGGCGTGGATTGGGCCAGGGTGGTGGCTGAGAAGCCGCTTTGGTGTCAATGTAGAACTCACGTACTAGGTGCACCATAGGCCTGTGATGACAAGAAAACTGTGGGGGGGGTTAAGAGCTGCTGTCAACCATAATTTTATTGGTCACGTAAATTATGACCGGTGACAATTTACAGCTGGCTATATTCTATGGTCTAACAGGTCTGTTCTGTGTGACATTTGTATTAATCAATATTCTGGTAGCAATTAATCTAAAGTTGTACACTGTTTCAACTGACATTGTTAGTGTTAGATTGTTTAGCTAAATTAAACCTAAGGCCCTATAGAACATAGATGCGGCTTATTCAAAACGCCTATATTGACTTGCATTTACGGCTTACACATGAAGTGAATGTGTATTTGCCGGAAAATTAAACACTATCTTGTGACATGAAACAACAAGATACCGACATTACAACTATTACATTTGTTTTCCAAACCGTCAATATCTTAAATGCTTGTTAATTTAAATAAGAAGCTATTTGATAGACAATCCAAAATTGTTACAATTTTGATCGCCCGGAGATACAAACACGATTAAAAATGCTGCTATATTCTGAGTAATGTTTACAGTTTAAAGATTTAGTAATAAGATCAAGTTCTTCAATAATTTAATCAATTTCAGAAAAGAGGTATTACCACCGTATAGAAGACTATTTCTATAAAAATTGGACCTGTCTACAAATATGTAGAAAAAGCAACACAGTAGTTCTATGAAAAAAACCTGAACCGATTATATGAAAATATTCAAACTAGTCAAACTAGTCTCATACAAAACTAGAACCAGCTACAGGTGCGTGACAACTATCTTGTAATACCAGGCCCTCATCTTGATCACAGTACAGGTGGTCCGCCTCCGAGAACCCGATCACGCACTGTTCAAACAGTCGCTTATCACCGCTGTCAATGACGCGCTCACCCAGTTTGCTGTGATTTATGGTGTGGTCTACAGGGCTGTCTTATCACCACCAGCACTATATAAGCCGCCTGCACACCTCAGATGACCACACCACAACCACAGACAAGAGATATCGTTCCGCCTCTAGCATCAGCTACGCCAAGACTACAACAGTCAGACACAAGTCGATAGAAAAGCAAAGAGAAGAAGACAGAAATCACGTTGATCATGACTCTCTCGATGACCACACGCTCCAGCATGAAGTTGGCGGCCACGTGCCGTTGCCCGGCAGCTTCCAGCCTGCTGGGCGCTCGGGCCCAGTCCACCGTGAGCGCTCCGTCACCCAGCGAGAAACTGAGGACGCCACCTCCCACCAGCTACGCTGTGAGTAGTTTTTGATATCTGTACAAGCTTATACAGGTATGCCTATCGTGCAGAGTGGGATGGGAAGATATATCAAGTGCATGAGTTAACATTAGTGCTTCAAAACGATTAGTGAATTTTGCAATGCTTCTATGCTTATACGTGTTTATATAAACACAACTAAAACAAAAACAAAAACAAAACACAAACAAACAAACAAAAAACACATGGACCATCATATTATAGACTACTTAGTTCGTAAACAGCATGGGTGTGGGGTATCAAATGCTAATAAAATGTCATTAGTCAGCGTATTCATTACTTACAAATGGTGCTAGTAAAGTGCACTTCAACAATGCTTAAACTGTAATTTTACAGCTGGAAGATTGCAACGCTCGCCGAATGCAGCTTCAAGAAGAAACTGGCGTGGACCTCAAATCCTTGGG
This sequence comes from Streblospio benedicti, assembly GCA_019095985.1. Lineage (NCBI taxonomy): Eukaryota > Metazoa > Annelida > Polychaeta > Spionida > Spionidae > Streblospio > Streblospio benedicti. Next base: position 39,386,827 of record CM032660.1, read on the forward strand.
TGGGTGGTGGGACGGGCACTCCTCACAGACGACTACCGCCTTGCACAAGGTAAGACATTCCTTTCTATATTCGTAAATCATTTGATGGTCAACACTGTTAGGTTTGATGATTTCCGTTCGCTTTTATATTTCATTAATTTGGACATACAATAGTAACATGATTCACGATTCAATAATATACCCAAATCTTTATTTATATCAAATCAACATCATACTAGACGTTTTTGTCCTGCTCTACACAATGTGAATAAGATATTTCTACCCCACAGGCCATTGAGAAGCCCTTAGGCATGGCACGTCTGCCCATCGCTGCAGTGGGCCCCATGCAATTCGAAGGCGAGGCTGCCAGCGGCCCTATTGTGCTGCCCATGGCCACCACGGAGGGCGCCCTCACCGCGTCCGTCCAGAGGGGCTGCACTGCCATCAACATGTCCGGCGGCATCAAGACATCGACCGGCGCACAGAGGATGACAAAGTAAGTTACAGAAAGTTTCATTATTTAAATTTGTTGTTTCTACCATACGGACTTTGAGAATTGATTCTGGAGCTACGATCTTTAATCTTACGCATGTAGCTTATTTAAAACAAAAGAATTATAATCTTTTTTGATATTCAATGCACGCAGTTTAAGATATACTGTAGTATTATAGTGTATCATGGTTTTGCATTGTGCGGACACTCGCGTAAGTTGATGATTAACGCAACGTGATATTTCATTTTCAGGTCTCCCATGTTCATCACTGAATCACCACAGCAGGCGGCAAACCTCGCACAATGGGTGGCCAGCAACAGATCCAGAATCCAGACAGAGGTCCTCGACAGCGTATCCAATAATACCAGACTGGCCGGAATTGTGGACGCTGTTGACCTCAATGTACGTTGTCTGATTAAAATGTCACATTTAAAGCATCTTAAGTTCAGTGAAGTCATAAGTTGATGCGTGTTTAAGTTGAAGATCATTCATAATACCTTTTGATGTATACACACCAGGCCTAATTTATACATGATAAGGTCAACAATGAAGTGCACTTTTGTGTTTTATATGATAAATTAAAATCTAAGCCAACGAGATAGCAAACGTGTGGTCACAATAACATCGACTATATATTAGGAAAAATCATCATGATTTCTCATAAGGCCTCTCGTTACAAATGTTAAAAGTAGAAATATCGCACAAAAATATTAGCATACTTTATCTGCACTAATGTGAACAATGACACCGATACATGATCATAACACATGTATTTATTGAGTTCAACAATAAACTGGATTAATTGTCAATGAAGTTCAGCATATATGGCTTACCGTGATGTGAGTTTGAGTTCGTATAACCTCGACACATCATGTCTGTCTTTATTTCAACGTTCGCCTCCCACTGATAAACGCAAAAAAAAGGCTTAACGTCCGTACAGACTGATAAGATCTACGGTATAACCACTTCTTTACATACCCAAGTACGTTTTAAAGTCACAATGACATATATCAGTCATCTTGTTTACACGACCCGTCCAATAAAAAACACAGCCACAAACACTATAGAACTCCGTCGTCTTTATCACCACAGGCCGCACACATCATGTTCCAAATGGAGACTGGCGACGAGACTGGCCAGCAGACGGCGTCGCTGTGCGCCGCGGCCATTAGCAACTGGGTGCTGGAGGCGGCCAAGAAGGAGCTGCCCGAGTCGTTCGTCACCATCCGCTCGTGCTACTCGGAGGGCAGCATGTGCGGCCACAAGAAGGCGAGCGCGCTGAACGTGGCCACCACGCGCGGCCTGCACACCGTGGCCGAGTGCTTCCTGTCCGAGACCGCGCTGAGGAAGGTGAGTCGTCATTGCTCAGCATTGCGTAAAAAACGTAGACGATGATAATCCTCAGCCAAATGAAATATACAGTTGAACCTCCGATTAAGACCACTTCTCTAATATAAAGTTATATACGATGCTAATGGTTATCGAAAACCAACACAGAAACCAAGCAAGGTGCTTTGTGTCTGTATATTTGTCCTGCAAAAGCAGAAAACAAGTTGGTTTATGTCTGTTGTATTGCCCTTCAGGTGCTGAAGACCACCTCGGCCACCATGGAGGTGTTCATGCACTACGCCGAGAGGAACTCGGCCAAAATGGGCATGTACAGTCTGTCCACCAACCCCGTCAACGTGGTCGCCGCAAACTTTGCTGCAACAGGTACCCATGCTATTTCACTGTAGAAATTACAAGATACTTGCCACTGAAATATTAACTTATAAGATGCTTATTTATAATGCGATGATTGAGTCAAAAGTGCCAACAGTATTCAACCGAAATGCACCAAATAACTATATATGCTCGGCGCCTTCTAACCCAACAACGCACCCTCGCCTCTGCAGGCAATGACGTGAGCTCGGCCGGCGAGGCAGTGAGTGGCGCCAACCTCAACTGGCAGCGCGTGGACGGCGGCATGAAGGTATCCATGAACTTCCCGTCGCTCGTGGTGGGCACGGTAGGCGGCGCTACCAGCCTGCCCACGCAGGCCGCCAGCCTCGACATGATGGGCTGCCGAGGAGAGGGTACGTGTGCGTTATATATACATGTGTTAGATTCATATTGTGTTCAAATACGGGTCATTTTTGGCCTGGTGTAAGGGTCAAGACGTTATTTGATATGTCCCAGGGTAATTCAATTGATACAATAAGCTCGTTTTAAGTGCAATTGTACTGATCATAGTTGTTGGTTCCACTCATTTGAGGGCACTGTAATGTTGATAGGCTGTGGTGGTGTAATTGTTCAATAGAGCAATGGTGCTTTTACCCCTTTCCGAGCACAATGATGACGATCATTGACACATAACACAAAATACCCCTGAAGATACGTTTTTGTCCTTCCAGGCAAAGTGAGACGTTATGCGGAAATTGTGGCCGGCTATTCCCTCGCCTTGGACATCTCGACCCTCTCAGCTATTTCTGCCCACCAGTTCGCAGATGCTCATGACAGACTTGGAAGAAACAGACCAGAAGAAAGCAAGAAGTAAAATACATGTCAACCAACCAACCAAACTGTAAATTGCATTTATTTTATGTCTGCATGTGCTTTGTGAGGACAGGACATAGTTAGGGATGTGCGATAATCAAAACGTCATAACGGTAATGCTCATAGTGTGCAGATCCTGTAACAGTATGACCGCTTTTACGGTGCATTGTACACCTATAAGATTTTCTTTGTTAGAGGTGATGGCAACTGGTCATATATGTATATGATGTAATGAGCATATTGAGGGAAAACGTTGATATACATCAGCGTGATTTATAGTGTGATAACTGATGCGAGTGTTGTACTGTGTTGTCGAAGATATCCTTATTTTTCGAGATCTGAAATGTGAACACATATTCAGCAAACTAGGAGAAGGATAAAACCCAATGTTACTCAATGCCATTGAGTCAATGGTGAAATAAGCACACAGCAACCTAATTATAGTACTACGTGTTCCGACACGTAGATGGTGTAGTATTTATTCTCTGAGGATCTTAATTAAATTCTTCTGTAGTCAATCATGTATTATAGTATTATCAAGCTGGCTTGATAATGTAGTCTGTTATGTTCATGTTATGGGAATGTGAAAGGTGAGGCAAGGCCAAGGTCAACGTCATGCCCATGAACCTCGGTGTTCTTCTGACTAGCTCTGAGTCTGTGAATTGTTTTGAGAAGCAAATAAACATGAAAACACAAATAATATTTCTAGTATTTTGTTCTTATTCCAGATCTAATTAAGCCTGGCACTCACTCCATATTTACATGGGTGTGATCATTGATATTTGACAATGTGAAAAGACAGTGGGCCGTTCTAATCCATAGGCCTACAATAAGTCAAACAAATGAAATTTAAACGTCTAAACTTAAAATATGAAGCGAACAATAAACCATAATTATAATCAAGAAGCTGTAGTACATATGTTGATGCGTAATCAAGTAAGCAAATTTCCTCAGCTGACTTTCTTTTACACAGGTTTTAGACATTATGATTTAATTCCAATCCGATGGTTGAAAACCACAAATACTAATAATAACATCTTTTGCACACACGAAAAATATGCATCGAGAGATAGCTGCAGCAAACGAACTAACAGTTATATAAAAGAACACCAAAATTATAAATTCAAGGTACAAAAAACCACAAAAAACATTAATACCTCTTCCAATATTTACCCACGTCCCACAGGACGTAGTCAAAACCGGGGCTAATCCCTGTAGGCGGATGGATGGTGAAGTGAGCATCCATCAAGCAAAGAATATGGAGAATTACGCTAAGCTTGCATGCTATTAGATAGGTTACATTTACAAGGAGTCTGTGATAACACCCCCACTTTGTTAGTTTTTATCTAATTTAAGTTATTATTGTCGGTTTCACCTAATCAATGACAAATCATCATCATCATATCTTGTCGCACCATATCTCCAAGCATATTTGCATTGCCGGGCTGTTTCATTTGCCTCCCAGACAAATTAAAACATACAAATGGTTACGAATATCAACTTTTCGACCCAGTATAGTACCCTCTTTGACCTTTTTGGAACTTTTCATTGATTTGGAAACATAGACACGGATGAAATAACGCATTTGATTAAAGCTAACAAAATATCCACACACACTCTTTGTACGTACATGTAAATGTAGTCAAATGGTAGTGAGAAGTAGATCTATATTTAGTAATACCCGTGCATAATTTCAAGTAACATCTGGCAAAATATCAGATTTAATTTAGTAATCTATTTTTTATAGTTACCAAAAAATGAACTACTGAATTATGTAATGAAACCATGGGCCCCAGTATCGTGAGAGGGGTTATAAACTATACATTCTCCCATAGTAATAGCTAAATATGTTTTTTGTTGTCAAAATGTAAGTAAATGTCACATATAGAAAACTGCCACTTGTAAACTTAACACTGACTTCCTGTAAAGCCTGTTACATCTTTAGAGGAATCAGATTTTTGTGGATTTAAAAATTACGATTGCAGAGGACCGTGTCATCTAATTTCAAGCATTGAATTGATTAATCAATATTGCTTGGCAGAACAGTGAGAGTAGAATCGAATACTATAATAGATCATACATCCAGTAACACGGATGCAATAGCGTCCATGTTCTGCAGTTAGATACGCTATCATATTTCTATACTAATAAGACTAGTTTTTGAATGGAAAAATTAGTATATATGCCCCTTCTCACAATGGTGGGACCCATGAATGGAAGCACTCGATGAGACCATTTGAGAGAACTGAATGTAAACAGAACTAGTGTGCCACCGAGCACTGACATTGGTGCGACAATGTACAAATATGTCAGAGTAATAAAGAAAACAGTTTAAAAATGGCGAGTTACCCCTATTACCATGGTCTTGATGGACCCATTTAGTAAGCACATTCTAGCTAATCCAATTATTGTTTTGCAATATTCGCAAAAGCAGCAGGGTTTTAGACCCGCATTTCTTTCCTGGGCATGGAGCAGGTGTTTTTGCTGATTGGAGCAGTCAATAAAATAAAATGATTGGATTACTTGACGTATCTGCACACAAAGTACTCATGATCGGCTTTATAAAGAGAAGATCTATTGCCTTAGCACGGAGTAACTTTTTTGGCAATTTTTTTTTTCTTTTCGTTCGTAGGTAATGATGACTACATAGACAGTCCCACGAGACAGTAAGGAACATTAGTATCATATTCATTATATTTTCCAATTAACGACTGTAAGGATGTGACTTAGGAACCTCCACTCTTTTAAATACGCAAATTATCAGAAAAAATATTCATCTTGAATAAATGGTAAGAAACTCAATTGAAATGAATTACAGTCAACCCGTCAATACATTAACCGTTTCATGGTAAATCAAAACGCTTATTTATTCATCTTAGTACGAGAAGTAAGCTAATGGTATGATATGATCTTGAATACACTGACCTTATCATAAATTATATAGTTGAAGTTCATTGGGTCATTTTCAGGACAATCCAATAATAGCAACATGTATTATCAAACAAATGTTGATGTTCAAACATCATTCAGTGCTAGCCATTTAATTGCTTTTACGGTAGAGTTAACACCAAAATCCAAAACTAAGTTATATGACATGAAAGAAATTACTGTTATCACCATTTGCACTAATCGAATTAGTTTCCTATATTTCATAACATGCATTTACTACACGTTTGTAGTACAGTGCAAAATCAATCAACACTCTCATTACATTTTATTGGCCATACACTCATAGGGCACCCATAATGTGTGAAGTGGCCTGGTGGCCTGCTAACCCATTTATTCATTCACCGAAGTGCGCTTGGTGACGAGTCCCTTCAGTCGTGAGCTGCTAGTGCCGCAATCGTATGAACATGCCCACACTCTTAGACATAAAGAATAGACGTACACACTCATTCTTGGATTACCAAAGGGCAATTCTATAAAGAAGAGGCCCTGGTAATACTAATGCGTCGTGGCAAGAGTAACGCTTGCATTAGGCCCTGTAAAGGGCGTGGTGTCGGGTATCACTTCATTAGTGGTGGGTACAGAGAGCACACGGCCAGCGCCAGTAGCATCCAGAGGAGGGAAGGAAGACAACATAAATTATAAAGCAGGGTGTTATGTGCATACGAGTCTTCATTGTAACTCATCCAAACTGTTGGGTTGGATATAATGCTGCTTTTAATATATCAAGCAGTCTGTCAAAGTCAGGAACGTCAGGATAGCAATTACCACATGGGATGTATTTCCATTTAAGAATACCACACGAGAAATGCCATTACAGATGATTTGTGCGTTTTCCAACTATGACGGAAAAGAGGCAAATGCAACGCACACAAAAATGTACATAGAATACAGCTATTCCCACACCGTAACTGTACACTGTGACCTCATGACCCTTGCCATCATTCTGACCGAGTATTATTATCTCAGACATTGCCAATGACCCTGACTATTGTGGGTACTAATTACCAATCATACACCAGTCATCATGTAAATTGTGGTACAATAGCACAGAACCAGAATGAGATTGAATGACCCTGAACATCTGATCGTTTGATAGGCCCGTTATTGACTTTCGATTCGCGGGGTTGATCATTCTACTGCAAATTATAGACTTGCACTTGAAGTCCATGTCGCCAATGCCACAAAAGTCACACGGAAATAACTGATACAGAATGGTGTTAGTATCGTATATACGCTTTCTCTGTGCTGAAACTCTCTGCCAATTACAGCAATGTTTCTCGCTGGTTCAAATAGGTGGACCTACTTCTGAAGTGTATTCACATACTTTTCCCCCATGTATCACTTTATTTTGTTCTTTGGGTGGTCGTTGTGTATGCTCTTCTTCTCTGCTATCTGTATTCATTATTTAGATTTCATAAAAGGAGAGGGTCTCCGCAAGATTGATGTCCTTTAAAGAGACGAACCCGCATGAATCAATCAAGCGGCCTTTGTAGTGGCTCTTCAATGACATTTCCGTTTTACGGCAATCTTGTGGGAGTATCTCATATATACGGAATAAAAAGTAAAGTACATGTTCAAAGTCAGTCGAGTTTAGTACTTCAGATACACCTAAAATGCACAGCCGAAATGTCAATTGAAATGAAAATAAACCTATTGATGTCATATGTTACGGGTCGACAATCAAATAGAATACAACTGTTAGATGTTTTAAACCGCAGTGAACCAGCTTCGAATTAATAAGGCGCCCGTGCAGGTAGCCGCTGTAATTATTGCACGTGCCTCGCCACAATGACGCATTTAAATCGCGCACAAAGCGAAACCGCTCGATACTCTGAACGATCCATTTACTATCATATTTTGCCGCGCGAAAAGGAAAAAAAGAGAGGAAAGAATGGCATTCCTGTAAACATCAGCTCGCGTTCACAATTTGTCATAAAAACTTCCTTCTATGTTATTTATACATTGATTAACATAGCTAGGTCACCAAATTAAATATGTTTCTGCTTCAAGAATGTCATGACATGATCGTGGGCGCGGCAATAGCAATAAAGGTTATAATTTGTTTCAATATCCCCCTTCACCCGTGAGTGATCAATCATGTTATCAGGTGGTGGCTACACAGAGATACTTCGTAATCCAATTTTGATACACAGGACATTCTTACTGCATTTTCGGAGACATTAACCATATGGGGACGCTTCAACTTTGATTGTTCTGTTGCATCTCAAACGGACGTACGGGGATTTAGGTGACGTAGCCCTTAATGAGGACATGTTTTTGCCATTTCCTGCAGCATACACTAGTCTCAATAAAGTTCAGGCCTGCGGGCACCTGAAATATAGGTAGAATGTGGCTCTTAGCCCCCCACCCATGCCCATTTCAGATAGAGGATGGTTGCTCCAAATGCTCCAGAAGACGCAAGATTTCTCATTTCTGGTTGCATATAAGTGAATTCCACATATGTACAGAAGGAAATGAACATTTTGATTAAACACAATTAAAATTAGTTATGTTGCGTCTAGTTGCGGCGTTGCGAATAGTCGAGCTTCAGATGATACTCCACATAATCCTCCAGATCACCCAGAAAATCAAGCAGACGGTTAGGATTAACATAATTACTTTATCACTTGCATGCTGGCCGATCGTAACAACAGTAGAGGCACTTATAGTTTGAGTAGGTTAATCATCCAGCCCCCAAAAGCCTACAGACGAGGCCAGCTTTAAGCAGAATCTCTCTAGGATGATCCAAGTGACACTTTTCGGGAGAGGTAATTTTTTTTAGACTTTAGACCCCAACCTGCCAGAAGAAGTGGGTCGTTCCCACCACTAAATAAGGAATCAGCTAGATATCCCCCGATGTGAAGCTAGATCACCCACGATACTCCCCGAGTGTCCCAAACAACAGGAGTATATATGGAGCTACCATCCTCCACGTGGAATATGGAGGGAGGTTATTATGACTTGAATAGGTCGATCATACAGCCTTCCAAAGCCCCCAGACGAGGCCATGTTTGAGCAGAAAGACCACAGGACGCTCCGAATAAGCTACACATGAGATAGTCCTCCAGATGACCCAGAAATGCAAACAGTTGGCCCAGATTAGCAAATTATCCTTAGCGGGAGCCTATAGACAGATAAATCACAAGCAACTTCTCAGGAGAGGGGACCAATGTTTTCGACCAGACTCAACAAGTAGTGCACTGTTAGTCTCTACCATTCCCTCAAGGACCAAAGCACCCAAACGGGAGCATCTGCAGCTACCATCGATTATTTGTCCATGTGAAATGGGGGGTGGGATGGGGTTAAAGCTATTCGGAACAATTTTGAAATTCACAGCCGTGGTGAGGATCCATTTATACTACACCATACATATACACCGTAGGCAAATCATGCGCTTGAATGTTCATAAGAAAACTACACTATACGTGGGGAAGATACTGAAAATTGCTAGGTTCCATGTCGTTAGGTCAGGTAGGTTACAATGTAACGGTGTTTCATTGTAAACTATTTAGTTGTCATTCATAATATGTTGGAACCTATACGTCAGAGTAGGAAAGTAACACACATGGAAAATGTCTTATCTTGACTCTGGGTCCTCTAGAGCAGGTACATGCGGACCATTAATATTTTCCTTGTAACATGATCCATCACCGTTAAAACAATGGATTGCCCGTGGACTTGAAAACAAATCTAATCACTATGAAAGTACCAAAGGCATCATTAGTACGTATACAGGCTTGCTCGTGCATAAATGATGGCACATTTAGAAAAGAAGCAAAACGACCAAAACAAAAAGTCACCCAAACATAAAACCACCTCTTCTCAAGCACACAAAAGGAGACAAACAAACGGGCCCATATACATGAACACATACAAACAGGTACACAAAGTTTAGAGTTATATTGTAAATGAAATATTCATAGAACGAAAGTAAACAAACGGTCGAGGGGATTCCTTGGTTTGTATGCAGCTTAACAGTCAGATATGAGCAAGTGCATGATGTTGTGACTGCAGGGCTTATGTATAAATAACACACTTGACATTTTGTGGCTCCAAAATGAGATTTTCTTTGCCCCCAAAATCTTCTCTCGAGCAGAAACGTCTGTATGAGAGCGGGGACATGTTCGGAATAGGGTCGTTTTATGGAAACGGCTTCATTAACTAGGTGCATTTTTATCCGTGATTTCCTCATTCACGGGTTTGTCGTGACCTGAATGAACGTAAAGCCATTTTATTGGTGTGTGAATGTGAATGTAATGGTTTTATAATCATGTCTGACTACTCAATCATGGATGTTTAATTGCTGAACACTATACAGAAGTGCCCAATATATTTGCTACACATCAACTCACTTAGCAGTATTCAGTGTCAAAAAGAAGATTCAAAATCAAAAGCAAATGACCCACGCAATAATGCTCGACTCATGTTTGATCGGAATATAGCTGAGCGCCCGAAGCATGACCCACTGACTGTGTTGGTACCAAAACTTAGTGCCTGATTGGGTAATCATAGTCTTGGCTAAAGTCACAATAGATGTGATATACAAAAGCCAGTGACGAATCGAACTTTCTTATATAGCCAACGTTACCAATAGGCTATCCAAGTGTACAGAAAACTATGGACATAGACAAGATTTATCTCAGAACTGCTGGGCATGATCTATCGACAGAATAACCCTAACTAGACTGTTTTATAAATCACTTTGCTCATCGTTCGAATTGTTCTGTTCCAGCACGGGGACAGGTATAAGGTTAACCTCAAAAGATTCCATTAAAAAGATAATGATAATAAAAAAAAATCAACTAATCTACAAGCCCGCGCACTGCTGCGCGCACCTGTACACACGTGTATGCATCACGTGACTTGTTCTATAGCACGTGATCCGTCATGGTGAACCCCTCAGTGATGCGCTAATTCCCGCCAAGACTGATGCGGCAGTCCGTCTGCATCATCATTCTTTAACACAATAGTGCCAAATTGGGCTATTTGATAACCAGTGTTGGGGCGAAGGCTTCTGTTTAAAAAAGTTTATTTGTTCGTATTTGGTAAAAGTAGCATCTGACATTCAAGAGTTTTGAAAATGAATTCAATGGGTTTCATTTTGGTCTGAAAAGTTGGTCACAACTCGTATCAACATATGCATCATTCGGTCCCATTCGACGTTGAGGACTTTTGAGAAAGTTCTCATAATTATATTGATTTGAAGCACTCAATCAGAATCTCGGACTACATGTATATAAAGTAAAGTTGATTGACGATTATAAACCCACAGTAGGCCTACCATGCCACATCATCTACGCAAACCAGATATTGACACACCATTTACTCTGAGCTAGGATAACACGTTTCACTGTCTGTAAACGTCCAGTAAAGTTGATTCATGTAGTCGGCTCATATCGTGGTTCAGTCCTGTTTTCATGTTATGCGTTCTGTCGACATGTCACATGTCTCGCTACAGGTTAGATTGATAGCTAGGAAGTGCCGATCTAACAAGGTCCTAACAGTTGTTCCAGCGCTGACAGCTTCAGGACCACAAACAGAATTTTGCAAGTCTCACACCTATCCATTCGGGTTGTATATTCTTAAATGTCAGACTGGGCTCAAAGATGCCGCAGACACGAATTTTGTCTCAAAACATTTTTCACCACTAAAAGATTTATATTCGAAGTTTTTTTTGCTACGCTGCCCACAAGCCACCTAAAATTTATGATACGAACACACATTAAAATAACATGCTGGCCACATTCGCAATGTAAAAGTATACGCAAATGGAGCATTATTTGAGGGTTCGTAGTCTTTGGTGCCCTGTATACAAGTTAGAATTACTGTCATCTGGCCGTCTCTTCAAACGAAGCTAACACACGGTGATCTCGTGCTGTTTGCCAGTATTTTCTTCTTGAATATTCATTGTATTATTGCATCCTAAATGAATATAATACATATCTGTTATACATAATAGCATTTTTTATCTACAAAAACAACTTACGTTAAATGACAAACTATATAGTGTGAATAGAGTGAATAGCACACATTGATAACCTGAGACAAAAACTACAACGTCATACTTTGCGTAGGAGGACCTGTGTAATGTGTAAAGTGAATTATATCAATGACAACCATATGTTAGTCAGATATTCGCATACGAGCATTGCAGTTAATGAAAAAGCACGATACAAGTATGTCATAACGACGATTCTGTTTTGGAAGCCATCAACACCTGCCAACTAGTGTTGCACTTACATAATTATCATGTACGTACAGCCGGTACAAATATACATATAATTATACAGACATGACACGTGCCACTATTTCGACCGCCTGTTTGGGACGTGGCCGTCGAGGTTTTTTGGCAGTGCACCTTCCTTCTTGTGATCGACAATCACCATAAAAGTGACCATTCAGAAATCTTATATAACAATACAAATAATTTAAAGCAACAGGTAATGGTATCTCGACAGCAATCAGAAGAACCGACAGCATCATGAGCATATATTATGTTAGATCGACAATCGACATGCTTGTGTAGCATCATCAACGGCCTGACATTTTTGCAAGTGGGCAATTTTGTCTGCGCTAACGTCTTCACTGCCTACTGACAGACTCATTTTGACACTACATCACCGTACACACATAACCGTCTATTGGTTAATTGCGTCATCACCGTGCTATAGGGAAATCTGGCAAATCAATTGGAAATGTGTTATAGCCCAATGTAACACTGTTTTTTTAAATTTATTTATATTATCTTTGGCATAAATAGAGGGCCACCATACATACCGGCATATCATAGAAGCAGGACAAATGAATACAGTATAATCGTTCTTTTTAGCATAATTTGATAATCACACCTTTCCTTGTTATATCCGTTGTTCACCCATTATATCAGGCAAGTAATGTTTCCTTTATAACTACTGTGAAAGCGACTTTAATCAGCTTCTGCTACTAACAATTTATTTGGTGTAAAAACTGCTATAAATGGAAAACATAGTTTCTGTATAAAGTTGGATAAAATGAATAACGTCAAAATGCATGGAAACAATATTTGTATTCCGCATGGCCTTATATGTCTGCATCTCAGGTTATCTAAAAAATGTTTGACTCCAGGTGGGAAATAAACAAAACAAGCACCGTGTGAATATATAATGGCTGGTACCTAACCGCAATAAGATGGATTACTTTGAGTGTAACTGGTGCCACTCCTAATTTGACAGCAATGCTGATTGATGTTGAGCAATTGGGGACAGAGCAAAAGGCACGTGTTAAGACAACAATCAACGTAAATATAATCTTAATGACTAGAAACAAATGTCACTGACCGTTGCTGCTGACTGGACACTGCACTTTACGCACGTATGTGTGACCCACAACACATACATGGTGCTATACGCACTGTTACATTGAGGAATGTCAAAATACGAGGCAATAGAAATTGGATGTTGCTTTCAGCTTTACTGAACATACTGGCACTGCATTTACTGGACGGCACACATAATTAAAACTATTTATTAATTAAAACTATTTAAGACTATTTATATGTAATACTTGCCGATAATTTGACATACTATCATTATTTTGTTTGGAATTGGAATTAAGTAAAGTAGAACTTTACAAACGATAATCCATCATTAGTTTTACTCTAATAACCCTGGTTAAATAGCAATATTGAAAAAATAAAATTTGAACTAATTTGTTTATGTTAGGCTGCTTTGTCAGTTCTTAATTTCATAGACAGTATTGGGTTGTATAGCTATAATAAAGAATTCCCGATCTTAAGATTATATGTCCTTTATTTATCTATAAACCATACATATAATTAATAATAAAGACAAAGAATTAGAGCTGTGTAAATGACATTTATCAAAAAAAAAATTGAACATCGCAATTTTTCAATATTTCACTGGTTTGAAGTTGCCACCATTACAGGGTGGTGCAAAAATATAACTGCAAATCAGTATACATGTCTTTTCAACCTACATGTATTAATTGTATTCCTTTCCAATGCTGCTATAAAATCAACTTAATTATAATGAAAAATCTGTTTGTCATTTGCATATACTATTTCAAAATAGATACTGGCGTTTTACTGTGGAATAGTTAGTTGAGTTGATGGATTATAACATTTTGCTAATCCCCTGTGTTATGCTTGAGTGGCTTTGTCACCAGGCTAGCCACAATTAAGGCAGAGGGGAGGGGGGGGGGCGGTATGATGAATCATAACTGTTTGACCGTCTGGCAAAAATGTGAAAATAGATCAGTTGTTGCACTATACTTGATTAAACTATTTAAACTATTTATATTTAATACTCGCCGCTTTTTTGACATACTATTATTATTTGGTTTGGCATTGGAATTAAGTAAAAAAGTAGATTTTTCAAAAACGATAATCCATCATTAGTTTTACTCAAATAACCTTGGTTAAATAGTAATATTGAAAAAAACTAAATGTTAATTAAATTTTTTTGATGTTGCTTCCATTTTTATTTCATAAATAATACTTTGGTTGTAAAGGCTTCAATTGGCTCTACTAAAGCACTTTACAGCTTCAAAACGATAATGTTATAAGAAACATAAAAAGGTTGAGAACACTTAACTCCCTTGATTTGTTAAACAACAAAAACGATAACATTAAAAATTACTTTTTCGTTTTGCGTAATGGGATCAACTGTCTTTATAGCAGTTTACCTCAGTTGTCTCAAAGTTGACCTTAGGACCCTAAAACCCAGGTATAGTACTTAAGTCAACTCAGAGCAGTTGACCTCAGTGAACTCTAAGTTGACGTTAGGGTCAAGTTAATACTGAAGTCACATTTAGGAACTTGTAACCGAAGGATCAACATATATCTTATAGCGTGTGTGCAATTTTTGGTTAAACACGTGGCCTAGTGTATTTGGTGTTTTTTCTTATTTGCAAAGCAGGATTACTTTGTAGTTCACTTAGAGACAAACCAGGCGACGATTTAGGAACCTCTAGGAACAGTTGCAGTGTTTATTCTATCCTGCAAGTAAGTTCTTTGTGTTTTCTTCTTCTAGTACGGCGACCATGTGGTCGGTCTCACTAGTCAAGCTCTGTTTGATACTAAAAGTCTGTACCGTCATCATTTTCGATTATTCATGTTTGT